>VWZO01011706.1:679858-803285 GCA_013396975.1 Bucco capensis | reverse complement strand
GGGCTGTCTGCTGCGGGTGAGGCGGTGGCGGGGCGGTGAGCAGCCGCGGTGGGGGTTACAGGGGAACGGGCCCTGAGGCTGTGCCATGGTGTTCGCAGGCGCCGTGCTGCGGGAAGCTGTACGCCTGCCGGCTCTGCCACGACGGCGCCGAGGGGCACCAGCTGGACCGGTTCCGTGTGTCCGAGGTACAGTGCACCCGGTGTCGCCTCCTCCAGAAAGTGAGTCTGATGGGAAGAGGGACCAGAGGGCCCCGCCATTTTGGGGGGCCGCCATGTTGGGAAGGTGGGGGCGGACGCGTGCCTAATGTCTATCTCCCCGATTCTCTTCTCGTCCCCCGGTGCCGCGGCAGGCCCAGCAGCGCTGCGAGGGCTGCCAGAACCTCTTCGGCGAGTACTACTGCGGTATTTGCCACCTTTTCGACCGCGACAAAAAGCAGTACCACTGCGCCGAGTGCGGGATCTGCAGGTAAGTGAGATGCAAGCGGGTGGGCACCTCGGGCCCGGCTCTGCCCCACGCCGGTGGGGAAAGCAGCGGGACGGTACGGAAAGGAGGGAACTGGCCTCGGCCTGACAGCTTTCTTCTCAGGATTGGCCCCAAGGAGGACTTTTTCCACTGTTCGAAATGCAATTTATGCCTAAGCTTGAGTCTTCGAGGAAAGCACAAGGTGAGAGTACAGCCTCCTAGAGAAACTGATGTGTTACAGTCTAGACGAGTGGTTTGTTCAGTGGGTGGGGAACCAGCTGGCAGGCTCCAGCAAAGGGTGCTGGTAAATAGTTCTTTTTCCAGCTGTCACAAATGGGGTCTTCTGGGGGTCAGTATTGGGCACAGTGCTGCTTAATATAGACCCATAGAATAGTTTGGGTTGGAAGGGACCTTTAGAGGTCATCTGGTCGAATCCCCTTGCAGGTAGGAGGGACATCATCAACTAGATCAGGTTGCTCAGAGCCCTGTCCAACCTGACCTGGAATGTTTCCAGGGATGGAGCATCACCCACCTCTCTGAGCAAAGTGTGCCAGTGCTTCACCACCCTCATTGTGATAAATTTCTGTAACTAGTGTAAATCTCCCTTTTTTAGTTGAAAACCATCACCCCTTGTCCTGCTGCCAAAGGCCCTACTAAAAAGATTGTCCCCGTCTTTCTTATAGGCCCCTTTTAAGTACCGGAAGGTCACAATAAGATCTCCCTGGACCCTTCACTTCTTCAGGCTAAAAAAACACCAATTTCTTTCTTTAAAATATTTCATACATCGTTTCTTACGATTCTAAAGGAAATATAGAGAAATGAAGGTATCTATACAGTAGAATAACTTGTGTTTTTTGTTTGGCTTTGCAAAGTGCATTGAAAACGTCTCCAGACAGGACTGTCCTATATGTTTGGAGGTAAGCTGCTGCTTTTTATCTCTTGGATTTGTGTGTGACTGTTTTTGACTGTGTTTGAATTAATTTTTTTTGTCTTCTACTTCCCTCAAAACAGGATATTCACACATCTCGTGTTGGAGCGCATGTTCTGCCATGTGGTCATCTTCTTCACAGGTAAAGCATTGCAGATACTTGAGAAAGGGAAATAGCTGCTGCCATGTGTGTGTTGGTAATTCAGCAGCACTACAAGCATTGTTAGTCTGAACCAGCTACTTAGAGCTAGTTTCTAAGGGACCCACATAGTAGGAGATAGTCTGTGTTTCATCAGGAAATAATATGGAAAGGTTGTCTTCCTTCCACACTAAATTTTGGCAGCAGCAGAGGGAACCTCCGTACTGTTGATTCTAAATTTTCCCATTATGAGTTTCTTCCTGTTACCACATAAATTTCAAGAATCCCATAGAGAAGTCCCTTCTCAGTGCAGAAAGCAGTTGCACAGTGGTTTAAAGAGTCTAGTGGCAGCTTATCACTTAAGTTCTAGAGTCTTTCCTCAGACAGCCCCCCAAGACAATGGAGTGCTCTGCTGCACTACAAAAACTGTCAGCACTCTCAGGATTTTAAAGTATGTGGTGGTTGGGAACCTTTTTTCTCACTTAAACAGAGGATGGGTGTGTACCTTTTCCCTTTGTTCAGTTCAAATGTGTTACCAGTCAGTAATAACATTCTTCTTACTAGACTTCCCATTGTGTGTTTGTTTTTGTTTTTTCCAGAACATGCTACGAGGACATGCTAAAGGAGTAAGTGGGTTCTGCACCTCTCAATATTGTTCTAGTTCTCTTCTACTTCAGGAGGCAAAGATAGTGATGCAAGTCCTGTACCAAATATTTTAAAGCCAACTTCTGAAGGGATAAGGGCCTTTTTATTTCTTTCTGTTTGCAAAGAATTTTTGGGTTTGTGGTGTTTGTCTTTGACTGCTATGATATGAAACTTGTCTTTTTGGATGGACTTGTTTCATGGCCCCACTCTATCTTCTGATTTAGACTTTTTTTCCTCTCTTCTGCAGAGGTTACAGGTGTCCTTTGTGCATGCATTCAGCTTTAGATATGACAAGGTACTGGCGTCAGCTGGATGATGAGGTAGCACAGACTCCTATGCCCACAGAGTATCAGAACATGATGGTGGAGGTAAGAGATGTGTCAGTGTCTGTGTTTCTGGCAGATCGGTGCCGTTGCATCACTGGCAGTAGAGGGCACTAGGAACTTGTTCTGGAGTAGAAGTCAGCCTAACAGGGAATGAAGAAACATCATGCATAGGCTTACAATATTCATCCGCTAGATAAAAAAACCACACCCTCTACTTGCACTCTAGGGGAGGGAGGTCCAAAAAAAACCCACAACCCCAAAACCACAGCTGCTTACCATTGTAGTATTATACAGCAAAGAAATGGCTTGGTCTTTGAAACTACCTTGCTTTCTCCAGTGGCATTAGGTGCTGTCATAGTGACAAGCACATTTGGTTTTTAACAGCTTGGAGCTTCATGGTCCAGACTAAACAGGCTGGATTTTCTGCAGAAATACTCAGATACTCATTTGTGCAAGGCAAGCACAGAGAGAGTTCTGTTTTCTTGCTGTTTCTTTGTGTTAACACAGAATGGTGAAACTGATTGCTGTTGCAGGTAACATTGAATTAACCAGCAGTGGCCACTAAAGTTTTAGGTGCCTCTGTTACAATTTAGACAACCCGTTCTACCAAATCCTGGAGTCAGGATATTTGGAAAGAATCTCTTTACTGCTTATTTTGAGAAGAACTCTCACCTGCCTTCTTGCACAGCAGACTGGCCAGTGTTACTAGCTGCTGTTAATTTGCTCTCGTATTCACTTAAGGGATTCTCTAGTGGTTTCCTACTCCAAGAGAAGAACCCAAAGCATGTCTACCCCTGACTTGCACAAGGAGTCACCTTGCCTTGCTAAAAGTAAATTCTCTGTGACTCTCTCTCTTTCTGTGTCTTTGTTTCTTCTAGATCCTTTGCAATGATTGCAGTGCCCGGTCTACAGTGCAGTTCCATCTCCTAGGTATGAAGTGTAAAAACTGTGACTCGTACAACACTACCCAAGATGGAAAGTGCCGGCTATCTTTGGAGGAGCAGTGAACAAGATACAGAATTCAGCTGGACAAGAGACTCTGCCATGGAAGAGACTGTCTGTTTTTTTTAAAAAACCCAACATTTGTCAGTAAAAACTCATTCAAAGTGAAATGGTTATAAAAGTTAATTAAATGCTGATGCAGAGGAGTGTTGCTGATTGTGCCCCTCTGCCTCCTACCTGGGGCACAGCGTAGTCAGGCCTCCCCATCAAGCAGTGTGGTTGAATGTTAGTTTCTCAAGAGAGTGACACCTTTTAAAAGAGCTATTTTCCATGTCAGAGAAGAGACAGCCTAGAAAAATAGCTAATGAGAAGTGATATGCAGCTGACACAGCAGATGATGTTTGGGGGCAGCTGTGTTGCGAGTACAACAGGAGGTGGAGGTACAGCTATTCTGGTTGCAGCTGCTGGGGAAAATGGGTAGCTTTAAGAGTAACCCCTTCATGTAAAGCTAACATCTGCAAAGTTTTACATGAGTACGTTTTGTTCCTTTTAAATGACATGTTTGTTCTAGGGCTTCAAGCCAGCAGTGCAAGTGGCTAGAGAGGGTGAGCTTGCTGGAATTATGTCCCTTGACTTGATTTGTTGACACGTGTGTACAGAGTTCCCTTCAAAACAAGGCTGGCCTGCTTGTGTATATGTGATGAACAGCCCAAAACCCCGGCCACAGTGCTGCCCTTCTCTGGACGCCTATCTGACCTGCTGTCTCTCCACCTGGATTCTTTTGCCAGCTGCAGTCACGTTTACACCACTTTCTTCCTTGTTTTGCTTTATTCAAATGGTGAGGTGTCATAGGGTTTTAGGCACATATGTAGCTTGATATTTTTGGTGGTTAAATGGCACTAAGTGAAGCACAAACTATTGTCAGGGTTGACATTGGGCTGAGCCCAAGATGTTTGCTAAAGTAACAGCAGTTCATAGAGCCACTTGAGTAGTGCAGGGACCAAGTTTCTGTGGTTTTGTTTTGTTGGTGGTTGTTTTTTTTTAATGTTACCTGATTTCACTGAGGGGAGAGAATGGATGAATGATTTTTAGAAAGGAAAAACTAACAAAACCAAAAAACCTCAACAACCTTCCCACCTGTCAACGTGTTTTGCAGTCTGAGTATTAAAGTTCTTAGTTTATAAAAATTTCAGAACATGAAGTTTCCAATGTGAAATAAAATATATCCCAAAATAGCCCAGTTACTCTTTCAGCATAGAACTACTTGTTTTTAACTTGTTCTACTGTAAGATAGCTTTTTCTTAATCTGACAGTGCCCCTTTATGTATTAAATATCAGGACTTGGATGATTGTGTCACTGTAGCTTGCCTTTATTGGAGTATCTCTTTCTGAAGCACTTTTTCTCACTATAAATAAATGTAAAATGTCTCTATTAAAACAGATTATGCCACGTGATGTGCTCTCCTTTTACGCACATACTCCTGGGAAGTTCCCAGATGTTTGAATGATGATTCAGTGCTGAGAAATGAGGATTACATGTCTGGATATGTGAACACTGGGTCTCTTATGATGAAAATAGAGGTCTGCATTTTCATATTTCTGTGTTAGGAAGGAAGGGGATCTTTCCCTTGGTACAGCATGACGGGGACTGGGCCCAGTCTGGGCTCCCCAGTACTGGAAGGGCTGAGATGAGCTGGGCAGGGCCCAGACAGCAATCCTGCACAGGGCAGGAGCAGGACATTCAATGAAGGAGCAGAAGACAGGCAGGCAGGGTTAAAGGAACTGTAAAAAGGGTAAAAATATGATGTCAATTTATGTTTTTGAGATGAATCTGAGGGATGTGGTTTTTCTTGTATTACTAAGGCAGTTCCAGTTCTTACTCCAAAGAGGAGGAAAAACAATCTGTTGACTGTGCTCTTATTTGACACCTGAAAAGCCCGCTAATGGCAAATGGTGGGTTAGACACCGTCTGCATCTGCAGTGCTGGTAGCTGTTATCTTCAGAAGGTGGTGAAATGTTGAGCATATCTAAAGTGCTGCTGGCAGTGGAGGACACTGGCAGTAACTTGCCTTTTACATGTCTCTTAAGGATTTGCATGGTGGGTGGAGAAGTGGAGACTGTGAGCTGGACCCTATCTCCTTAGGTAGAGTAGGCTTGCCCATCCTAACTGGGGGCTGCATTGCCACTGCAGTGCCTGCACTGGTGAGCCTTTGGGCAAGGAATCTGTTACCCTACCAGGTCCAGTAGACCTTGTGGAAGGAAAGAAATCTTGCCAGAAAAGACCAAATGGAGCACTGTGGTCGCGGAAGCCTGAATGCTGCTGGTGATAATGGCAGTGCAGGACATGAACTTCTTCAGCCAGCAATCCAGCCTTAATGAAAAAACCAGAGCAGGCAAATTCTCCCTGCAAGCAGCTGCTACAGAGAAACAGATGCAGCAATTTCTTCATTAACTCGGTGAAATGTATATATTATTCCAGGGTTGTGCTTCTGAGGTCATGGCCTTGCAAATGCAAGTGGGGTCAACTCACAGAGAAGTGGATTGGTTAGGGCTGAAGGATGTACCAACAGTGGGTATCAGTGCTGGGGAGCACGGGAGGAATATCTGTGCCTTTTGCAGCTTTGAGTTCTGGAATGTTCTGCTCATTACTGGCGAATCATTTCCTCTTTGTGGTGTGAGGTTTGGGGTTTTTCTTGTTTGGTTTTGGTTTGAGTTTGTTGTTTTCTTGTGGGTTTTCTTCCTGCAAAGGTACTCTCAGTTCATTTATATGAATAAATAATATTGTGGTGTGGCTGGGCAGCCAACTTTGGCAAACTCAATAGTAAAGTAACCTTTGACTCTGTTGCTGATTGTAAAAATGAGCTGGCCCAGTCCGCAGCCAAGCAGATTTGATGCTGAATGATAAACTGATTTCATCCCAGCTGGAAATATTCCTGTTTGGGTTCCAACCACAAGAGGAGGCTGAAGGAAAACCCTTAGTGGAGCTGAGCTTTGGAATAGCAACTCCCTTTCCAGCTGGACTTGTTAGGCTGAGAAGGAAAATGATCTTGGAGGTGGAATCCAGCTAATTTTGACCTTTTGCTCTCCTGCTTTTGGTATTTGCCTCCGAAAAATGAGGGGAGCAGCTGGGGAACCTGATGCCACCAGCTGAACCACTGTATTGTGCACTCAGCTTGGCACCAAGCCCTTAACTTCTTTTGCCAGGGAAATAAATCGCATTGCACAGCAGAGAAGTGAATGGTTTTCTGAGATGATAAATGTAGTGGATACAGATGGGCAAGGAGCTGCTATATCGGCTAGAAGGTGCTGCACTGAGCTTTGCTGCCATGTCCCATGGAGGTGCTGGATACAGCCTTTTTGGGAGAGTGAGGGAAGTCCTGTATAGCAGCACTGTTGTGCCTAGCAAACTTTGTTCCTACATCCCTGAGCTTTAGTCCCATCCTCCCAGGGCCTGGCACATCTGAGGAGGCTGGTCCCCTGCATCCTGGCCCCTGTGCTTTGATGGAGCAGCAGGATCTGCTCAGCCTCTCCACGGTGGTGCAGGACAGGCTGTGGGGCAGTTATACTCATGATTTCTATATGGGGAGCTGGTGCTGCTTTCCATCCTTACAGGAAGAGTGGTCAGGCACTGGAATAGGCTACGCAGGGAGATGGTTGAGTCACCATCCCTGAATGTGTTTAAGAGTGACTAAGAAGCGGTGTTAGGGGATATGGTTTAGGGGTGAACTTTGTAGAGTAGGGTTAATGGTTGGACTTGATTATCCCAAGGGTCTTTTCCAGCCTGAATGATTCTATGATTCTGTGTGGGCTGGCATTAAGGGGAGAGATATGGTATTGACCTTGGGTGCTTCCCTGGGGTGGTCACAGTGCCACCTATCTCCATCCTACTGTGTGCTGCCTGAGTTCAGATGTGCTCAAGCAGGTGAGCACTGCTGGGAGTGGGAAGAGCGCTTGGATCAGAGTGGTGTGATGGTCCTGGGATGAAGGCAGTGTGGTGGCTTGGCCACCAATGCTATCCTTAACAATACAGGGCATGGCAGCAACCTCCCACTGCTGCCTGCCACCCAAAATTGAGCCTTGCTTACCAGCATAGGGCAAAATTAGGAACATATGGGATTCTCTCTGCCTTGTGGGAAAAAAAGTCATGTTCCAGCAGGCACAAGGGCTGCAGTCACAAACAAGGTCAGCAGAGCTATTAATAAAACCAGGGCTGGCTCAAGTATGCAAAATGCAGCAGAGAGACCCATTAAGCCAATATACAGAGCAAGGCAGGACTGAGGGGCTCAGCTGAGCCCTCCACCCCCATGGGAAGGTGCAGGGCAATGGCTCAGGAGCGGTGTAGAAAGAAGATCCCCAGTTCTGGGCTGGAAGGATGGATTTAATGACTGTGGTGTGTTTTTTGGCTTGCTTGAAAACAGATGAGTATGGTCAGATGGCCTTGGGTCCAAGGTCATTTGGGTTGGAAGTAAGGGTATTGAATACTAAAGCTCCTATATAGCCTTCCCCTGCCATGGCCCCTTCTGAAGCTGGTTGCGTGCCTGGGGATGGGTGTGTGGGTGCAAGGCTAGATCTGGAGGGGTGCTGGGGTGGTACCGCAGAGGTAGCAGACGCTCAGTTGATGGCAGTGGTGTGAAACTCAACCCTAAGCTCTACTGAAGCAGCAGTCCAGTTGGGTTTTGAATATCTCCAGAGATGGAGAGACTCAACCACCTCCCAGGGCAGCCTGTTCCAGTGCTCCACCATCCTCAGAGTAAAAAAGTTCCTCCTTATGTTTAGATGGAACTTCCTGTGTGCTCTTTTTTCCCCATTACCTCTAATCCTGTCACTGGGCACTACAGAAAAAAAGACCAGTCCCATCCTCCTGATACCCACCCTTTAAGTTTTTATAAGTATTAATAAGGATTATGGATTATCTGAAGACTTGTGAGAAACAGTTAGGCCTTCAACACTTACTTTTCTGCTTGTGCTTGCAATAAGCTTTGTTGGCAAAATACAGGAAGAAATGTAACACCTGGAGCTCCTTGCTGTTTGTAGCTGCTGGTAAGGGGCAGTCGCTTTTGAGAGCAATGGAGATGGCAGCATGGTGAGTGGCCTTCAGCATGCCTTTAGGAGGTTGCTCACCCACCAGATTCTGATGGCTCTTGGTTGTGCCCCCCTAACCCAGGCAGAGCTGCTGTTTGCTTGCCAAAGTTCAAACCTTCACCTTACCCTGTGTGTGCTGGGGCAAAGGGGAGCAGAAGACCTCCCCAGCTAGGTCTTAGCTTGTGTTGAGTCCCTGAGGCTGCTGTTAGCTGACAAATAAAATAAAGGGCTAAAAATAAAAATGCATGAATCTTTCTATAGCATCACGGGAGATAAGCTGGATGTGCTGAAGGACAAGTGGTTTTGTTGGAGGTGATTGTGAGCCATGAGAGCTGAAGGAGAGGGCTTCCTTGTTACTCGAGAAATGACCTCTGAATAGGAGTGGCACCTGAAGACAACAGCAGCCCAGCAGCCTGTGCTCAACATGCTGTGGAAACAAACTTGCTGATGTTTGGTCCTTGTGTTGCAAACTTTGCAGTGTGTTTGTGGTGAAAGTGACAGCTGTTGGAGACTGGAGCTGTAAGAATGTGGTGCAAAGACAAGGTGATGCCTTCTAGCTCTGGTCTGAGCTGCTGGGTGTTTAATTCTCCATTAATTCCACTAAGGGTCTGAGAGGATGCCACTTGGGAACATGTTGATGAGATATTAGCATATTCACAGCTGAGCAAAACAAAAGCACAATTAGGGAGGCCAGAGGGAGCCTGGAGATGGATCATGTCATCTGCAGCACTGCTGCCAGACTCTGCTGCTGCCTGAGAGGATGGAGAATGGGATGTTCTGCACAGAGCTATGTGAACTATTTTTTCTATATAAATAAAATATCACTGAGATGAGGTTGAGCCAAAGGGGGGGAGGGGGGGGAGGTGGGAAAAATGGGGGATTGCTATTTTTATAAAACTAACTGTTGGCACAGGGTTTTCCTTATCTTTTTATGGCATGTCCTGGCTGTTTTTTTCACTTCTTCCCTGCCATAGTAGTGTGGGAGGACAGAAATGCCTGGATAAGCTGGAGGGTCTGAGGTGAGAAGATGAGAGGAGTGGCTGGCAGGCTGCTGTCCAGGGAAGAGGACAAGTGGAATGCAGAGCAGTCCCACTGTAAATCTTACTCCATATACACTCCTAGCCCCAATTGTTTCCCAGGCTGGCTGTGGGCTGGAGATGCAGTGATCATTTGCTACTTTATTTTCTGTTTCTACCCCATTTGAACTGAAAGGGGGTGAAGAACAGCTCAGTATCCAAAGCTTAGCAAGTAGTCTTAGTGCCAGCAAACAGTCTCACTGTTGAGCCAGGCTTCAGCCACCTGACTAATGCAAATATAAAAAGGGCTATGAAAGCCTAGGCCTCTGCAGAGGCTAAAAAAAAAAAGGCCAGGAAGGAAAAGGAAAATGGATAATGATTGCACTTCCTTTTGGGAAGCAGAGCTGAAGAGATGCCTTCATTTTTTCTGACCTTTTCAGGTGGCTGTTATGATGCCAGCTCCATTTATTACGCTCACTCAATGAAAATTAGGAGATGATGCATCTGTTGTGGGAAGCAATCATGCAAACGCCCTGAGCTTTGATGTTCTCCAGAACATTTCCTTCAGCAGCAGAGGCAAATGGCAGAGTCTGCTTCTCAGCAGGTTACCCCAAAGCAAACCAACGCCTGCATTTCTGGTGATATGGCAGCTCCAGCCTCTCGTGCCTCGTCTGTTTGCATCCCATAGGGAATAGTGGCTGCTTCTTGGTTACCCACCCTATAACCACAAGTGCCCTGCTGCTTTAGGGCTTCAGCACAGAGATATCTTGAAGGATATCCTGCTGAACCTCATGCCCTCCCCATGTGAGAAAACAGTAATTAAGAGCAGGGACAGAAAATGCTGCAAACTAAATCTCTGATCTCTCCCTGTGCAGGAGTGCTGCTGCTTTCCCCAGAACCCCTGCAGGAACTCGGTCACACTGCCATCTTGCTGAGGGGCTGCAGGAAGTGGCTCATCTAAAACCTCCAAGGTGCTGACCAGCTCTGGAGGATTGCTGGGATGCCTCAAACTTTTTCAGCATCATTTATCACCAATTTATTTATCGAGGCCATGCAGGCTGAGGACTTTGCTTTTCACTACCAGGGGATGTAGCCAGAGGCAGAAGTAGCCAAGCAAGGGGAGCAACCTCCTCCCCAAACCAGCCCTGCCATCAGCCACTCCCTGACTTCACACACTTGTAGCTGAATTTAGATATATAAAAGTGTATTTAAATATTTATTGAAAATTTATATAGATCTCCACTTCATATTGGGGATTTAAAAAAAAGCACTTCATTGTTTTAGCAGCCACATTTTTCAAGGATTAAAAGTAAAGCTGCAGAGCAAGCAGCCACATATGTGAAATAGGGCACCTCTCAGCCCAGGAACACTGGTGGTCAGTGCACCTTCCCAGTCTCCTAGGCTGTGGGGGGGGGGGGTGGGAAGATATAATTAAATGGAAAAATATGAAATTACAAGCTTCTTCACAGAAGCACATGAAAGAAAAGAAAGGAAGCAGTGATGGACTAACCCCATAACAGTTAATAGTCCCTGTAGGACTACTGATGGCAAGGCAAAGTGAAGGATTTCACAATGGGGTGACGCAGAGAGGCATTTTTGAAAGAAGGGGCACATGAAAAGGACATGATCATCCCCTGTACTCAGCACTGTTGAGGCTGCATCTCAAATACTGTGTTTGGTTTTGGGCCTCTCAGTACAAGAAGGACATTGAGGTGCTGGAGTGTGTCCAAAGAAGGGCAATGAAGCTAGTAAGGGGTCTAGAGCACAAGTCTTCTGAGGAACAGCTGAGGGGAACTGAGGTTGTTTGACTTGGAGAAAAAGAGGTTCAGGGGAGACCACCTTACTCTCTCCAACTCCCTGAAAGAGGGTTGTAGTGAGATGGGTGTTAGTCCCTTCTCCCAAGCAACAAGCAATAGAACAAGAGGAAATGGCCTGAAGTTGCACTAGGGAAGGTTTAGATTGGATATTCTTCCCCGAAATTGGAATTTCTTCCTTGAAAGGGTTACTGAGCACTGGAACAGGCTGCCTAGAGAAGTGGTGGAGTCACCATCCCCAGAGTGATTTAAAAGGCATGTAGATTTCATGGTTAGTGACATGATTTCATAGTGAATTGGCAGCATTAGGTTTACATTCAGACTTGATGATCTTAAGGGTCTTTTCCAACCTAAACAATTCTGTGATTCTATTAAAACACAAGGAGATCCCTTCCCACTGCTAGCTGTGGCTCAGCAGCCCATGTTCCACCCACCCCAAGCTGTGGGACAGCAGCATTTCAACGAATGTCATGGTGCTAGCTGACCCTCCATCCTCTCCCTTTCCCTTCCCCGATCCCTTCCCCTTGGGGAATTTGGGTTCCCTTGCCTACAAACCAAGAAGCCAACATGTCCTGGGAACTAGTTTCCTATGCAAAGGCCAAAATTCAAGTTTATTTTGTGTGCCTCACACCTGCCCTCTAGTTGCCTGTCATCCACCGGACCTGTCATAATGCTGCCCACAGCAGTGGCTCAGTGCCCAGGCACCTCCTTGTCAGTGAATACTGCAGAAGCATTTATAAGTTAAGGTGTTTTTTTTCCTCTTCATCCCTGTCAAGAGTCATCATAGAGAGGGTTGTTGTAGTTGCCCCAGGAGCCATAGTCGTGGTCATCCAAGAGTCTGCCATAGGAGGAGTGCCTGCCAGAAGAAAACAAACCACTCAGCATCACTGGTTGCTTTGGTGGTTTATTAGTTATTTTACCATTGGGAAAAAAATACATGCAAGTCCTCACTAGGTTGAGCTTTGGGATATTTTAGCAGGAAGCACCAGAACAGAAAATAAGCCCAGGTAGGATTCTAGCCCCATTGAACCAGACTAGGACATGCCAGGGAATTAAAGCAAGACATTTGCTCATCTCCGCTGTTAGCAAAGCCTCATTACAGATGCTCAGCACTGGGTCATCCTGCTGTTTAAGTCACAGCAAAAGACCCATGGCAGCAGCCTGCCCTAGGGATAATTACTGGTTATGGCTATGCTGAGCAGCATCTCTGGCATTTGAGTGAGGCTGTTTTAAAATGAGAAAGAAAAGCTCTGCTTTTTCAATATAGACATGGTAGAAAGTGCAGCCATGCTGGGCCTAGAGGCTGCCCATCTCCCCAGGGCTTTGCCTCTGAGTGGGACTGAAACCCTGGGGGTGAGAGGGAGGGCCCACAGCTCAAGCACCCCAAAGACAGCCTTACCTGATCTTGAGGAATGCTGCTGCTCCAAAAACCAGTACCACCAGCACAATGACTGTCACGGTTATGGCCACGATGCTTCCTGGGGAGGGAGCCATCAGAAAGCACAGTGCTCAGCACCCCCAATTCCCAGCTCCATAGCACCCACCCCTCATCCCAGCTGCTCCTAATGCACCCATGCCAGCCATCTCTGGTGGGGACACACAACATTCCCTCACTGCTTCCTGAAGCTCCTAGGGAAGATGCTGGGCACGCCTATATTTTTGCAGGGCAGGTGAATTTGAGATATAATACAGCTGGGCTTTGCTTGAGGACTATGGACTTACTCCTTGATGCTCCTCCCAGAACCAGGCAGCACTTAGTGCTAAGCCAAGGCTAGAAAATACTCTAGATCCCTCCCTTTTCTGGCCTTATGAAGCACTTTTAAGCTACCAGAGCTTGCAGAACAATACAAGTGAAAGTTACTGTCAGCTTAGTGAGGTCTCCAGAAGGGAGATTGAAAACCTACATCCCTTCCAACCCAAACCATTCTATGATTCTATGATCTTCTTAACTCAGATTACACTCATCATCCAGCCACTTGTTTCGTCTCATCCTTAAGTGTTTCAAGTCAAATTGGTTACTAAAAGTTTTATTCACATCTCTAGGCAACTGAGGTTTGGTATCTGCAAAAACTTGTCTCCACCAGTGGAACACATGGCGTGGGCTCTCCAGGCTCCTCCAGGAAAGCTCAGCTTTTGCTGAATAGTGCTCTCAAAGCTGACCACCTCTTCCCTTTCATTTCAGGGGATCTGACACTCTTATCCAAGCACCTGGAGGCTGACATTATGTCCATGTATGGAAAAGGGTGGTGCTCACCTGCGCTCAAGGTGCGTGGCACTTCTTCCATGGTGACTCCAGGGGACAGGGTGGTTTTGCTGTTGCCTGTGGCCTCAGCTGTAGTAGAGTTAGTCACAGAGGGGGATGTTGTCTCCACAGCCAGGCTTGATGCCATGGCCAGTGTCCCCAGAGAAGGGATATCCTTGGTCAGTATTGGTGGCTGGGTTGTGCCAGGGGTCATGAGGACAGGTGTTGGGGACAACACCATCTTAGGGGATGAGTACAGGTCACTGGTGGGGAGGGAAGAGGAGGATGTAGGTATACCCACGGGGCTGGGAGCTGCCTCCAGATCTGTTGTGCCTCTTGCCAAGCTGGTAGTATTTGCTGTCCAAGGATCTGGAGCTGTCTCCAAGGCTGGTGGCACTGAGTTGGAGGCTATAGCTGGGCTGTCTGGTGTGGTGATGGAGGGTGCACTGATGGAACTCACAGTGACAGAGGCAGGGGACAGTGCTGCTGCAGTGGTGGAACTTTGGCTAGCCCCCTCCACTGGTCCAGAGGAGATCCTGGCAGGTCCTGTGGACGTGGGCAGCAAGGCCTGGCCAGGAGCTGACATGGGGACAGCTGCATCCCTGGTGCCCAGCCCTGCTGGGATCCCTTCTGATGGAAGGGGAGGGCTGGTAGGGGTAAGGAGCAACGCAGTGGAGTCATCACCTAGTCCTAGGAGTGAGACAAAACAGTATTAATAACAGGTTGCCCCAAGGATTTCCCTGAGCTTTGGGTGAACACTACAGGGTTTGGGAATGAAGCTGGAAATAAGTTTATTGGTTTTAAAATGCTGAGAGCCATCTAAAATAGAGAGATGGGAAATATCCCTGTGTAGCTAGAGGTGAGGTTTAAACCAGACCAGTTGCCCTAACATGGGTCAGCACCATTTTCCCCTAAGATTGGGATCCCCAAACACCTCTTCCATTTTCCCAGTATTTCCTTCCAGCAGAGCAGCAGAGCAACAAACTCCTCCTCAGCAGAAACCACTGCAGCTGGGAATCATAACACAAGACACCACTTTCTCCTCCCTTCCCCACCCCCCCCATTTCCTTGTGCTTTTAATTGTCTACATTTCTTAGCATGAAGACAAGTCATATTTTCCTCTATCCCTACCAGCAGGCTACTGGGGCTTTTCCCACACACACTCCTTTCCTGCTCTGGAGGGCTAAACTCAGCACTGGCCAGCACCAGCAGCTCCCTCAGCATGATGGGATCAGAGGAAGAGCATGCCAACACTAAGCAACATCAGGAGGAATTTTTATTCCCATGCATTCATTTACAGCCCCAGAGCATCCTAAGCCCAGCACTGGGAAAAGCAAGAACTTGCCCCAGTGCAAACAAGATACAATGAACCAACTACGAGCCCCTACCAGGGCTGGTAGCACATTGAAAGTTCATCACCTCTGTAAATGTAGATGCTTCCAGTCTCTCTTGGACACAGGCAGCTTGTTACCTCAGCATCCCATGGTGCCTGAATGTGCTCTGGGTCAGCAGAGCTCTCAGGATCTACTTGAACTTTGGAGGTAAACCAATAGGGATCTCAAAAACTTAGCAATACTGCTAGGCAGGATGAGTCAGAAAGTTTCTGATAATATCAGAGGGCCATAAACTCAGAGGGTGAGCCAAAACTGGATGCAGGAACAATTCTTGGCTGCTGCCTGAGCACTCCCAGCCAAGCAGGTCACAAGTCACAGGGACACTTCCCAGGAGAGCAAGCACAGCTGAAGGCAACACACTGCGCAGCTCAGCCCTGCTTTTCCCCATCACCTCCTGGTCCTGTATGGTCATTGCCAGCCAACCTTTGGTTTTCAGATCAATAGTGTTCCATTAATCTCTACTAGCAAACCCTTGCCTGTGCCAGCCTTCTGGTTCCTCTGAGCCATCACTTCCATCGAGTTATCTGGGACCCAGCAACTGCCCTGGAGTCCAGCTCTCATCCACATCACCCTTCACACACAGACTGGGCCCTTTTGCACCACAGGAAAAGCCCAGCCAGGATCCCAAAGGCAACACAGGCTGTTTCTCAACTAGGTTAGGATGGGAGGACCAAACCAACCTGGCTAAGGAACCCCTTAGGTGGTAGCCTCACATGTTCTCATGCCACTGCACCCAGCTCACAGACAGCCTGCCCCCGGGGAGCTGGGAGGCCAGAAGAGCATCCAGCTTGTCTGCAAGCCCAGTCTTCTACCCACACATCTGAAAAGGAAAAGCCAAGGTGGGGGTTTCCTTGTTTCTCCAAGACTTGGTCTCTAGGAGCTGCCACTGTGAGCAGGAACCAGAGCACTACACTGGAGTAAGGGACAAAACACACCAGGAAATTTCTTTCAGGACCATATGACCTTAATGCTAAAAAATCCTCAAGCAGCAGTTGTCAGAAGGACTGAAGGATGTTCACTATCAAAGGATGCCTAGCGTAGCTCAGCCCTGAAGAATTTGCTCATCTAATTCACTTAAGGCAGTTGACCACCCCACTGGAATCCAGCTCAGAGGACAGGCAGGCAGAGGACTGCCCAGACAAGGTAACTGCCTTGGAAAAAAGCAATATCACACTTCATAATCACGCAAGAGCTTTAAAAGGTTCTTTTCCTAGGTTAATTTCCCTAGGAGCAGGGAAAGCAACTAAGAAAAGAAAACCCCAAATCTCTGTAATTCAAACATCTTGCCCTTAGGGAATAGGAACCCTGATCATCTGACAACCCAAGGAATGAACAACCTACCTGATGAATTATCACCCTCTCTTATTTGCATGCTGTTCTCCTAGCTTCTGCAAGCCACACAAAGGTGGAGATCTCATCCTTGCAGAAGCTGAGCCCTCTTTGTGCTCCACTTGGGAAGCAGCTGCCTGACCTGAGCTGGCAGCCTCTCCAGCATTGTATTTCTCAAACACTCCAGAAGCAATTGCAGCAAGCTTTTAAGTTGTTCTACCAGCTGAAATGCAGCATAAAAGACAAGAGAACATCTCCATCCCAAGTGAATGACATCAGATAGAGCAGCCATACCACAGCAAACAAACATCCACTGATAAAGCAGAGATGGAGCTTTTAACAAGCTTTGTTTCATGACTCATCACATCTGATGTAACTACCAGAAGGTCCCCATGACCTCACCAACACACCACATGCCTGCTGTCAGCCTGAATCAACTAAAGCACCCATGCCCCAGCTACAGTAGGTGATGCTCCTCTAGCAGCCAAGGCCCCAAGTACAATAAGAGTTTCTCTAACATTGGTACTATTTCTTCTCCATCTCAGCAGATGTCCTGACTGTATTTACACAAGGAATCTAATCCCCCTTTCTGAACAAGAAATATAGCAACAGAAGAATAAACCACTGCAACAAGGAGGTCTGTTGGGCACCTACAGCATACAGTGCTCATAACAGTAAGTTTGGGCACCACTTTCCAGGCCAGCCCAGCAGCTCCTTCTGGGGCAGACACCAACAAAAGCATACAACTAAGACCATACCTAAGCAAAAAGTCCATTCTAACCTCGCTATTTACCCACTAAACCTATTCAGAGTAGGCAAGGAAGGATGCTGCTACAGCCCCATCCTCTACTCAAGATAAAGGAATACATGAAATTGGGGCTCAACACAAGAAACAATTAGAAGCAGCATCAGAACTTCACCCCAAACCAAAATAAAACTCAACAGGCCAGAGATGACCTACTCACAACTCACAACACACAACTAAGAGCCCTCCAGGTCTATGAATGCATACACCCACCATAAAACTAAGACAGGGAGCAAGGACCTAGCCTGAGCTTTAACAGACATCCTGGCCCAATGGGGAAAGGGTGTGTGGGTAGGGGGTCCCTGGTGAGGCTCCTCAGGGTGATTAGAGGCTATTAGCACAGTTGGGGCTCTGATATAAAAGCTGGAGGCTGGAGGTGTGTCCTTTCTGTCTAGCATTGCTAAGGGTATGGGAAAAGCTTAAAGGGCAGTTACAAGAAAGCACCTGTACAGAGATGAGTTATTCCAACTTTTTTGGGGGACCAACTGGACTGTAAAAGTCAACATAAGCCAGTGTGGTTCACTCTAGGTGACGTGTTTGGTGGTGCACAATTTTCTTTGACCTTCT
Source organism: Bucco capensis (assembly GCA_013396975.1). NCBI lineage: Eukaryota > Metazoa > Chordata > Aves > Piciformes > Bucconidae > Bucco > Bucco capensis. The sequence continues at coordinate 785,594 of VWZO01011706.1, read as the reverse complement.
GCAGGTCACATATTATGCTGAATCTCATCAAGTAATGATGATAGAGCAGCCATGACTCCTCTGGTCCTGTAGCATATGATGGTTTATTAACAGATTAAGTGATGCAAAGCAGTAAAACAATTTATGTTTAAATATAGGTTGAGGGTTTCCTGTTCATGACCTTGTTGGCTTGGCTTTTGTTTCTGTGGTTGGGAATTTCCATACTGCTGCTTTTCTGCAGTTCCCTTCTCCCTTGCTTGTGCTCAGATGTGACTCTTTTTGGGGTTATTGCTTAGCTGTGAAACAGGTAGCACCTAGCTATAAATTGTAAAAGGTCTCCTTGTGGTAGCTAAAACTGAATAAAACTGGGTTTTGTTTTAGGCTTAACTTGTTTTTCAAGCTGCTCAGCAATGGCTGCCTCATCTTCTCTGCCACCATGTAATTTGGGGTTTGGTTCTGTCAGTTTTTCTTTTTAGTTGGAGGGCCTTATCTGCAGTCAACAAAGGTCTAATTAAGCTCTGTACTGATAGGGGACAAAGAAGAGGGAGAATGTGGTGGCTGTCTTGGGCTTTTAACTTATGTCTCTGCTCTTCTAGGGCACTGTTGCAGAGCTATGCCTTGTTATCTCTAGAAGTAAGGATAATACAGTGCTCTGGGGGTAGCTCTGCAGGGTCTAACCTCTGTCTCAGATCCAACAAACTTTCCATGCCATCACACAGGGAGCACCCAGCTGGGTTGGTACTGGAAATGGTAACTTTTGGAGTCATTTCTGGCTGCTGTTGAGCTTCAATGAATAAACCAGGGCAAACATGGTGGCTCTCTAGATCTGTAGCAAAGCTCCAGCAGCACTGTGTGTGTATGCTGGTGACCTATACTGCTAGCAGTAGTTGGAGCAGCCCTAGGTGATGTGCTGCTTCCTTGCTGCCTGCTCAGCTCCTGCTGTGTCACCTTTCCTTTCAATGCTGGCTGGTGTTGGTATAAAATCAATTGCAAGAGGAGGGAGAAAACAAGTGAGAAAACCAAGAGCCAGAAACATTAACAGGTAAAAGGCATAGCTATCCAATAACTGCTTAAAGAAGCTAAGGCCATCAGGTCAAATAAATATGCAAATAAATTTACTGGTGAGCCAATATGGCTTCCTGTGTGATTAGTTTTCTTCTGCTGCATGCTTATTAAGTATTTTAGGTCTAATCACTCTGCAGCATGAAGCTTTCTGTAGCTAAGAGAAACAGCTACGCAATGGAAATCAGTGTGCTGTCTCCATGTGTCCCTCACCAGCCAGAGGCCCTATCCCTAGGGAAGAGGCTGTCCCAGACATGCAGCTGGTCAGGGCACTCGGGAGATACCTGTTGGCAGCTCTCCTTGAGAATGCAGCCCCCCAGGAGCTGCTGCTGAGAATACCTGTAAGTAGCCATCTCCCTGGGTGTAATGGTTGTATCAGTGTTTGTTGTAGATGCCTCTTTGCAAAAGGCAAGAGCAAAATCCAGCACTTCAAGCTGGGGTCTTTGAGTAAGTTGGTAAAGAGGCTCCAAGTGACATCTTCACTGGCTAGTGGGTTATGGCCTAGCTTGGGAGCAGCAGCTGCTTCTCTAGGCTGTCACATGGGAGAAAGGAGCTAATATGGGGGCCTTGCTTGCTCTAACACCGTTCTCAGACCCTTAGAAAAGCTGTTACAGGCAGATTGTTCTTGAGGAACCAGGTGGACAGCTTCACTATCCTGTGGTCTCTGCTCTTCCCAGCTAAAACTGATAATGCCAACTCTTAAAATAAAGATGGCTGTCCACATGTTCCCTTGACCAGCTCCTTCCTTCCCTGGTGTAGGTGTTGAAGTTCTCCTTGGGCAACCATGTGCCATAATGTCCAAACCCAGCATCAAAAGCTGTCAGTTGCACAAACACACCCCTCGCAGCAGCTGCAGGGTTGAGTGGCCACACAGCCCTCCAAGCAAACAAAATGTTTCCCTTCCCAATGCTAAGTGTTGCTTAATTATTAAACTCATGAAGCACTTTATCCTGAAGTTCCATTGAAATTACAGAAGAAAAGGCGAAGACAAGACATTAGATGTTTTTCTCTTGAGAGTGACAAAGCAATCTGTGGCCACGGGTCAGCCCACACAGCCAGAGGTATCTGATGAGGACCTGCTGTAGAAAATCTCAGTGTTCCTGGAGAACCCTTAGCTGAAGGGGCCCTGTGTATTTCTTGGGATGTGTTGGCAGACTGTCACCCAGCACAGCTGCCTTAGCCCACAGTGTAGGAATGTTTCCTCCTGGTGTGGCTTTGTCCTCATTAAGAGGAGTAGTTCACAGTGCCAGCTCATTCTAAAATGATTTTTGCTTGATTTAAATAAACTACTTTAGATATTGTATATTATATTTCTGCAGTATGAAACATTATGCTGTGCTTATATCCCTGGGACGTCACACCACAGGAGGAGAAACCATTTGTCAGCTCTTTGGGCTGGGAGGCTAGTAGATGGACCTGCCTGCCCATTCAGCCAGGCCTGGAACCCCTCACAATACATTTTCCCAGGTGGCTATCTTGGATGTGGCTCTTGAGCTGGCCAAGTGTGTTGCAAATAGCATCTCTGCACAAGTGACAACACACCAGCTAACTAATTTTCCTGGCTAGCTGCTAATTACTGCTTCTAGGTGTGGCTTTCAACATTCATCAGCCATATCCCAGCTTTCCCCAGAAAGGTTCAGCAGAGGAATTTCTGAGACTATTCTGGTATTAGAGGCTGAAGCTGTCGCTCCTTAGAACTGGTTAAGGGGATAATTAATTCCCTGTCTCCAGTGTCCTTCAGCTCATATATGGCAGCAGGGCCAGGAGTGCTCAAAACTTCATCTCCTCCATGGTAGCTCAAAGCAGCCTGTGGTACCAGGCTCTGAGACCCTCAAAAAGCAGTTTTTCCTCCCTGGAGGTTTATTGTAGAAGCACCTAAAGCCTTTAAAGCCAAAAGCTGCCTCTTGCAGGTACTTTAAAATGTGTCAGCTGCTGGTAAGGTGAACTGTGAAAAGGGAAAGGAGGTTTGGGGCTGCACCAAATATTAGTAGGAGTCTGGGCAAACCAGGTTTGGATTTACATCCAGCATAAGAGGCAATAATAGGATAAAATCTTCCTCACGTGAGATGCTATTATTTCATTAAATGGCCAGGCAAAGCCCAGTCTGATTTTACTCCTGCCCAGTGACGTCTTTGCTATCATTAAGTTCTGAAGAATGGGCTTGAAGCATATTTAAATTATGGATTTTTGCTTTCTCGTGGGTCATATATATATATATATATATATATCTTTAAGCATTATTTCTGTGGGGAGGAAAAAAGTCATAGAAAGCATCTGAAAATTTGGGGGTGTTTGGGGGCAGCCTGAGAGGCATAGGACTGTACTCCAGAGAAATTCTTCCTGGCTTTCCTGCCAAGCCTCTCTGGCCTTGGTGTTTTAGAGAGGGATAGTCATGGTAACAGCTTTGGGTTTGGCCTGGGTGCTGGGAAAAACCTGCCTCCCAACCCCAAGGCACCCAAGGGTTGGCTCCCAGCAGAGATTGTCTACTTTCAAGTGGCTTGCCAAGGCAGTGACCAAATTTGGGCCAGGCTGAAGCCCATGAAGGAGGCAAGCAGCATCCCTGTGGACTAAAATGTAGGTTTGTCACTATCCCTCCCAAATGCACTTGCTGGGAACACACAGAAACAAGAGCTTGTTGGCAAAATCCCCCTTTAAAGGAGAAGGATTTAGCCAGCTCTCTCTCCCTTTGTACTTTGGGGTCACCTAACAGGGGAAGATCTTCCACAAGGTGACATGGTCCAGGATGATGGACCTCCTGCATATGTAGCCTCTCCAGTTCCTGTTCTGGGGAGATGGCTGTGGGTTTTTGCAGGGAGCTCAAAACCTCAGCCAGTGTTGTCCCCTCGTGCCACTCTGCCGCACACTGACAGCAATTCAATAATAACAGCTTTGCCCAATGTGTTTCTCCTTGCGCACGTCCCCAGCGCTCGATTATGCAAGCACGTTTGTCATGTTTCTGAGCTCACAGCTGTTGGTGGTGTTCATTAAAACCCAGCCCCGATGCAGGGATAACCTGTCATTTGAAAGTGCTCGCTGTCGCACCGGCCAGGGACTCAGCTGTCTCCTCTGTCTTAGTGATGTCAAATTGGGTATTTCTATGTAATGGGGAGGTTGATACTGCTAAGGCGTGGAGTAGATGGAAGGAGATGACTTTAGCTGGTTGGGGAAAGCACCAGGGTGTGCAGGAACCTCTGTTCAAGGCCAGGGCAAGCTCCTTCAAAGCAGCGGAGGTGCTGGAAAGGGGGATGCAAGGCTGGGGGAGGTGGGGTGTTGTTCCAGCAAGGAGATACTGATGGTCCCCTTGAAGTTGTCCTTTTAACCCTCGACCTCATGGACCCAGCTAGGGACCCTTCAGCGGGGTAGGGGTGAGGAAAAGAGGGGCAAAAAGCCTCTCACCTGGCTACATTGGTGTCGGGTGCGGGCTGTGAGTGGGAGCAGCGGGAGCCCTTCTGCAGGCATCCGGGAGCTACGAGTCGGGCTCTGTCCCCGGCAAGAGAGGGGGAGGGTTTACAAGCTGCCATCCCCTCTGTGCCCCTCGCATCCCTCCCAGCCCCGGCAGCGGGGATCTCCGCTACCCCCCAGTAATCCCTCAGCCCGGTGCGACGGCGGGCGCTTACCTGCCGGGAGGAGGAGGAGGGCGAGGAGGAGGCGGCAGCAGCAGCCCATGGTGCCAGTGGGGCTGACAGCCGAGGCAGGAGGGACGGACGGACGGACGGACAGCCCGGCCCCGCTGCCCGCCCGCCACCGCCCCGGTCCAGCCCCCGCCACCGCCCCCACCCCCGGCAGCGCTTGGCGCACAGCGGCACCTGCCGGTACCGGGAACCGGGAGGGCCACGGGGTATAGGATGCCGGGTAGAGGACATCAGCAGTGGGTATCAGGGACTGGCCATAGGGCACTGAGTAGTCCATACTGGGCTCGAGTACTAGAATTGAGTGATGGCATCTGGGATGAGTCACTGGGCACCCAGTACTGGTACTGGGTGCTGAGTATCGTGCCAGCATACAGCCCCAAGCATGGCACATCATCATCAGACACCAGGCATCAGGCATCAGGTGCTCTGTCCCAGCCAGTGGCATTGGGTGGGTGCTTGGGGCCCTTGGCCCTCTCTTTCCACAGGGCCACGCCAGCTCCTGCCTGAAAAGAACTTACGATTTCGAAGAAAGAAATTGGCTAAAGCCTGGAGAAGAGGAGGCTCCACGGAGATCTTATTGAGGCCTTCTAGTACTTAAAGGGGGACTACAAGAAAGATGGGGACAGTCTTTTAGCAGGGCCTGTGGCAACAGGGGACAAGGGGTGAAGGTTTTAAACTATAATAGGGAGATTTAGACCAGATATAAAGAGAAATATTTTATAGTTAGGGTGTTGAAACATTGGCACAGGTTGCCCAGAGAGATGGTAGATACCCCACGCCTGGGAACATTTCAGGTTAGGTTGGACAAGACTCTGAGCAACCTGATCTAGTTGAAGACATCCTTGCTCACTTCCAGAGGGGTGGACTAGGTCATCCCTTCCAACCCAGACCATTTTATGATTCTATTAAGTGCTGTGTGCACCTGGGCAGAGCATCTCTCTTCCCTTGGGGACTACACAAGGCAAATGCCCTCTCTTGCCATAGATGGAATAGGTTGCCGGTGCCTGCCCTCCCTGCAGTTCCTGGTGCTCAAAGGACCCAGCCAGGAGACACTTACAATGCAGCAGGAGGTACAAGTGCCGGGTTTTTTTACCTCTTTCGTTCTGGAAATGTTCTCAGACTGAATTAATCTTCTCCAGGCTTTCACATGCTCACTACAGAAAAGAATGTCATCAAACCTGGGCTGTGGCCGAGCTATCTTTAACTGGGTTTACGCAGCCATCTATTCTGTCGCATTGTGTGGCCTTGGGATGGATCCTGGCTCTGGGCCTAAAACAGCAGGACACAAAGCCTAAGTCAGCTGGCCTTTTTGAAGCGGCGGGGATGGCAGCTGCCTTATCATACATTGGGCAGTATCAGCATCTCAGCTCTCCTTGAAACCTTTTCTCTGCTTAGGAGGAGGAAAAGTAGTGCTGTTATTGCTGCAGGAGCTTGGTGCCGTGGGAAGCCTGTGATGATTTCACTCATGCTGGTCTCCCATCCTTTTTTGGACTTTCTTTTGCAGAAGGTGCTGTGTGTTTCCATGAGCAGGAGGGTGTTTCTGAGGATAGGATAGAGCTAGGCACAGCCAGCACTCCTCATCTAGGCGTTGGGTGCAAACCGGTCCTGAGCTGGGTGCCAAGAGCTGAGCTGTGAGAGGCCTTGAACGCCTCTGCTGGAGTCATCCTCAGCTGCCATCTGCTGGTCACCTCTGTATGGTCTCATCCACACAGTCGTCTCAGCAGGGCCACTTCTGCCTGGTCATTTCTGCCTGGTCTCAATTGCCTGGCCACCTCTGCTTGGTAACCGTGGCATGGCCAGCCCTGCCTGGCCACATTTAGGGGTAATGTCTGCCTGGCCAGTCCCTGATCCCTGGGCGCTTCCCAGGGAAGCCATGATACTTAAAGTGTCAGTCAGAGCAGAGGACATATGGCCAGCAGGAGGTCCCTTTTTGGGGATAATTTCTGCCAGCCCTTCACCTTTCCTCTGGAGAACAGAAATGATTGCCTCTTGTGGCACCTGCCTTGTGGCTACGCCTCTTTCAAAATATCTTTAAAACGCTTTTTCTCCCTAGTTTTCTCCAGATATAAAGGATGCTGAGGGGAGACAATGATTTTTGCTGCCTGCTCCCTGCTGTTGCCCACCTCACTAGGAGGAAGCCATCTCCTCTTGGGAGGCCCCATGCCACATCCAGGAGCCAGCTACTGGTTTTCCCAGTCTTGCCTAAGTCCCTACTGTCCCCACCAGAGCTTTGCAACATTTCTCCAGTGGTTAAGCACACCCTGCCTGCATTTGGAGCACCAGGGCTGGGCTTTGCCCCCGCCACTGGCCAGGAGCTAGGGTGGCCATGAGCCGAGGGGTTGATGGAACCAGCGTGCCATGCCAGAGCTTGCAGCTGGGTTTTTTGGCTGGCTGGGGCCACAGGAGCTCACTCACCCCATGGCCAGCAGCCAAATGGCATGGCTGGGTGGCTGCCAGCACTTGCATTAATAGCTGCCAGCTTGCGGTTTGAGGTCACCCGTTCTTTCCAGTCTTTCATTTCCCACCCCTTATTTCACGCCTTTAACAGCACTGAGCAGGCTGCAGCCCCCTACCCCTCCCCTCCCTGCCTGCCCTTCTCTTTGCTGGGCAAAGCTCTTCTGCTTTCCTTGGGACCACGACAGCATGACCTCATGGCATTGCATCCCTACTGAGCATCCTCAGATGCCAGGAGGGGGACATGCTAGCATCCTGGAGGACACCTTCATCTCTGTGGGGCTCTCCTCCTCCTCAGGACATGGCTTGAGTGACCAGAAACATTCTCGCAAGGAAAAAACAAAACAAACACACAAAAAACAATCAACAACAAAACAAACAACAACAATAAACAACCCAGGGCCAGCCTACAGAAGGCTCATGCCAAGGCACAGACCCTTGCAAAATAATTTGTAGCTGCCATCATCCCCTGCCAAAGACTCTGGGAGGGTGTTTTATTAGCAACTCACTATGAATAAATCTCCCTTTTCATAACACACCGCCCAGGGATAAAATAGCTTTGGGGAGGTGAAGCAGGGCTCCAGCTGCACATTCTCCATCCCTTTGGGAGGGGAACGCCCGGAGCCTCGTTTGGAAAGCGGGATGGTGGCACAGGGGGTTCCCCTCTCGCTCCCCGAATCCCCAGGAAGGCTGGGGCGAGGCAGCTGTTTGACACCTCCTGTGCTCGCTGCTCCGGGCAGGCAGTGAGCAGGAGTGGCTAATGCGAGGGAGGGATGGGGATACGCGTGGGGAGGGCACGAGAGAGGAGTCTGGGGGTGTGGGACCATCCCCGGACTCCCAAGGGATGCTCCTGGCGGGGTAGGAGGCGGGCAGCCAGAGGAGGAGGAGGTGGAGGAGGGCGGTGGTGCTGCCAGCGGCCGCCCCCGTCCCGTCCCGCTGAGGCCCGCCTCCCCCGCAGCCGCCGGGCACCGGGCAGGCGGAGGCGGCAGCGGCGACGCGCATGAAGACGGTGGCGGCCCCGGCCCTGGCCCCGGGCGGCGGTCCCGGTACCCTGCTGCTCTGCCTTGCCCTCGCCTCCGGTAAGCACGGAGCACCGGCTGGGTACTCCTCCCTGTCCCAGCTCGGTGCTTCCCGACCCTGCCCAGTGCCACCTCTTGTCTCGGCCCCCTCCTCTCTCTGTCCCAGCCCTTGCTGGTCCCACTGCTGCGCCTGCCCCTTCCCACTATTTAGTGGTCCCATGCTGGTGATCCCGCACCTGCCTCCCGGGCCCATCCCGGTCTTCCCCGTGCCTGTGCTGGTGCTACTCCATCCTATCCCACTGCTCCCCTGTATCCCCCCAGCCCTCTCCATCCTGCTGCTGCCCTTGTCCCGTACTAGTGCTTGCTGCGCTCACCCTGGTGTTTCTCTAGTTCCAACCCAGTGACTCCCTGTGTCCCTCAGACAATCCCATCCCAGTCTTTCTCCCATGCCCAGACTGAGGTTTACCCAGTCCTGTCCCTGTGCTCCCCCATGTGTCCCCAGTTTGCATCCTGGTACTCCCCACTGTCACATCCCAATGCTCCCCTATGCCTGTGCCGGCTTGGTTCTGAATCCCTAAATCCCTTGGGGTCAGCATGGGGTTAGGGGGTTCTGGCTGGACCCTGAAGTGCAACTGGGATCCTTTTCCCACCTGTTGATGGGACAATGCACATGGATGCCTGAATATCCATGTTTTGCTATCCTTGGCAGTGTCGGGGATGGGGATGCAGGGGGAGCTGGTATCTCTTCATCTCTGCATGAGGGTCCCTGTGTTACTTTCCAAGCGCAGGGAAAGCAGGCAAAGCTGCAGGCAGCTGTCTGGGCAGAGCTGGTGGGAGGTAACCCCGGGTGGGGCTGAACATCAGCCAGGCTTGGCAATCCCTCCCAGCAGCGTGCCAGCCCCAGGGTTTCGAGGGTGCCATCCCCTCTGTCAGGAGCAGTTTGGGTTTGGCCTTTTGGCAGGGCAGTACTCAGCAAAACCTGCCAAACCTGTGCTGGCAGGAGGAAATCAAGGGTGGCCAACCTGGTTTGGGGCTGAGGTGCCCATCAGACCAAGGCAATGCCCTGAGTGGTTGCTATCCTGCTATTCGGGCTTTCTCAGGGGAGCGTGGAGGGTATTGCATCAAAATAATCTGGTGTTTAGGATACTTTCCTGGCTTATCTCTGGCTGTTCAGGGAAAGGTGCAGGGTTAGGTAGTGGAGCTGGCCTCTTCGTGCATCTAAGAGATGAGGTTGTTTGCGCCTGCAGCTCCTGCGTGCTGAGACCTGGGTGTTAGGGTGCACCCACCACCCTGAGCCAGCGGTGCTGCTGGGGCGGTCCATGGAAAGGGTCTGCCAGCCTGGAGGATGCTAAAGCTCTGCATCTGGTTGCAATAAGGGTGGGGATCTTGTCTTGGTGGGGATCTTTCCACACCGAGCTGTGAACTTGGTCACCAAGGGTGAAGTCAGCCTCCCACCCTGCACCACCGTGTGCCCGTGCTGTCTGCAGCTGGTTCCCCTTGGGTGCAGCTGCCCTGTAGCTCATCCCCTGGCTCCCACTTGGCATCTCCTACCCTGCTGGCTGGGACAAACCAGGCAGTGGGCTCTGTCTCCTCCTTGCTGGGGTCTTTTGGCCAGAGAGGACACTTGCTGGTGGGGAAGCCCTGTTACAGGCTAGTCTCGGCCTCAGCAGCTCTGTTACCCCAAGCACGTCATTAGCAGAGAGGTGGCTATATATAGCCAGGAGGGATGTGTGTGCTGGCAACGTCACTGGTTACTGCTGTGTGACTGGGAGGACACCGGAGGCTTGGCGGGACAGCCTCCACTGCTGCTGCCAGGATGCCAAAGAGTCAGATGGGAAAACAGATACCAGGCAACAATGCTGCCCAGGCTCAGCTGCTCAAGCTTCCCTCCCTCCCAGGAGCCCTTGACATGGCCAAGCTGCAAAGTGCACTCACTCAGGATGGAAACACCCCTCATTTCAGTATGCCACCCCTGCAGGAGCCACCCAGTACCCTGCCCCATCAGGCAGGACCTGTCCCCGTTCCCCTGGGTGCCACAGCAGCAGGGTGAATCCCTGGGGAGGGCTGGGCTGGGAGCAGAGCTGTGCTGAGTCAGTGCTGGTATGCCAGCGATCCGGTTACTGCCACTGTGACATGCCAGGGCTGAGCCAGTCCTCAGCTTCGTCCCATGGTCACAGCAATCACGCTCAGCTCGTGCCAGGCATCCCATACCCAAGTGCAGCAGTAAGCAATCTTGCAATGGGGATTTAGCACTAGTACACTGGTAGCCACAGGGCTTTGGTGCTGAATCACAGCACTGCTGATTCCACAGCTGATGTGGTTTTCTGGTAACCCCAAAATCTAGGTTTTTCAAAAAGGGCAGTGCAGAAAGTGCAGTGCACCTCCTGGCCTGGAAGTGTTCAAGTTCAGGTTGGATGGGGTCCTCGGCAACCAATCCATTGGGTGGCATCCCTGCCCATGGTAGAGAGGGTTGGAACTAGACGATCTTTAAGGTCCCTTCCAACTCAAACCATTCTATGATTCTATGTGGGGAGTGCTCCCTGGGAGCCCCTCCCTGCATCCTTCCCAGGCCAAAGGGCTGCTGATTGCCTGCAAGCAGAGCCATGCCCCTCAAAACCCACTCCGCTGCCTCCTGGACACTGACATTGGGGTGTTGGTGGATGGAAGTGGCAAGTAGGGACTGGCTTTCCCTTCTCCTCACCCCTGGGGAAAAGCTGATATTGCCAGGGAAGGAGGGCCACAGGCACAGCTGCAGTGCCCTTTGCTGGTCCCCTCCCTGCAGCAATGGCCATGAGGGCAGCTGTGATGGGGTGGTGATGACGCCAGGGCTCTGGCCAGGCTCTGAGCCACCTCTGCTACTTTTCCAGGCTTGGCTCTCAGCTGTATGGGTGCTGACACCAATATCACCACTGGCCACAGAATGGAGGGGTTCACCTGTGGCACAGGCGAAAGCTGCACAGGTAAGGTTGCTCGGGGGATCCAGTGGTGTTGGACAGGAGCTGGGTGTGGGAGAGAGGGCTGGGATAGACCGACAGGCAGGGTATTTTGTCTAGTGTAGCCTTGCAACATCCAGAGAAAGTGACCAGGGCCGGCCCACCTCAGCCAAGGACACAAATACCAGCAGCAGTTTGCAGATGACCTGCTGTGGGGATGGACCAGGTCTGGGGTGCTGTTCTCTCTGGGCAGAATTGTAACCCCTGGGGGAGGATTTCTTTGTCCTTGTCACCTCCAGGGAACATGACGCAGCTGAGGCAGCAGGGCCACTTCTCCAGGTGCCCGGAGGAGTACAAGCACTACTGTGTCAAAGGGAGATGCCGCTTCCTTGTGGCCGAGAAGGCACCAGCTTGTGTGTAAGCCACTGCCCATGGGGATGTGGTGGCTCAGGGTGGGGATGCCATGCCCATTCTCCCGGGAAGAAGGGAGCATGGGCACCACAGCAGTTTTTCAGACCCACCCTGTCCCACATGGCAGGTGTGAGCGAGGCTACACAGGAGCTCGTTGCGAGAGGGTGGATATCTTCTACCTGCGAGGCGACCAGGGCCAGATTGTGATTATCTCCGTGATCGCTGCCATAGTCACCCTCATCGTCCTCATTGTCTGCGCCTGCATTTGCAGTCAGTACGTGGACGGGGGGATGGGGCAAGGGGTGAGAAGGGGTAGCCCCAGATTGGGAGCGAATCCTGCCTACCTCTGCCAGCTTGGGGCAGGTTGAATTTGGGCTGCGTCAGCCAGGTGGGACACGGCCTCTAAAGGTACTGGGAGGTGCACGGAGCATCACTTTGGGGCTGAAGACTATCCAGAGTTTCTGCAAGATGAATTCTGCTTTTTTCGGGAAGGTAGTTTAATTATTAACCCCCACACATCTCCAGTCGCTGTCGGAAACAGCGTAGGAAGAGAAAGGCAGAAGAGATGGAGACGTTGAACAAGAATTTGCATTCCAAAAGTGAGGACGTGGTGGAGACAGGCATCGCATGAAGGTGTGTGGGGCCAGGGAAGTTGTGGCCAAGCCGGGGGGATGGGTGATCCCCCCGCATTCTGAACAGCTGCTGAGGCTGAAGACCTCTCCCCTCTTTCTGCAGGGGTTCCGGGTACCTGCGGGCAGGTTCCGGATGGTGGCACCGGCTAGCTCGATAGGCAAGGACTAAAACTTACAGGAGCTTGAATAAAGGGGTGACAGGAAGGTGTTCACGTGTTGCTGTGGTGCTTACAGGCTTCTCTCTCCGTCACCCCCATCGATCCCCAAATTCCCCTGACACTCACAGCCCAGCCCGTACTGGTTCTGTTTTTCCACCATTTTGTTTGTCTCCCACGTACGGAGGCCCAGCTTTTCCCCCTCCGGCATAGCCAACCCCCCACCCCCACAGCGAGTTTGGCCAGGTGAAACAGGGTACGGAGAGATCTCACCGGTGCCGGTACCGGGGGGCTGCGCTGCAGCACCGTGACCACCAGGCGGCGCCACTGTGCGGGGCATGTGCGAGGCTTTTAAACTCCCCCACGTTCGCCAGAGGGCGCCACTGCGGCGAGACCGATAGGTCGAGCCCTGCTAGGCTCGAGGCTCGGCCCCAGGTGACCTGGGGACCGGGCTGGGGCTTGTTCACAACTGCTACTGCGGCCCTCTCTGCGTCTTTCTTCCCGGGACCGAGCGAATCTTTAAGGTCCCGGGCGAGGGAGCCGTTGGGCGAGGGAGCCGTTGTGCCGGGCACTGGCTGCAGCCGCTCCGGCTGTGGGGGTCTCGGCTCCCTGGGGCCCCTCCGGGTTGGCTCCGGTCACGGCTTTCGGCCACAGCCGGCGGGCGGGACTTGGTCTCTGCTGCCGGAGCCACTTTCCCGGGCTCCATTATCAAGCTTGGGAAACGCTCGGCTTGGTCTGTGCTGCAGAGACCCTAACCAGCAGAGTGGCTCCAGTCCCAAAACTACGGTGCTGAGCCCCGAATCCCCCAGCCCTCTGTGTGATGTCGGGTCGGGCTCGGGAGCCCCAGGTGTCGGGCGATGCTTGAGAACTGACTGGGAGGACCGGTGGTGCGGGCTGGGCTCCGTGTGGCCGCGGGCACCTCGGGCGAGGACGGAAGGCGCCGAGCTCCAGCCCTCCGGGCTTTATTCCCCAGCGCCCCGAGGCTCTACCAGCTCTTTCACGGAGCCGCCGGCAGCAAGGCCACTTCTCCGGGCCGGCGCAGCCTCACTTGCACACATATCCGAGCCCGGACACCCTCTCTGGCCTCGGCGTTGCTCCTGCTACGGCCTCTCCGGCCGCCACCCCTCTTCACCTGGAGCGCCCAGGACTCCTGTAGCAGAGGCGGACCACCCTCTCCCCCGCCCGTGGGGCCGCCGCTATCCTGAGGGGCCGCAGCCTTCACCCGCCTGCCCTACCCAGACCCTAACCTCTCCCACCCCTGAACGATCGCAGGAAGCCGTAAAGAGAAGATGGCTGCCACCGGGGCCAAAACTCCCTGGGCCCCGCCCCGCGCAGGCGCTCTGAGCTCCGCCCGCGGGAGGTATCCCACAGGGGCAGGTCCTGCCCCAGGGAGGGGGGCGAGCCAGCGGGCGGAGGGAGAAGCCTATCGGCTGCGGGGTCCTAGCGCTCGCCCGCTCCTCTGTCTGCTGGTGGCACCGGCAACGCTGCGGACAAAACCCGTCTGCCTTTGCGTCGGTGTGAAGAGCCACCCAGGAGGGATCCCGGCGCTTCCAGGGGAAAGCGCAAGGCGGAGTTGCACAGCCCCAAGCTCAGCAGCCCTTGTCCTGGGCCCTCGGTCCCGCGCAGGCGCACTGAGCCCGCCGCCTGGCACGGCTGTCATGGCGGAGAAGGTGCAGAAGAGGTGAGTCCCGGTGCCCCTCCTTGCTCCGCACCGGAATGCGACGAGTCGTCGTCGTCCCGTCCCGCGTCCCCCGTCCCGTCCCCGGGATGCGGCGAGGTTGCCTTTCCCGCCGCTTCTCTTTCCTGGCATCCCCACTCAGCCCCCTCAGCCGGTTGCCCCCCGCCCCATTAACGGATTCTCCCCGTCCCACCCCGCACCGATTCCCCCGTCACAACTCCCCCGTTCTGTTCCCGCAGCGTGAAAATTGCCCCGGGGGCCGTGGTGTGCGTGGAGAGCGAGATCCGCGGGGACGTGACCATCGGTAAGGTGTCAGTACCCTCCCCTCTGCCCCGGGGGTGCTGCTGTGGGTGTCGGGGTGACGCTGAACTGTTCCCCGGTAGGCCCCAGGACTGTGATCCACCCCAAGGCAAGGATCATTGCCGAAGCAGGACCGATCATCATCGGGGAAGGCAACCTGATTGAAGAGCAGGCTCTCATCATAAATGGGTCAGTAAGAAGCTGGACAGGGCTTTCCAAGGAGTTCAACTCCAGCCCAGCATCTCAACATGGTTAGACCAACACCAGTAACCCTCCCAGCACAGCTTGGCTGGGAACAGTGCCCCTCTGAGCCAGCCGAGGTGGAGAAAGGGTTGGTTTGGGATCTCACAGTGGTGTTGCTGGGCTAGGTTTTGCAAAGGGTTGATTTTTTAGGTGTCTGTGTCAACAACAGTGTGTGCTTTAAGGAACCAGCTGAAAATCTAGGGAGGTTTATGCTTTTATGTATATGTACGGCACTGTGGCTTCAGTATCTTCTCCCAGGTAACAAGTGATAGGACAAGAGGCAACAACCTCAAGTTGTGCCAGGAGAGGTTTAGATTGGACAACAGGAAAACATTTCTTCCCCAAAAGGGATGTCAGGCCCTGGCAACAGGCTGCCAGAGAACTGGTGGATCCCTGGAGGGACTGGAAAGATGTGTAGATGTGGTGCTGAGGGACGTGGTTTAGGCAGTGTTGGGTTAGCACTTGACCTTGATGATCTTCAAGGTCTTTTCCAACTTAAATGATTCTATGATTCTAAGAAGTCCTCCCTCTGTATATCCTCCTTCAGCTGACAGAGGAGGAGGATCCTAGTCCTAAGAAGGAGGGCCCTTTTGCAGGAGCAAGCAGTCTCAAATCCCTGAGAGTCCAGTTGCATTCATGGGGTATATGTGAATTAAGCCTCTCACAAAACTGAGCTGCCAAACAGGACAGTATCTTTGTGATCTCAAAACTTGAAATATATTCTTCTGTCTTGCAGATACCCAGAAAATATTACACCAGAAACTGAAGAGGTGGAACCCAAACCAATGGTCATTGGCACCAACAATGTTTTTGAGGTTGGGTGTTGTATCCTTGCTGTGCGATGAAATGGACCATCTGATACACTGCACTTTTGGATCAGTAGAAGCACTTGTGTTCTCTGTCAGACTTTTAACAGCACAGGGCAACTTCAGGTGCAGGGTGTTGGTTTGAAAATGATGCCAGGGTTTACCTTTTCAAGTAAACCCCAAACATTTTACAGTTTTCTTTAACATGGACCCATAGATTCCCAAGCAATGAAGGTGGGAGATAACAATGTGATCGAATCCAAAGGTGAATCTCAGCTTTTCATCATGGTCCTTGCAAGATTTCGCTCTTGTAGACACTGGAATCAGCAGAGGATTTCATGGTGTTGTCTTGCTGTAGCTGAGACCAAGCTGCAGCTTGTCACAAAGCTGCTGTTTTCACAGAGAACCCATACATGTTAGAGCCTTGGTGGGAGCTGGGCTGAGCTGGTTCCTGGCTCTGAGGAACTTGTGATGACATTTGGTAGGGCAGGGTTTAATTGCACCATGGGCACAACTCTCACATGAATTCCTTTCTCTCTGTCCGGCAGCATTTGTTGGCAGGAATGTCATCCTGACGAGTGGCTGCATCATTGGGGCATGCTGTAATGTCAACACCTATGAGGTGATCCCTGAAAACACTGTCATCTATGGGGCTGACTGCCTCCGCCGCGTCCAGACCGAGCGGCCACAGGTGGGTATCACACACAGGTGACATGCTGTCACCCTTCCGTCCTCTGCCAGCTGCCCTCACAGTGACAGCAGGGCTGCTGCCTGACCTACCCTGCCTCTTTTTGCAGCCCCAGACACTGCAGCTGGATTTCCTGATGAAGATCTTGCCAAACTACCATCACCTAAAGAAAACCATGAAGGCTGCATCCACTCCTGTCAAGAGCTGAGTGCCGCCTTCTGCCAGTGGGTTTCATCTGGTCCTGTGAAGCACTACATGGCCCTGGGAGGTGGCCAGTTTCCGTATCTTTGGAAAAAAAAAACGTTTTGCTTATTTGTGTCCTTTATTTGTATTCCAGCTGTGGATCTGTTGTCTCTCATGCACTAACTCTATTGTACATGCTTTATTTTGGGAATAAAGTATCTGCTGTTCTCTCGAGAGGGAGCTAACATCCTTTCTGGGTCAGGTATCCTGGTCACACAAGCACTGACATGGCCACCTTTCTCTGGGGACATTGCTCAGGGGCTTTCTTTGGGGACAGCCTGGACTCCAGTTCCTTCCTTGGCCTGCCAGCAGAGGGAGATGGGGCCGTGCTTGGGGGAGAGCCAGGCTTCTTGGAGATGGGTGTCCTGGTCCCCACACCCTCAAATCTATGTGGATTGTGGGGTGGGAAAGGCTGCTGGGCCCCTCAGGGCTGCCTCTTGCTTTGCTTCTTCTCCCAAAGGATCCAGAGCAGAGCTGAAGCTCTTCTGCCACTCAGCTGTACTTAGGTTCTTCTGGCAAGCTTTGGACATGTCCACGCTTCCCAACATTCCCCAGGGATGTTGTCTACAACTTCCCCTTCTTGTACAACACAGCATGACGTTTTGTCTTGGTACAGAAATAAATTGATGTTGGAGCAGAAATTCCTGTAGGAAAGTGAGAGGAGAGAGCATCAGCAATCAGAACCCCACATACCAACTGGGCTGCAGGACATGGTGTTCTGATTTGGGACCAGCTGGGACAGTCCAAGGCACAAAAGTGGTGCAGTGCCCACGAGAGCTGATCAGATTTGCTCCCCAAGTTCAGTTTCAGGGATACCAAAAATAAAAACTTGCCATTTTCTGGCTTTGCAATTCCAACATGGGATCCAGCACTGCTGGGAAACTACAGCTCTTCCCAAAAGCTGAGTCCAAATAAGGGCTGAGAACATTGTCCTGACTGCCACTGCTGCCTCTCTAGCCCACCCCAGCAGCCCCAGCCAAAGGTTTTTGTGGAGGTGCCCATGGAGGGGGAAAAAAATGGGAGATAAACCATGTCTCTCCAATTTCTCCCCTTGCTTAAAGATATGGCTGTGTTTTGCTGGGAATTTACCCCAAAAGCAAGATTTGGTTCACTAAAGAGGTCTCTGTTGAGGCCACCTGCCCTCTTTGCCAGCCACTTCTCACTCCCCTAAATCCAGCTGGCATGGCTGTTTTCCATCTCTCTCTCAGCATGAGAGGTTCTGCTCTGTAAATCACCACTGCAGGGAGGCTGGAAACCCTCTGTGGACTGGGCTGAGTTCATCTAAGCAGCCAGCAGGACTTGCCATTTTGACCACTGAGACGTAGAAAGGTGAGCTGTGACCTTAAATGCCTGTTTGGTCCAAGTGCTCTGCCATCGGCAGGATGTCCTCAGCGTCACCTCCGGTCCCCGTGTATTGTATGCAGGCAGCATCTGCTCTGGCTACGGCTGCTGGTCCAACAATTTTCACCCCAAGGATCTCTGTCACACTGCTCCAGAGCTCCCAGCAGGACCACAGCCCCGTCCATAGAGACGTGGCAGGGCTGGGGTCAACCCAAAAAACAAGCTAGAAAATCAAGTGAGCAAGGTGGAAGGCCCAGCATGTGCTCACCTAAAGCCCAGCTTAGCAGAGTGCAGAGCTCGAGCCTAAATGCAGCCCCAGGGCTAGGTGGGGAAGGGGTGTGGACAACTGAGCCCCTGGTGGGTCTGGTTGGGGTGATGAGCTCCCACTGGCTCCCTGCCGTGCCAAGAGCAGAGGAGTGGGAAGGGCTGGCATGTCGCAGCGTGGACTCTGCTCTAATGTCACCTCTCTCCCACCGCGGGCAGCCCTCAGTGCCCCCTGCATCCCTCCCTTCTGTGCCCTGTGTCCGCAGCACTGTCCCCTCCTCTGTCCCACAGCCCTGCTGCAGCCAAGTCCCTGGGACTGTGTCCCGTGTCCCTAGGACTGTGTCCTATCTCCCCAGCCTTGTCTTGTGTCCCCGGCCTTGTGTCCCGAGTCCTCGGCCTTGTGCCCTCCCGAGACTACGTCCATCTCCCCAACCTTGTGTCCCACGTCCCAAGGACTCTGTCCTGTGTCCCCAGCCTTCTGTCCTGTTTCTCCAGCCCTACATCCTGTGTCCCCAACCGTCTATCCCATGTCCCCAGCCTTGCATCCCATGTCCCCAGTCTCCTGTCCCATGTCCCCAGCTCCGTGTCCCCTGCCCTGTGTCCCCAACTCTGTGTCCTAGACTATGTGCCATGTCCCCAGCCNTCCCGCGACCGCCGAGGGGTGCCCACGCACCACGCGCAGGGGGGAGGGGTTTCCACACCGGAGGGGTTCCCGTCGGTTTCCTCGGTACCGGGGGCTGCTGGAAGGGGTGAGGAACGACAGGCGGCCAGCGCATCCACCCTCCTTCCGGGGGTCCCCCCCCGGCTCTCCCCGCGGGAGACCTCCGGGCGCAGGGGAGCCCCACTCGAGACTCGCAGCTCCCCGGGGCGTGTGGGGACCAAACCAGCCACACCCTCAGCCCCCAGGGTGGCTGGGGAAGAGATGGTGGGTACCTCGGCACCCAGCGGCCTTCACATCCTTCTTCCTGTGGGTCTCACCCCACAGATGGATGAAACGCTCTTGTTACCACCAAGGTGGGACAAACCCCATTCCCTGGCATGGGAACCACATTAGGTTTTCTCCCTTGCAACTGCCAAGTTCCTGGTTTTGCCCATGACCTTGAAATGGGAATTTGGACTTTGCGAGGGTGAGAGCAGGCAGATAGGATCTCTTCCTCGCCTTTCACCCTCTCGGCTGCTCTGCCATGGCCCCACCAGCTCTGGCTGATGCTGGGATGCACTGCAGCTCTGCTCATTAGCTGTCACCTACCTTGATTTTTTCATTCCGGAAGTCTGAAACTTCCCAAAGTTTCCCAAAGCACTCCAATAATGGGGAAGTTTTCCACTGGTGTGGGGCAGATGCTGCTGCTGGCTGGCTTCTTGAGGGTGATGCAGTGGTGTGGCTTGGGCAGGCATGGTGGTGGGAGATGTCCGTGGAGGCCTGTTGCCTTTCCCAATGGCATGGGCATGTGCTGCACTGGTAAAGGTCAGCCCTTGCCCTGTTCCTGGCTGGATCCAGGCCATCACCCTTGTTCCACCCCCAGCCTAGTGATACAGATCTGCCTGAGGGGGATGCTGGCCAGGAGGAGGACCTGGAGGGAACAGATGCAAGGTGTCAGGGTACCCTACCATGTTGGAGATGTGTTAGGAGGGCGATGGCCACTTGTGCTTGCAAGGCAAGCTCCTCTGGTGCCAGGCAGGTATTTTCCCAGTGCTGGCTGGAAGAGCCAGTGCTGTTGAGTATTTACTTAATTGCAGGGGAAGGGGTTGCCCAGCTACTGCACCTGACTTCTCCTCTCTCCAGAGCTTGCCTTCCAGCCTCGTATCCCCTGAAAAAAAAAAAGGGAGCAGCAGAACCCATTCTGGGGAGGTCAATCAGGGTGCTGCCAGGTGGGACAAACTCCCTGCTTCGGCTTCGCTGCTTCTGCTTCCTCCCAAGGCTGGCAGCAGTCCCACTGCCTGCTCCTGGCACCCTCGTGCCTTCTGCCTCCCCTTGCCTGGTGAGGGACCCTCCTGTGCAGGGCAGCTGGGGGCTTCTCTGCAAAGGAGCCTAGTGGGGGGCAGAACAGTTTGGAAAGGAGGTCACGTCACTTTGGCCAGGCAAGAACGGCATGTAAAAGGCTCGGCAGAGGCCTTATTTGGTAGTGAAGCAGCTCTGGAGAGCCCAGCTCATGGCCCTCAATCCCATCCCATGCCAGATCCCTCATCCCGGGGGAAGCAGGACATAGGGAGGGAACCCCAGGGATGGTTTCTGGGGGAGAAAGTGCCCAGTGAGTGGATAAGGTTTGCCCCCATGGCCCCTGTGTCATGTTACTCCATACTCCTGCTTCCTTTCCCTGGGGTCTGGAGGATTTGGGAGCAAACCCTGTATGGGACACAGCCATGCATGACCCCCCACCCGTGCCTGTCTCTCCTCCGCTCTGTTGCAATCCCCCATCTGCTCCCTTGGCTTCTCGCTGGATTTTCTTCTGCCGCTTCCTCGTTCCAGCCCCAGCAGCTCCGGACTCGCTCTTCCCCAAGGGCTGCTCCTCTCCTCCCATTATCCGGCAGACATTTGACTACCGGTCCGGAGAAACGGCTATGGGTGGCGAGGTTGGAGGCTGAGCTCGGTTTTCTTGCATCCCAGGGTTGAAGGAACTAGCATCCCTCGGCATCAAGCCTTGTTTATGTCGAGGAGTTTTGCGGGTTGATGGCGTGTGTACACACAGCCCGGGAATCTAAACCCAGCCGAGCAGGACGCTCCATTAGCAGAA
Organism: Bucco capensis; assembly: GCA_013396975.1. Lineage (NCBI taxonomy): Eukaryota > Metazoa > Chordata > Aves > Piciformes > Bucconidae > Bucco > Bucco capensis. The sequence continues at coordinate 765,022 of VWZO01011706.1, read as the reverse complement.
AGAATATTTATGCAAGGACTAATCTCCACGGGGCTGGAATGCACCCCGCTTTGCTGGGGAGGGAGGAAGCTCCACTCACCCTGTTTTACAGTTCGGTCAGAGCCCCGTGCCATCACCTTCCCACTCCCATCAAGGTCCGGCTGCCCGGTGGTGCCTCCCCAGCAGTGCTGGGCAGTCAAGCGGCTAATCGGCTGGTAGAGAATTAAAGCAAGCCCCTGCTGAAAGGTGGTGGACTGGGAGCTGGGGTTGAAGGAGGTAATTAAATGCCTTGTGAATGAATCACCCGGACGCTTTCCACCTCTCCCCTGCCGGCCCCTAGCCTGTTAACTTTTACCGGGGTGGGGTGGGGAGGGAGGGGTGGTGCAGGGGTGGGGGAGCATGACCATGCTGGTGGGGCACCCGGCATCCCTCAGGGCCCCAGGTGTCCGTTGGGGTGCCACCATCTGATGGGAGTCCAAGCCAGGCAAATGCCTCCCTGGTGCCTGCTTACCTGTGGGATACAAACCTGGCTTGTGCCTTCATATGAGGAAGAGGAGAAGGAGGAGGAGGGAGGCTGCCAGTGCTCCATCATGGACCTCTTGCATGCCCAGGCTGTCCTTGAACCATGTTCTGGAGGCCTCCAGTTACCTCTTGGTTGAGGTCCCCACCTCTCCCTGCATGTCTCTAGCCCTGATCCTCTCCCCCACAAGACACTCTCCAGCATCCCTTAAACTGGCCCCAGATGGGATGTGGTATTTTGGGGACAGCAGAAGGTGATGATAAGATGCAGAGGAGCAGAGGTCAGAGGGCTGGGCCAGTAGTAGGATGGAGATAGCTTCCTAGGGAAAGAAGAGTAGCAGAAGCTAGCAGAAGCTAGCGGAAGACTTTCTGCAGGGACAATAAAAGCCAGGAAGAGATAAACCAGGAGCAAGGTGGTGGAGGTGGGATCCAGTGACCCTGGCAGCTTCAAGAGCAGAGGAGGACCACGGAAAGGGGACTTGATGTTCTCCTTGTGTGGTCCCATAGCTAGCATTGCTGCTGAAGGAAATCAGGCTGGTGGTCACCTGCAAGGTCCAGAACCCATATGGCCAGCAGCTTACTGGAGCAAATATCAGTACTTTTGACCTGGAAGAAACGTTTGTTTTCACCCCAAATTGTAACAAGCAGGAGAGATGGAGAAATGCTCCACCAAGAAGACACTTTGAAAAATGTCTGCGCAGCAGAACTGAAACAGAATGGCTTGGGCTGTCCTAAACTGGGAGTGTTTGGGCTCCAGGAGTCCCATCACCATGCTTGAGCACACTGGACTAATCCTTATTTGGGAGCTCTTTATCTGGCCCCATCCCACAAGACACTTGGAAGTGCACTTCACCTCCAAGAAGGGTCATGTTTCCCTATGGAAGAGCATATACACTGGCCTACTAGCCAGTGATTTCTCCAGTAAGTTTTGTTTTTAAACTCACAGGCAGGATTTTGTCCTGCGAACATTTCTGGTAGAGGATGGAGGCTGAGCCCCTGGGATCTCTCCGCACAGGAAAGCCTGGAGCAGCTCCCTGCGGCTAAAGCTCCTCTTCCATTTAAGGGCAGGAGTAATATTTCCGCCTAAAATCTTTCCCTTGGCAAAAGGATATCCGTCCAGCCGGCTGGGAATTAGTCCTGAGGAGGCTCTACTCCCTTTCTCTGCCAATCCCACCTCATATTAACAAAGCCCAAATCCTCCCACCTGCTTGTTACCCAGCCCAGCAAAAGGATGCTGTTTACAAAGCACCTACTTAAACCTCTCTTTGCATAGGGATGCCAGCTTTTGCAGGGTGCAGATGGGGAGTACCCATGACCTTATATCTCCTCCCTGGACCCCAAACATCCCTTTGGGGCTGGAAACCAGCCGAGGGATCCTTTGGAGCCCTTCTCCCTCTCGCCACTGTATAATTTTATGGTTTAAAACTTGGCCGACCCACGTTTGAACTTTCAAAGAAAACAAGTCATTACTGAAGAGAAGCCCTTCCTTCACGAGGCCGAATTTCAGAGGGTTTTTCAGGGTCTTTTATCTCTCCCATCTCTCTGCTGCTGTACAGCTATGGGGCTAAATGATCTGGTGAGCTGGGCTTGTAGAGCTTGGATTTCAGGGATGCAGCAAATTGGTGGTGGGTTCTGCCCCAGAGCCATCTCCTTTGCTTCTGGTGTTTCACACAGCTCCCCGGGGAGAGGAGAGGCAAGAAGCCAGTGTGCCAGGGAGGACTGGAGGCTCAAGTGATGATGGAGACAGAGGGGACCATGCAGGGATGCCCAGCCTCCTCGGTAGGCAAACCCAGCTGGGAGGGTGGATGTGTCCAGCAAGCCGATTCACCTGGACATCAGCAGCGCTCAGGCAGATCTGTCTGAAGGGTAATATTTTTTCCCTTAGGAAAGAATAAATTTGCCATCTTTACATTGAATTTCATGGACACAGGGGAGCTTCTCCAGATGAATTCCCTCTCCAACCCTTGCTGGGAGAAATTCAAGCAGTGTCTTCATCAGGACATGGTGCAGCATTGACTGCCTTGGGATGCTCCATTACTCTCTGATCTCAGAAGATAGGCAGAAAGCTGGTGGGGATCCCCCAAGGCGCTTTGGGGGTGCTTCCAACCCACCATGGATGGTCCCAGTAGAAGGGACAGTCTCTCTGGCAGCATCTATCTGCAGCACCTAGCTGAGGAAGGCATGAGGGCATGCCAGTGCTGATCCCATCCAGCCTGGAGCTCTCAGCATCCCTCTGGGTAAGGTCCTGACCATCCTTTCCTGGTCAGAGCAGAGCTTGCTTTCCAAGAGAAGTCAAGAGTGGGATGGCTGTACTTTCATGGCTGGCTTGTTTTCTGGCAGGCCCCATGCACCCAGGGATGGGTACCAGCAGCATTGGGTATCACCGAGGTTGTTGACACCAGGGCTATATGCAAACAGCCCCTTTTGTTATTTAATAGATACAGGTCAGCCAGAGGTTTTGTTACACAAAGCAGGAATGTTTGCTGCTCTCAAGACGTGGAGATGGGATAGATAGCTTATCTGCAAGAGAAAGAAGAAAAGTCAGCAGAAGAATAGGCCTGGGCTGGCTGTTTCTGGCTGCTTTGCATGTCTCTGTCCCAGAGTATGGAACGGGCAGGGTGCCTGGCCAGAAAAATAAATATTCAAAAATAATCAAGTTTTTCCCCTCCTGCAGCCCAAATCTTGTAGTTTAGCACCCCGGGTGGATAACCTTGGTCTAGCCCCTCCAGACCAATTCTTGCAAGGCTGCCTGAAAAAATAAGCTACAGCCACCAAATCCTCTAGTTTACCTCCAGATAAGATGCTACAGGAGCTGCAGGAGTGGAGCTGGCTCACAAGCAAGCCCAGAGCCAAGGGTGGACAGCAAGGCACTGTCCCTGGGTGCCCCAACACGAGCTGGTGGGTAATGACAGCCAAGGTCAGACCCACCCACAAGGACACAACAGGGCTGAGACCAAGTTAGCAGCTCCCAGCAAGGTCTGAGCCTAAGTACAGGGGCTGTGGGCAGGGTGGGGGGGGTCCAGGTGTGGCTGGTTGGGGCCAGCCTTTAAAACTCCTTAAAAGGTGACTTTTAGAAATTGGGGACAGGCTGCTTCAAATCAGCCCCCTCCAAAACAAGGCCATTCCTCCAGGAGAAAGAGTTGGGGTTTGCTTCTCACCATCCTTAATGAGCTGCTGCAATTAAACAGAGACAATAGGCATTGTCTGCAGAGTAAGGGCTCTGCTGGGAAAGTCAGGAGAGATCCTGGTCACCAGACTAGGATAGGAAGGCACTGGGATGGCAGCAGCCTTTTTGACCCATTGAACACTTGGTATAGTGACAATATGTCTTGGTTACCTTTCCATTGGTGTCTTAGCAGCTCACTGCGTGCTCACCTGAAGGATGGGAACACCCCTCCCAAAATGCCACATTCCCCAAGCATGGCTTAAAGCTAACCACTAGGTTCCTCGTGGGCTGGCATCATCCCCATGGCCTGCGACCACGTAAGGCATAGGGTATCCCCAAGTTAAGGATGAAGGAGGGTCCCCAGGAACCCCCTTTCTTCTTTTCTAGGTGAGGACACTCTTCGTCAGTGGGTTACCGCTGGACATCAAGCCCCGGGAACTTTACCTGCTCTTCAGGCCCTTTAAGGTACCAGACTGGAGAGGGAAGAGGGGGGCTGGAAGCACAAGGCTGGCCCCCTGCCCATCTCTGTGGGCCCACCAGCCTTGATGGGATCTGGGAGCCCACTGGTTTCCCCAAAATAAGTCTTAATTCAGTCATTTTGTTCACAGAAACAAGGTTATGCACCACTCTGCCCAATAAACCATAGGAAAATGGCATCCACTACTTTGCTTGCACCTGGGTTTTAATTGCGTGCTGACTTGCACCCCACTTAGCATCCAATATCCCTACAAAAACCCAGTGGCAGCAAGTCCCCACAGTGATGCTGAGCCTTGGCAAGCTCCCAGCCATGCCCACCCTGTGGCCCTCAGCTGTAGGGTGATGGATGCAGGAGGTTTCCCTCTCCAAAGGGTAGCTAAACTGTAAAGGATCTCCACCGAACACCCTTTTTTATTCCTTTTTTTGCAGGGGTATGAAGGTTCTCTCATCAAACTGACCTCCAAGCAGGTAGGAGCCACTCAAAACGGGGCAAGCAGCCCACAGCATGTTGCCACCCTCCTTGGGGCAGTGGGGTTCCCCCTCTGCTCCTCAGCAGCCTGACCGATGGTGCCTCTTTTCCTTCCTCTGCAGCCTGTGGGTTTCGTCAGCTTTGACAGCCGATCCGAAGCAGAGGCAGCAAAGAACGCACTGAATGTGAGTGTGCCCAACCACTCCATTTTGTCAGGGTATTTTTTCCCTTTATTTCCTTGTCCTCAGATACTCTCCAAATTCCTCCATCCTGGGGATGTGTGTTTCCTGTGCTGGCTGATCCCAGTGCACACTCATCCCCCCAGCCGATCTCCATCGGCTGCTTCTCCTCTGCATCTTTCCTCCTGGAGGGTCCCTATATCCCTCTCGCCTGTCCCAGAGCAACCCAGGAGGGCTTGAATCCTAAGGAATACAGCCTTGGATATGAGGCAGCGAGAGACACCTTTCCCAGCCTCTCCTGCTTTTTCAGCAGGAAAAATCCCAGCTAAAGTTGTAAAATAAAAACCAAATTTCACTTTCCTTTAGGAGCTCCCTCCTATCTTTGTGGAGTTAACCTCCTGAAAACAGTGGTTCTCCAATTCCTCCTCAGGTTTTGGTTTGGAGTTTTTTTTCCTTCTCTTCTTTTCAACGTAAAACTTTATTTTGGCTCAGCTAATCCCTCTGGATAAGAGCTGGGCCATGCAGGATGCCGACTGCCAAATATGGTGCCGATGCTAAAGATGCCGGAGGAATGCAAGTCGCCTCAGGGCCCAGCAAATTAGCTCATTTCAAGACTGGAAGTTGGGAAAAAAAAAAAATTGGGAGTTATTTTTGCTGTGTGGCTGGCACATGGCAGTGTTTGCCCACCCACCATGCCTACTTCCCTCCCCAGGGCATCCGCTTCGACCCCGAGATCCCCCAGACACTGCGTCTGGAGTTTGCCAAGGCGAACACCAAGATGGCCAAGAGCAAGCTGGTGGGCACCCCCAATCCCAGCACGCCTCTCCCCACTGCTGTACCTCAGTTCATTGCCCGGGAGCCCTGTAAGTACCAGCCCTGGGCACTCCCCAGGGAGCCCCGCACGGTCCTCCCAACCTGTCACCACAGCAGTGCCAGCAGGTTTTGGGATGGCAGGAGCCAGAAGTTGCTCCATCCTCATTTGCTTTAGGAAAACAACTTATTCAAGCAATTTGATGTTGAGTAGAGATCAACGGGGGATGTAGTAATGCCAGGCCCTTGGCATGGGATGCTGGAGGGAGGAAACAGGGTTGCAGGGTTCTTGTCAATGGAGAATACCAGGCTCTTGCTGCAAGCGCCGTGGCATGTACTGGACAGTGGCCACAGATGCCCAAAGGTGGCTGCCAGCACTGGAGAGGATCCAGGAGCAGGTGACAGCCAGCTTAGCATGGTGTACTGGAGCTGGAAGAGCTGATGGTGCTGCTCCACCATGCTAGGGAGTTTCCAAGGCTGGGGGTCTTGGTGGGGACCTCAGCCAGGTCTTGCCCTGAGTGCACCAGATCTCTTTCTGCTACTAGAAGAGCATTTCTTGCATGGATGCTGGTTCCTCGCCTCACTGCTGTGCATGGGCATGAGCCACACTCTCTCTTTTGTACCCACTGATGCCAGATCCCTGGGTTAATTAAAACTCTTGGAGATGATAAATCCAACCCAGTGATGCACCCAGCCCCACCGCATCACTTGCCACTGGCCAAGCCCTGTGTTCTCCCAGCGGGTGAATTCAGCGTTGAATTTGTAGGTTGGCTCTTGCTGGTGGCACCAGCATGCCATGATTCTCTGAGAGAAGTTCTGCTCCTGCTTTGTGGGGAGAAAGAAGGATCAATGGTGCTCTTGACTGGTGTGTGGGGTGACAGGGGCCGGTAACCCTCCTTCTTCTTTTCTTGCAGATGAGCTTACAGTGCCTGCACTTTACCCCAGTAGCCCTGAAGTGTGGGGGCCGTACCCTCTGTACCCAGCGGAGTTAGCACCTGCTCTACCTCCTCCTGCTTTCACCTATCCCGCTTCGCTGCACGCCCAGGTAATTCAGACCCATCCACCACCACCATCACTTGCCTCAGACCCCCTCCCCTCGGTGCTCACTGCACCACTAACCTCTGCCCGGCTAACAGCCACTCACTGCCCACCACCCTGAGATCTAGGGATGGCACCCAAACTGAGCTGAGCGCTGGGTGCGGGCAGCACTGCCTGCCTCTCCCCAAACACCTCTCTCTGCCTTCCTACCTTCACTCTCATCCACGCCAGGGGTAGGCAGGGAGTTGGGGTGGAGATGCTCACTGGGGCTGGACTGTCCCCATCGCTCCTAGCACTGAACGACCCATCCGGCTGCTGGCATGATGCAAGATTGGGGCTCCCAAGCCCTCCAGCCACCCCTTGAGTATTGCTGGGATGCAGCTTGCTGAATGTGGGGTGTGAAGCAAAGCAACAGCGACAAGGAGGAGAGGGCAAGTGAAGTGCAAATGGAGGACCCATCTTTTATTGACGAGGCACTCTCTTGTCAACAAGCACTTTTCTGCTGGCTGCTACCACCAGAACAACCCAATGGCAGCACATGGCTGTTAAAAATTAACCACCTGTCCTGGGAGAGAAGTAGGGAAAAGAAGAAAAGTGGAAATGGAGGTGGTGGAAGATTTCTTTGCAGTGCCAGCCTCCAGGATATTTCCCAAAGTGGTATCACTGGCATGCCACGAAGAGACCCTCATAGTGGTGAAGGGGAGCAGGCAGCTGCCCAGCAGCCACACCAGACATGATCCCAGCTTCCACTTCTCGCTGCTAGCTCCGGCTTGGCAGTGAACAGGAGGAAACGAGTGCACGGAAACAGATTTGCTGGATAAGCTGCATCTGAAAGGCTTTTGACCCTAGCCTGTCGGGATTGAGCTGGGTTATCCGGAGCTGCCACTGCTGGGAGCTGGAGGCAGCCGGAGGTTGGTTTGTGAGGGAAGGCAACGAAAAGTGCTTGGCGTACAAACCAGCTGCAGCCTTTGGATGAAACTCCAGCTTTTGGGCCCTGCTGTTTATAGGAAGAGTGGCGGTAAATATTATTGCAGCTACGTACTTGCCTTGTCAAATAACTGGTAACAGGCAGCACCTGCCCTGCTCAGGAGGCTGGGGAAATGGCCGCCGAGGGAAATGGAGGCATGAGGAGGCTCCGAGAGTCCCCCAGGAAAACCCAGGCTGAGACCTGTTACAAGAAATATTATCTGCCATGGTTATAGAGCCAGCATGGCAGAAGGGTGGTGATGGCACCTTCCCCATTGCCTCAAGGTGCTACAGTGAAGCAGGCAGTGCTCCTGTCCCTGCCCCCAGTGTGTCTGGGTTTGGTGGAGAGGGATGCCACCACCCAAACCAAAGCTGCTCACTGTGGGGTGGCCTCCCCAGCTGGGTCCTGCAGAGAGTGGCAGTATGGGGAACCTCAGGATGATGGGGCTGATGTGGTGTTAGCTGGCAGAGCACTGAGCACCCATGGGCAGTTTTGGCGTCTGATGTTTGCTCCTCCCGTCTGTCTTGTCACCCTGGTGAGACTGTGGTGCTGCTGCTCGAACTTCGTCCTGCTGCAAACAGCAATGCCAGGGGCCTTGCTTGGTCCCAGTTGGTGTTACTGTCCAAAACTGCAGCTGTAGTGTTTGTGTTTCAACCTCCCTGAGCCTGGGGGAGGCAGAGCCCAGAGGCAGCCAGCTCTTGCCAGGGTGGGTGCCCATCACCCCTCTCACCCTGTGCTCCTCTTGTCTTTGCAGATGCGCTGGCTCCCTCCCTCCGAGGCTGGTTCTCAGGGCTGGAAGTCCCGTCAGTTCTGCTGAATGCCAGGTGAGTGCCATCTCTCCACTCCTGTCCTCCTGTGCTAGCATGGTGGTCTTGGAGGCCACCTCCACCATTACCTTGAGCTACCCACACTGCAACTCTTGGGGTCTCTGTCAGCTCTGGGTGGGTGTCCAGACCTGGTAAGGCCACTTTTTGGTACACACCATAGGTCTGGCTGTCTTCCTTACTCCTAGGAAGGGGACACCTCTGCCATTATCCACATCAGTGCTTTCCCAAATATCCCAAGGCAGGATGGAAAAGCAGGTCCATGATTCGCTGGCCCATGGGATCTCTCTGGATGGAAAAAACCTTGCAAACTATGCTCTGCAAATAACTTGGCCTTTTGTGGATAAATAAACAAAGAGGATTCAAATGGAAGAGGTGAAAGAGGCTTGGCTGATGCTGAGCATTGCTGGCCCCATGATCGCAACTTGCCCCGACTATCCCAACTGCTGATACCTGTGCCACATCCACACCCACCTGCAGAGAATCTCCAGCCAATCCAAGGAGGTAGTGAGGCTCCAGCATCAGCTGCCTGTGCTCTGTGCCACTACTCTGCCCAGTACTGGCAGCCCTGCACCATGGCCACGAAGCTTACACACCCAGGGAGGGCAGGAGGAGTGGCCGTGACTGCAGCCAACCTGACTTGGATCTGCAAACCATTTTCTGGCTATTTTAGGCCCAGCAGATAAAAATAGGGACCGGTGAGGTTTTGGGAACATGTGGCTTTTCCAAGATATAGAACATGCCAGTGTTTCCAGCTAAAATTTAAACAGAATCACCTTTGGGAAGGGGAGATGAGCAAGGTCAGGAAGGGCTATGGCATAGCCCAGTGAAAGGTTTTGCTGCCATCCTGGCTCTCCTGCTTGCATCCTCCCTGTATGTGCCATGTGGAGCCCATCAGGGCAGGGTTAAGCTGCAAACTGCCCTCTTATGAAGTGCTGACCCTGGCCACTGCAAAATATCTCTCCCCACAACACTCTTACCTCAGACCCTGGTTGCCGGTTGCCCCAACCAGTGTCACTAACCCCCCACTGTGTCCTCTTGCAGGTCTCAGGTGTGTGATGGTGGCCTACAGTCAGTCTTGTGGGTATTAATGGAGTCTTCCAAGGCGGCTACTGGTTTGGCACGCTCTCTGCAAAACCACAGTGTGCTGGTAAGGCAGCAGCATAGGGGATGTGGCCCCATGGGCTTTGCTTCTTTGGGGAGGGGGCAGAAGGGTGAGGAAGCCAACACGATGCTCCTGAGGAAATGGGAAGTGAGGCGGGTGCATCCTTGGGATTGATCCCTGCAGGGTGGCATTGCTGCTTCCGCTACAGCATGCACAGCACTGAACTGTGGCTCTGCCATCCCCGTGTTTATCGTTATCTTGGGCGAGAGTTTCGACAGCAGCTGAGGAATGCCTCTCGGCTTTGAATTACCCCCGGTAATCTCATCTAGCTGCCGTCCTTGCTTCCTGCCTTGGATCAACAGAGACTGAATTCCTCTTAAGTGCAAAATTCAACTCAAACTTAACTCTCAGCTTCCCAGCTGGTGCCTCCTCAGATTAAAAGCCCAGCAGTTACAGCCATTGGGAGAAGCAAACCAAGACCAGTGGGATCCTGACTGACCAACCCCAGGGTGCCAACAGCCCCAGATCTCCCTGCAGAGGTTTCCCACCTTGCCCTTTCCCAGTTAAACAACTATGCCAGCACAGGCTGCTCTCCCTCCCTCTCCTCTCGGCTGTTGCAGAGGAGTTTCCTACAAAGGGAGAGATTAAAGCCCCTTTTCTGCTTTGCCTTCGCCTTAGATCGCAGCTGCTAGCTTTTTCTTTTGGGGTTTTTTTCTTCTTTTTTTTTTTTTTGTTTAACACCTCTCTCTGTTATTACAGGCTTGATTAAAAAAACCCTCACACAAGTTTGGATTCCTCCAAGACTTTCCCACAGCCTCTATCACACATCTGCTCTCCTAGAAGAAAAATGAAAAGCATACCTAGTAATAATATTTTCCTCTTTACACTGTATATTTGTAAGAAAGAGTGTGTTACTTCTGAAAGCATGGTTTGACAGGCAGTGCTGTAGCATTTGAAAAGACTTTTCAAACTGAACCATAGGAAAGAAGACAAAAAAAAAGTCAAAATGAGAGCAAGTATTTTTGTACCAAACCTCCTAAATAGGACAATCTTACACAGGGTCGGACCACATGTTTTGTGCTTGACTTTCGAATGCGTGTAATTAAGAGTCCCTAACCCCCAGCCCCATCCGCTGCATGTTGAAGGCATGATGTTCACATGTGTGCAGATGTTGAGATGCAAGATTCAGGTTTGTAGGAATTGTGCTCCCTCTGGCACAGGAACTACGCTCCAGCTGTGTCTGCAAGATGTCTGTGGACATTTCCAGTATTACCTTTTTCTTCCCAGTTGTACCAAATGACAACCAGGCAGGACAATCAGAAACTTTCTTATGGTGATTTTTGTAACTAGGGCTATGTTAATAGCTTGCTGTGCAAAGCTTTGGCATGGTACAACGGCTTGGATCAGGGATGGGCAGAGACAGCCCCCACGTGTAGCAAGGTGACAGTTTGCCTCCTCCTCCTGTTGTGACTGCTTGAAGTTGTTACAGGCAACGTAAACTGCTGTATGAGGAAAAAAACCAAACCAACAAACTCTCGGTTCATCAGCTTATTTGAGGTTGCAAGTCCAGAGCGAGCTGAGTGACTTAAGACATGTGCCTCATGTTATGCTAAAGCACTGGGCTGAACTGGGAGTTTTGTGTAGAGGGGATGCCGGTCCGGTGGCTCACTGTGTACCATTTCCATGTTTCCATGTGCAAAAACAAGAAGGGAGACTGCTAACACCCTTGGGGCAGTATCTGTAACCTTTATGGAGAGAACATACCAGCAGAGACTGCTTGACATACTAGTCTCTTCTCCTTGTTCCAGGAGGAATTTGGAAAAAGCAAAGCAAACCAAAACCTCAGACAGATTTCAGTTTCTTGCAAAAAGAAGCTCAAAACTCTTCTCCTTTCACTGCCTTTTCCCCCAGCCCATCCCTGCTGCAGGGTACACTAAGCTCAGCTGCTGCCCCGGCTTCACTGTAGTTGGTTTCCTGGCTGCACTGAAGACACAGGGTGCCTATGGCCTTGTTAAATAGCATAATCTTTTTCTTCCTCCTTCCCTTAATTCTGTGGGTGGGCCAAAGTAAAATGGCTGAGATTTTGGCTGCTAGAGCCAGGGTGGGGCAGGGGGGTGAGATGATGTGATGGGAAACTGTCCTTTTGGGGTCTTCTGTAAAAAGTGAAATTGATAAAGGCAATATGAGATTAAATCAATTCCAAGACAAGCCTCTGAGCAGCTCTAAAAGGAATGATACCAGCGTTTCCAAGGGATGGACTAACTTTTACCAAACTATTTCCTGTACTTTGTCTGTGGAGAGGAGAGAAGCTTCTCACATTGTCTACTTCGCTTTTGGAAATATGTTTAAAGGTACTTTTCTATTGTAATTTTTTAAAAATAAAACCAGTGATTATTACAAGTTATGTGCAGAGTGTTGTCATGTGCTGTGTATCTGGTTAGGAACAGGGAGAAGGATCCCAACACACCCTTTGGGGCCTCGGGGAACAGCAGCCTCCTTCCCCCCCTCAGGGTATTTGAAGGTGATGAAGCCATTTTTCAGGGCACATACCCTTGTCCCACATGGATCTCTAGGAAAGCTCCAAAATCCAGCCTGGAAGGATCAGCAGGCTTTACAGAAATGACTCCAAGTTTACAAAGATGTTATCGGTTAGTTTTTAAACCTACTAATCTTGGCACTGAGCACAGGAGCTAAGCTGCTATTTTTCCATGAGCTCAGCCACAGCAGAGGCAAACGTAACCTAGAGACGAAGGGCCAGATTGTTGGGGTTTTTTTTCTCTAATTTTTTTTGACACGCTGAGAATTTTGAAAAACTCATTTCATAAGCCCAACCTCGAAATCCCTCCTCCTTCTCTGCTCCACCCCCACGCCCCCATAACTGTGACTGTGTCCCCAGGAGCCTCAGCCAACAGGCCCAGGCTCCAAAAACAAAGTACCAGGAGCAAGCTCCAGCTTAGCAAACACAGCCCAGAGAATAGTGTGTAAAGGACATGATTAAAGCAGGCTGCAAATTACAGAGGGCAGAAGAAAAAGGCACAGTAGTGTTACTTGAAACCCCTGGCTGGCAGGGATGAGCCAGGAAGTTAAGCTCTTAATGTTGGATGCTAATCCCCCCACAGCCACCACAAGTCACAGCTTTCTTTCCGCATTGCATTTAGAAGAGAGGTTTGTTGGCAGGCCTAGGGTGGGAAGGAAGAGAGCAACAAGCTGCAAGCACAACATGAACATATTGCTCAGCCCAAGTGCTGTTCAGAGCAGCAGTAACTGGTCAACACCACTGTCCCAGACACCACTTTAGTTAGACAGACAAGCAGATGCTTTCAGGAGTGGATTCAGCAGCAAACATCCTCCAGCTAAGAAAGAGATGAAACGTGCACACAGCCTCCTGAACTGTGCTTGGGCATAGCATCTGCTCCAAGACATGCCCTGTGAAACGAAGTGGGGTCTTGCCAAAAATATTTAACCTCTTGAACCATTTTTTTTTTAATTCTCCCTGTAAACCAAAATGTTTTCAGCTCTATGCTGATCGGTGTTGCCCTCGTGGAGTGGCATGCTGCTTGCCCAGCCCCTGCGTACCCTTTGCCCATTGTGACCTTTCCCCATGTGGCTAAGGGAACATTCCTTCCCTGTGACCGTCAGGGCACTTACAGGAAGGCCTGAGCTGCTGGCTGACACCAGGAGATTGCAAAACAGGCCCAGGGACTCCCAGAGCAGTGCTGGCATCTGATACCAGCACTGGGATAAATCCCAGAGAATACGCAGAGGAAGAGCTAGAAAAACCAAAATGAGAAAACTTTGTACTCTCTTTGTTTCCACTTTCCCAAGTCTTTCTCTCCCCACCCCCTAATGCTAAGGCTAAGCTTGGGGAGACAGGGATACAAGCAGCTCCTTCCTACACATCCCTGCATCCCTGCTGCCCGCAGGCTTCTTGCTGACAGTCAGCAGGGTGAAAGCAACCGCAAAGGCAGGGAACAGGTCTTTGTGGAGAAAAATACAATGCTAACTCCCCATACTGGATGGACAAAACAGAGTGACGGAGGAATAGGAACAAGAGGGGAGAAGGAGAGCTGTACCCCCTTGAGGACTGTATGAGAGGGCAGGCAGCAGTGAGGCCAGATAGCAGCGGTAGGGACTAGAGGATCAAGCTGCAGGAATTGAGAAGGGCCAGCTAGGGCAGGGAAAGCAAAGGGCAAATGGAGCTGGTGTCAATGCCAGCCAGCAGCTCCCACAGCCCCAATGGGGCAAGGAGGAGCAAGCCCAGCACGCACTCCTGCGGGATTCCTCGGGAGCTGGGGAAGGAATAACAAGGCTGGGAGAGGAAAGATAATAGCACTGGGGTTTGGCCAGGCAGCTTTAGAGGCTGAGACACAGGGAGGGAGGGGAGCTGGTGGCTGAGAGCAAAGAGGTGGCTTTGGGAGGACAGCTGGGGTCAGGGCCAGGGCGGGGATTTGCTCCCCAGTTCTCGAAGCTTGGGGAAGTTAAGAGGCATCAGCCAGTAAGTGTCAGTGTACTGTCTGAACACTGCTAGGCAAGGCTGCTCTGTAATCCCTGCCAGCACCAAAAGACCTGTGAAACCACACAGCTAGAGCATCAGCCATCCCACTGCCCTGAGAAGGAAAGAGAGAACTGCTGCTTGCACAGCGCACCTAAAAGCCTGAAGTTTGCCCTGGGGTGGTGCCTGCAGCACAGAGCCAGGGCAGACAGCCCCAGGCCAGGCAGGGGAGACATTTCAACCCAGGGAGATGAGCAGGATGCCATATACATGTGCCCTGCAACTGCAGGCTGCCTAGAGAGTCAGGCTTCAGACAACATTTAAACACTGTTATCTGCCTTGCTGCCATGCTTCAGGCTGGAAACTAAGATGATGTCAGAACTTAAAAAGAAAAGCTAAGAAATACCATTAGCAGATCCCTGAAATGCTTCTTGTAAAACATGGGGAAGTCAACCATTAGCAGAGGCTGGAGTTCATCTCTGCAGTTTCCATAATTAATAACTAGCTCAGGAGAGAACAGAGAATACTACGTAACTGATGGAGGCAGGAGGAGTACCTTGGATGTAAGTCCAGGAGTGCAGGTATAGTCAAAAAATTAACTTAATGGAAGGACAACCTCCTGCCTTAACCAGCCTTTTCTCCTGCTGTGCTTGCACTCTGCACAGCAGCTAACCCACGAGGCTGGTAGAGTCCAACACGTGCGTCCCAACCATAGAAGCTGCTGGGTAACACAAAGGCCACTGCACACATTTGCAAACCAAGAAGCAGAAAGCAAGCCAGCAAGAAAGATTGGTGTCACCTGGATTGCTGTGAGAGCAAAGTAACCAAGGCTAAGACCCACAGTAGCACATGGATGAAAGGGGCTGCAGAAGGTCGCTGATCCAGCCTCCCTCTTGCAAAAGGACTCTTGCCAATAAGAGATCTGGGCAGCCTGATCTTGTCTGGATGATGCTTGAAACCTCCATGACTGAAGACACCTCCCTACCAGCTTTTCCCCCAAATCCAAGCCAAACTTATCACATTCCCCTATTATGTTATCTGTCACAGCTGCCAAGAAGAGTTTGACTGCATTGTCTTCCTAATTACCCTTCACATTGCTGTACCTGCAATATGCACCTAGCTGCCCCTTCACCACACCGAGCTGCCCCAGCTTCCCACTCTTCTTCTCATCTCCAAACTGGAGAGATGTGGATTTGATGAGTGGACTGTTCAATGGATAAAAAAATGACTGGAAGGACGCTATCAGAGAGTCATGGTCAATGGCTCTTTGGCCAGGTGGAGAGCAGTGACGAGTGGGGTCCCTCAGGGTTCTGTCTTGGGACCAGTGCTCTTCAACATCATCTTANCAGTTTTCCAGTACCTAAAGGGGGATTATAAGACAGAACAGGAGAGACTTTTTAAGCAGTCAGACTGTGATAGGACAAGGGGGAATGGTTATAAGCTGAAGGAGGGGAAATTTAGATCGGAGATTATGAGGAAGTTCCTTGCCCGGAGAGTGGTTAGGCACTGGCACAGGTTGCCCAGAGAGGTTGTGGATGCTCCATCCCTGGCACTGTTCAAGGCCAGGCTGGATGCGGCCCTGGGTGACCTGGTCTAGTGATTGGCATCCCTGCTCAGCACGGGAAGGTTGGAACTAGATGATCTTTAGGGTCCCTTCCAACCTGGCCTTCTATGATTCTATGATTCTCTTCTCAGGCCCTCTGCTCCCAGTCCTGACCAGACCAGACCCTCCCCAGCATCCCTCTTCAGTGGAGGGGAGGCTCAAACTGCACATAGTTTCCATGTGAGACCTCATTCAGAAAGAGAGCAGCTACAGCTATACAGTACCCAGCATGACAGAGAAGCTGCCTTGCTGCTGAGAGCCCTGCTGTGTCCACACAAGCCCCATTTCCAGGGAACTGCCATTCTCCCTCATCAACTTTATGGGTATATGTCCAGAGAGCCTGTGCAGGACAGACAAGACCAACGTAGTTAAGGAACACACCTACAGATCCAGAATAACAGAACTCCTCCTCCCCTGGGAAAAGTTTGAGTCCCAAATCACATGGCCTTCTGTATTACAACAAAATGCTAGTCCAGGGCTTTTGCAAGCACCCCTAGAGCAAGGCTGAGCAGTGCTGTAGCAATGCCAGCTACCTGAGGCAGTTGGCAATGCTGTTTTCAGGCTGGTCCCACTCTTGCTGACAACTCAGTAGCAGGTCTCAATGATCCAGCCATATCCCTGACTTTGCCAGCAGCGGAAAGGCAGTACCAGCAGATTGGGGTCTGAACTCTTATCTCCCCAATGGTTGTTAGTGGTTAGCCTTGCTGGTCTTAACCAGTCAACAGTAAGCACTCAACCCTATTGGACATCCCCCACAGATGCAGTAGCTGCTAGAGGGCCCCGAGGCACTAACACACAAAGGAATTTGGGCCTGGTACATTAGCAGCGACCGGAAAGCAAGCAACAAAGCTGGAAATAATGAGATGTCAGTACCATAGTTGCTTCTAGTCATCTGCAAATGCAGCCTCTCCTCATCAGCAGGTACTAGGAGCCCAGCTCTCCCTGGTGGCCCTGCACCACCTGCCCATGCTCATCAGAAGTGACAGCCCTCGCTGGCTACATCCATGTGTGGGGTCTTTATACCACTTGTTAGGGCTCCCTTGCCTCTCTCTCCTCCGCTCTCTAAAAGCCTTGAATGATCATGATGAATTATAGATTAGCTCTGGTACACACTGCCTTATGTCAGTTTTCTCAGTCAACCATAAAAAATCCTGCTGGTTTCCATCCCCTTCCAGAAGGATCATCATAACAGAGGAGGAGATGGAATAACTCTTCAGTTAGAGTGACTTTTAGGAGTGAAGTCCATGCTTAGTGGTGTGGCACCCCTGGGCTATTCAACTTGTACTTTTAACAAAACAACATTCCTTTAATTCTGGGGTGATGAGCAGGCAGATGAAATAAATGATCCAGTTCATATATATAGGCACAAAGAAGTCCTAATGAGCTCCTCATGAAGGGCCAGTGCAACCCCACAGCAGGTACACTGACATTGCTAATGGATACCCCATGAGGATACCCTTCCAGAAGCAAATCCTAAAGGAGCAACATGTGGCTCCTTTAGAGAGAGGAAGAGCTATCGGCAATGCAACTCAGTTTGCCCACTGGCTCCTTCCTCATCCCATTTCATCACAGCAGAATCAGCACACTTCCCTCCCAACAAGTGTAATGTTGAGGGGTAAAGAGAGGACTGAATGCACCTCAAAAGAGCTGCTTTCTCTTGTGAATAGCTTCAGCAACTGTTGCAGATACTGTCCTCACAACCACAGGCTTAAGATGCAATTGTGCAAGCGAAGGATGATGGAGACAGCTAAGATGTATCTCAGAGAGCTTCCATCATTGGGAGAGTATCTTCCTTTTCCCCAGGGCCCTGTCTGTATGCCCATCAACACCACACAAGGTGGAAGCTGAATGCCATTCTGCTCCTGGCTGGTATGGTAGGGGAAGAGAAGGATGCTGCATCAGAACTGCTGCTCATCAGTGTCTGCATTTCTCCATTGCCCCAAAGGTTTAGGAAGGCTCAAATGACAGCCCTGACAGGATCCTGGAGCTGAGAGAACAACATCCTTGCTGGACAGGACATAAGGAGTCTCAGGAGAGTGGAAGAGGCAAGTCCTCACCTGGCAGGGACACGTAAAGACCACGGTGAGATGGGTTTGCTAAAAAGCCTTCCTGAAATGCATGAGACTGAAGTGCCTGCCATGGACTAGATCATTGCAGGCCCCTTCCAACTGAAATATTCTATGATTCTACAATCTTTGTCAAGTGCAGCCCAAGTCCTAGTGAGCTGAAGACATGATGGTTTTGGCCACTGAGAAAACCATCTTGCCAAACAGAATACATGAGAAGGATGAACCTTCCCTGGAGGAAGATGAAGCAGGTTTAATTTTTTAACAACTTTGAACTCCTATGCTGAACTTCAGCAAAAAGCCTGATTTGGACATTACACTGTGAAGACACTGAAGTAGACTGGAGTGGTACTAAAGTGCTTTCAGCATCAGACTCCCATCAACAAAGGCTGAGATGTTCTCAAGTTGCACCATGTGATTTTTAAGACACCTTGGAAAAAACATCTGTAAGGACCACTGGGAGCATCTCTGACAGAGAAATAAGCCCCAAGTCCTGAAAACCAAACACAAGAGAGGATCTTGTGCTTATTTTATGAATGTCACGACTGCTTATCTATATTCTATGCCACCTTCCCTTCAGCTATTTTTGAGACTGTACAGTAACAAACTGCAAAACGTATTATGCACTCTCTGCTAGTATAACAGACTTCCTCTAGTGAGACAAAGCATTTAATTCAGTATTTCCAACTGGACATCAGCTGGGCCATTTTGTTCCTTTGAACACTGGAGCCAGCACAGCACACAGAGCTGGCAGTCAATCTTCCTTCCCTGCTCTCCTGGTTTTTGACCTAACATTTTTAATCTTTCAAAGTAGCTGGAGGCGTCTTCTTTAGACTCCCCTATTATCCTAATCACTTGCACAGAATAATGAAACAGGTAGCCTACTTTACAGTCTGCTTTGCAAGCTTTGGTTGATAAAGGAAGGGTAATGCTAGATGACTGGGAAGCTACCCCCTTAAAAACTCCCAAAGGTAAGAAAGGCAACTCAAGAGCTCACTAAGAGCTCTGCTTCAATCCAAGCACCACCACAGGAAAAAAAACACTGCTCAAAAATGCACCAGATGGAAGGTACCTATATATTTTTTTCCTGAGTGAAGATGATGACAGAAGAGAGGTGAACAGTTTTGCAAGTGTGCTGCAGGTGCTTTAAAGCAGAGCTGTAATGGAAAACTAAAAAGATCCAAGAGGAATTTTGCTTGTGCTGACCTAGAAGACACAGGGAAGAAAAACAGTTTCAAAACCAGCTGGAGCAGCATGCCTTTTCATATAAATGTATTTTAAAAGCATGAAAAAAAAATAATAGAAGAAACCTCCTACCAGCATTCTGCAACTCTTAAACAAGGCTGACGTGCACCAGTGGAAGTATTGTCTGTTTCAAAAAAGAGCAGTCTTTAAAATCAGGAGGATAAATGCTACACTTACAGAAGTGTATTTCTCCTCCTGTGCTTCCCAAAGCAAAAGTAACTTGTCCAGTGCAACAGCAACAAAGCCTTATTCTTCATCTGTTCACAGGTCCAGATCCGACAGCCTCTGCTTCAACACCCGACACATCAAGCCAGACAACAGCTGACGTGCACACAGCTGCAATCTGCTGTCGGTGGGGTATTGCAGTCACCTATTTTATCTTTGATCCCAACCCTTGAAGAGCAGAGAAACAGTTCTTCTCCTGCAGTGCCATGAAAACAGTATCAGCACTGATTGACTCTGGTCCAGTACGTAAGTTATCAAGAGGACATAATTTGGCAATGTTCCATGTTAGTCTGTACTGCAGAGAACATGAGGCATCTACAGGGAGCTTTCATTTAAGGTGGTTCTTCTCTACTCCCCAACCAAGAATGACAAAAAGATGACAGTGTTAGCCCAGAACAATAACTCATTGTGAAGATAAAAATATAGCAAAGAATCCTTCACCTCCTTGAAAAGGAAAACACAACAAGCATAAATGATCTTGATTCTCTCATTCTTTAAGGAAGCAACACTGGAAACCAGCATTGTAAGTTTATTACTTTCAAAACAAAAAACTGCTTCAGTATTACACTATCAATTTATTTCCCTCCTGTCTATAGAGAACTGTGCAACACCTGTGCATCCACCACAGCTGCACTGCCATCCTGCAGCCTGGTGAGAGTTAGGGAGAGGCAAGAAAGAAGTATACAAACTGTGGGTGTGTTTGACTCTGAAAGAAACTTGCCTGCAGTGAGTTCAGAAACAAGTTTTCCCCAAATAGGTAAAATAAATCTGTATTCAGTTCTACTAGAAAGCCCCTTGTAAGTAATTCCAGGTAAATACCCATTAAGCAACGTAAAAGCAGAGTTAAGCACTGCACAGGAACTCCTGTGTTACATGCTGAGCACCATTTATCATTCTATGCCAAGAGGCAACTAGTGAGAACCTCTTACTTAAAGACACATTTCCCCTTAGCTAATTAAATTAAACTCTAAATTTAGCCATTCATACTTGCTCTTAAACTGACCTGTTTTGTCTGGGCAGCTGCTGGGATGAGGAAAACACATCACATTACTATATACAGTCAATCTTTCTTGTAAGCAGACACTTAGCCTGCACGGCAAAAAGCCTGTGCTAAAAACACGTTTGCTCCAGAATTCAACTGGTCACTGTTTGCCAGGAACGACGTCAGAATAATCTTTTAATACTCCAACCAAGTGGTCATTGTGAGTCTTAAATCGACGTTTCTTCTGAGAAGCAGGTTTCTTCCTCCTCTGAATAGGAGCCTAGAAGAAGAAATAAACAGCAGTCAAAAGATCTGCCCTCCAGCTGAGACATCTGACCTGATGTGTGAAGCTGTGCTTGTCATCACTTCAGAGAAGTGTCCTGCTTGAACCTGAAGTGGGCAGGCAGGGAAGATGCTTGCTAATTTTTGCAAGACGCAACAGCATTCAACTCAAATCCAGGCCAGAAGGTGACAGAGGAGTCTCTGCATCCCCTAGTAGAGCTGGTGTTTGTAACTGAAGTTTCTGAACACTGCCACGCAGCTACAGAAGCAGGTACATGCTCTGTAATTCTATCCACAACAACATACATGCTCAAAGACACATTTAGCACATAAGGAATCCAAGAGGAGCATCTACATGATGACAGGCATGAAAGCATCTAGTGTCATGACTAGCAGAAACCAGGAACAAGTCCTGGGTGGAAGGGCTCTCTTGAAAGGACAGTATGAAGCCAAGTGCAGAAGAGAAAAGACATAGCATATCACATAAAAATAAACAAAAATAAATAATGTTTGAAGCCAGGAAGAAAGCATTTTTGGAGACCCTGCAGTCATTTTGGCCTTCCAGTAAAACACAAGCATATTGCATCCAGTTTGGAGAACAGTGTGGGTGTGGTGGGAGGCACATTACGTGGTTCCCATCAGGATTTCAAAGCCATTTAGCAGAGAAGAGAAAGTTAAAAAAAAAACCCCACCCTTCTCCCAAAAAAGTAATGATTCTTCTACTCCTAATGTGTTGTACAGCTTCAAGCAGCAGCTTCCACTTTGGAGCTCACAGGGAATTCTGGCATTTGCCCTCTTCTTGATGCTGCTTGGATTACGCTGGCTCAAGCAAGTTATAAAAACATTGACTGCTGGCTAATGCATTGTTTTTTGCAACTTCTTAAAATTGGTCACACTTCCTCAAGCTACACAAAGCATCTGTGTGTAGGCTCACCAACATGCTTTAGAATTAACACTGTGGGGTCAGAAAGGAGCAATCTCCTAGAAAGCTCTCTAATTCATATCTCTTACTATTTTCTTTGGTCCAGTTTCTTGCATCGAAGAAATACCCTGTCGTTTCAGATACTCTTCAATTTTCTCCTCATCCATAGAATCCACGGGAATGCTCCTCCACAGCTTCTGAAATTCTGAAACATCAAACAAACTCTCATTTTATATTCCAAATGAACAAACCCTGGGCAAAGCCACCACACAAAAGGAAAGAAACAGACTTGATTTCAAATACTGCAGTATTCTGGCCACCACCAGCAGGCACCCAATTAGCACAACCCTTATCCACTCCAAATGCTGAATGGAATTCCAAAAAACCCAAACCCACAAAACAAAATACCTCCAAATCTTAATGGAAAAAGATGAGCTGATTCTCATCTGTGCTATCTGCACTCCAGTATCAGAAACACCCAAAGGCAACATGTGCTTTTAATGTTAATTTTCTATGGAGTCTCTCTTTTTGACTAGCATCTCTAGAGCTATGTAGACTGTCAATGTGTTTTATAAGCCTCAGTTCAAAAGTTGGTGAACGGTAATAACAAACCATAAATGGCAACTTCATTTACGTATTTTCGGCTGCCAGTGTCTTAGGAGAGTTGTCATCCCATAGTCCAATCCACTGAAGACTCAAGACATGTACTTCAGTGGGTTTAAGCTCAGTTACCTCTGTAATATAACACAAACTGTGCTGTACAGATAATAAATTACTAAAATTCCTCTAGTGTTAAAAAGAAGAGAGATACCTTAAAAGCCACAGCAGCAGGAAAAAAGACAGAGACAGTAAGTCTTAATTAGAGCAGCTGCCATCTGCCTGCACACTTTCTGCCTCATGTAAGGTTTCACAGAGCCTCTGGAATGCCTTCTCCAGGCAGCGGCTGGTACAATCCTACCTCCCTTCATTCCCCAGGCAGCAAGTTAGATATATCCTGTCAGCAGGTTTGGCTAACAAACTATAAATAAAACATGAGGCACACATAGCAACGCAAGACTAAATTTTCCCCTTTATTTCCAGATAAATTTAGTATACAGTTGTCAAAACAACCACAACTTCTGCATGCTTAAGAAGCTGTCCTGTGCAGCAGATGATGAAACACTCCAGTGATGATCTGCCACTGATACAGTGGCTCTAGACACACTGCAACAAAAGGGCACTGGACAAAAGGCACGTGTAACAGACTTGGTTCCTGCACTTGGGCCAATTCTCTTCCTAATATATCTCGTTTTTTTTTTATGAAACTACATGCTTTAAGTCTCAGGTCTTCCTTTTCTTCCCATTGCCAACAGTAAGGGGCTGTTCAAGCTTTCTAGGAAACAAAAGAAAGGAACTTTGCCAGTGAAGAACAATGTTCATTTTTGGTAATGCAGCATTTTTGAAGAGAACTATATCCTGCCAAAACACCACTTTTGGTTATACGGAGACAGCACTCAGCTTGTTTCTCATACAGGTTTCATTAAGACTGCAGTTTTCAGCTAACTTAATGCAAGGACTGACACTATGGTCACGACATTCTCTGCTCATCCATTTTGAGTGTGATTCCAGGCTTTTGGCACAGCTTGCAGAGCCTGATATCACAGATCATTTCTCACTTAATCCTGTCGCAGCAGGTGGATAAGGCTGTATTATCACCAAAGCTGAACATGCAAGAGAGATTTCTCAGTGATGAGCACTCAGATTAAATCTTAACAACAGAAGTCTGTGCAAGGGTCCTATCGAATCCTTCAGACTGAGCAGAACATGCTCTTTCAAGCTATGTTTTTTCTGCTCATGCCCTTTCCCTGTCTCAAACACCCAGCTGGACACAGAGTCAGCGGTGCTTGAGAAGATGAATCGGATGATGGGTGTGCAAACGCAGCACTGTGCTTTGCTAGTAACCTATTTCATGTGTTTCTGCAGTTCACACATGAAATGACAAAGCTGCACAGAAAGGCATTACTAAACAGATTCTGCTTAGAGAGACTTTGAGGTTGTGTTGTGCTATACTGCCTTTGGCTCTGCATGGATGACTCCTGTGGGAGCTGGTCAGAGATGCAGGTCAATCCTCCAAGATGCACGACACGCACATGCACATGAAGCAACAGCAGATGAGAGACTCGGTAACTCTGACATTTACATGACAGTGTCCTTTTATTTATAGTGTTCTGCTACAAACACAAATGATAATGTCTCCTTACTAGAGTTCATGACATATGGACAAATATCGTAAGGTGGGGGGTGGGGGGGAAAAATGGCTAGAGATGGGTCCTTAAGGTTAAACTGGCCTACATTCTTCTGGGGAACAGAAGTGAAAAATTAAAGACCAGAAAATAAATGGTCAGCTCTTCAAGGATCAACATGCAGCAAAGAAGTGCAGATCATAGTTAATATCTAACCACAAGGTTTTGCATTTCTTGTAATGCAGTGGTTATACCATCATTACAGCTTCACATTCACCTTTTAAACTTGGCCAAGAAATATAAATGTAACAGTCAGTGAGAATTAAAACCACAAAGCTAAAATGGACTTTGCACACAGTTAAGTTAATCTGCTAATTAGCCCCAGTAGAGTCACTGTACATTATTCTGCCACTCCATTTAAAAATTCCTTCATAAATCAGGCTTCTTTCATCACTCTTGCTTTGATTGTGGTAACTGCAAAAGAATCTTCTTCCCATGCTGAAGCTCCACTTTGGTCACTAAAATACCTTTTTGCCTAGGAAAAGGGGGAGTCACAACAACATAGTCCCCTCCTGTGAAAATACTCTGGGTTAAAGCATTGGTTCAGAACTAAAAGCACAGGATAAAGGTGGAGAAGCATACAGAGCTGCCACCACCCCTTCACACAGCTGTGCATACTAGCTGTTTGCATTTAGGGTGCTGTCTAAATGGAAAAGGAGAGATACATCTATCATCTCATCATAAAGCTGATTTGGTGTAACACCAGACACTGAGCTAAAACAACTGAAGAAAGTGAGCAGCTGTCTGGCTGGCACTGAACCATTTACACATTACCTGTCAGATTTATTCAGAAGTCTCCAAGGACTATGCCCCTATCAGCTACTAAAAAGTTAGACCTTGGGAATATGCTATCTGAATTACAGTGACATCCTCTCTGAAATAAGAGAACCGATGGGAAAAGCTGACAATAAAAACAGCTCTCAAGAAAAAACGCTCTGCATTTCTACCTGTGGTATTTCTGCACCTCAAAATTCATCCCCTTGACAACAGACTGAAATATTCCTCCAGCTTCTTTGAGGATAAGCTGAAATATTGGCCTTTGCTCTGTGGCTCCAAGTTAAGGAGCTCACCACTTGTTAAAAGCAGTTGTTCATTAGAGGGGCCAAGGAGGAGGAAATGTCATGCAACAACCTGATTTCTCTGCTCCACCACCTCTGGAGCAGTGTCCATGCTTATGGTTGGCCAGGCAGGAGGATGCATCAGGCTGGCCTGTCTCTAGGGAGGGGAGAAAACAGCAAGAAAATTGCTGTGATCAGCTGATGTGTTTGAAGAGCAGACAACAGTGACAGAAGGCAGTTCCTAGAGATGTTTTCAATATACTGGATCCGTTTTGTATTATGTCCTTCTCTGTGTAGAGGGCACAGGGAGTTTGCTACTGGTGTGAGGAGCAGCAATGGGATGCTGGCCTGCTTCAGCCAAGCATGGAGAACAGGTTCAAATGCACACATTCCTGCAGCACACAACCATTATGATTACAGAGCACATTAAATTTTCCTTCTCCATGTGCTGTCAACTCCTAAGTGATCTTTATACCATCAGAGAATAGTGAAGGTGAGAGACTGTTCTATCAAAGCTACTAAACTATTTGATAGATCAGCCAGAACAAGGCTACCATGGTCATGGAAGAAAAAAAATCAACAACCAAACAACGGTCCAGCAGTTGTGACAGGAAGGCTTCACCTGACCACAGCAGACAAGATGATAATTTCTCCTGCTGCTTAGGCTCCTATGACAAGATGCAGCCTGCAGAAAAATCCCCTGGGGAGAAATTTCCAGAGTTTCTGGCCAAATTAACACAAGTGCTATGAACCCTCAAGGAGAAACACACATTTGCAGCAGAGCTTTTAAGTCCTGATGCCAATGAGGATCTTCCCCAGAAGAGGCAGGAAGTTTTGATCCCTGTATCTGAGGCAGGTGCTCAGCAACTTGCCTGGACTACAAACAAATCCTATATACAGTATCTTGCAGTTCAATCACTAAAATATTTTAACTCAGATGCTTGACAGAATCAACACTGCTTACAGGCTGCTCCCTTACTCCTCCAGATAGCTAACTTCTGGTCTTTCAAGTAATCCTCTCTCTGAAATACCCAAAGGCTAAGGACACTGTTACCTCAACTTTACTGCATTACAAGGTGCCTCATATATGAAAACAATTTGCACTGATATTCCCTGAGTGACAAACACACTCCCTTGCCATAAACGCTTACATTTGGGGAACAAAGTCATGGGTAAATGGCTGCACAGTGACTTCAGTGCAGCTTTTCCTGCACTTGACTGCCTCACTTGCTCTTGCAAATAGGTTGAGATGGCTTCTGGAGATAAACTGCTATATCATGCTGGTAATAAAATCTGCCAGAGATTAAAAACAGCTTAAAAATCTTCACTGGGCTGAGCCAAAAATCTGAGCAGAGGACAAGAACAGACAACAACAGGGCAAAAGGGAAGAAACAATGGAGTAGCAGGGAAGATGAAGTCCTGCTTCCTACCAATCCAAGGGAACACAGTGCCAGATTTACACCAGAAGGAAAAGGTGCTAGCTCTATATTAAGCCTGTGTTTCCCCTGGACCAACATGGAATTTCAAACCAGAGCCACAAGACATCAACTGACCCTAAGCAATTTTTATACTGTTAAATTTAAGAAGTTCTGGCCACTCTTTAAAATGTTCTCAAAGGTGCTTCAGAAGAATATTAAAAGAAAAAAGTATAGTTAAGTATCCAAATTTTTAAGCATTAAAATACTTCCCACATTGCATTCAGATGTGAAAGATACCATCTCTAACAGTAAAGCAATCAGATCAGCCTTTCATCATTCAGCCAGCACAGGGTGCAAGCTTGGTTCACATGCAAAGTGCTTAGCCCCAGCACAAAAAGGCAGCGCTTTCCTTGGCTGGAGCACCTGAAATCTAGCCTGGCTTTTACAAACGCTTTCAGCTACACACTACTGACAGAAGATTAATTAGTCAGGAAGCCAAGGAGGAACACATGCAATCTGAACCTTCCTTGGCTAATCGCATAAAAGGAAGAACAAAAGCCATTCCTTGCTGCAAAAACCTTCTCCAGTACTCTAGAGATCATGATATATAAGCACCACACCACTGCTGCAGTAAATGAGGGTTTATTTTCAAAAGAGAAAGAAAAGCTTGTTCAGCCATCAAAACAACAGCAGCAAGGGCAGAGGGAAGCACTGCAAGAAAGCACTTCCTCACACTACTTGAGACAGCAAGCTCCAAATTGCCCTGGCAGCAACTCTTTCTCTACTGACAGAGTTCAGACAGTGATGGGAGAAGGATGATCCTCTAACTTTTAGAGAATATTAATCCCAGGCAACATATGTTCGAAACCGGAGAGCGTCATACGGCAGTCATGCACTGAGGAGTGCATAGCCCTTATTTCAAGAATAAACATTGAACTAGAAACATATTTTGAACTGTCATCAGCTGCTAGATCAAAGAGCCTGACAACACTTCAAGGCTTATTTTGCAGTCTTCTAAAAACTTTGTTTTAACGTTGCTGGAGATAATGAGCTGAAATAGCACGGCTAACACAGAAACATGTCATAACTCATCCTGTATGCAGACAATTCTGCCAACGACTCTAAGAGACATGCTTCTGATGCTCTGAAAAGAACTGTAAAGCAAAACTGCTTGGGAAGGATGGGTTCTCTTCATCACAGGAGATAACACAGTTGGAAAAAGGACCTATTCCAGCTGCAGTAAGAGAGCGAACACACTCAGAGATGTTTTAAGAGTTGTGGCATACAGGAGCCGATCACAAAATTCACAAAAGAGAAGGTATTCTTGCCCTCTTAGAACAAAACATCAACATCCATGAAAAGAAAAAACAAATCCAGCAGGAACAGAACAAAACAAAAAAAATAAATCACTTTCTGATCAGATGGAAACATGCTGCCACCTGCGGATGAAAGAAAGCAAAGCAAAGCCACCTTGAAGAGGTTAACTACACATTAACAATCCCTTCATCACAGACACTGCAGCAGGCTTAACTACCTCCCTTCAGTGGGAGACTGAGCCAAATGGCTTAAACATTTTCAAGGGGTTTTAGAGGTTTTTTCTTAACCCTTTCCCCCTTTTACACCAATAGCCTGTATTGCTTATTCATAAACACAGATCAGTGTGGGTGTGCTAAAACACCGTGTATTGTATATGAATAGCCTCAGGTTTATTTATATTGGCAACCTGGTGCAGAGTTGGCAGGTGTCTTGATACATCTTAATAAAATGGTCTCTTTTACTAAATTTCACAATTAATTTTGGGGTCATTACAAAGCAAGAGCAATAGGTTAAGCTCTCCGATAGCTCTTTTAGAAAGACTGGGTGCCAGTTATCTGGAAAAAATGCACAAGCTGAAATGATAAGCAATCATAACTGTACTACAACCAACAGCTGCTAAAAACTTAAAAGCTTTGTCTTAACAGTTATGGCAACAGCACTGATTTCTAAATGTTTTGGCCATGTTTGGATCCCTAAAGCTGTGGACTGAAAGAATGAAGAGACACCATCTGAACAGGACGACAATGTTAATGGCAAACTCAGGCATTCAGGAGGTTAGAAATTCCCTGGTTAAGGTTTATAAATCTGCATTTCACATATAGTTCCGACAGTCACTATCAAGAAATGACAGAAAATACAGTTGAAAAAGAGATTGATTCCAATATTTTGAAACAATTTTTATATTTTGTGCTGTGGACATCCCATCTCTTGAATTATCTTTGTGGAATAAAGCTATTATTACTGACAGTACAAGTATGGTATAGAACAAATAAGTTAATGATAAACATTTCCGTTTGCTACATCTACCGAAAAAAAACCCCAATGAGTTTTATGCTTTGTCTTACAGTCCCCTTTAAGTTGAGCAGTTTAAGTTTCAATCAAAACTCTTCCCTGTTTGTTTGGTTTTTTTTAACAAAATGAACAAAACTTGATGTGTCATGTTACAAGAACAGTATGTGAATAACAAAGTGTTCTGTGTTGTAAGTCATTTAAAAATAAGATCTTTTGACACAGATTGCCTTCTCTTTTCTGTATTTACAGACATCTGATGTTGGTATAAATGTAATTACTGGAATACACCCCAATTTGCACAACTAATTTCTGTGTAAAACCAAGCACCAAAGGATTCTACCACTACTTGTTAGACAAGAAACACATGCGGAACTTCTGAAGTCCCGTATCTGTTCCAGCTCTAGGCAGCAGCACTACCCCACATCTGCGCTTTCCTCTCAGTTGTAAACTACCCCTTCTCAGGACTTTAGCTCACATCATCTCCCTGTTTGCTTCCTCCTCCTGTTCCATTTATCATACATGGACTATATATTAGTCCCATTACATTCACCAAATCAAATCAACTATCACAGAAACATATGTAAACAAACACCTACCTTCATCCACAGTAAACTGACAGCTCTTGTCATTGTAGAAAAGAATTTTCTTCTTATCAGGGCGATTAACAAAGATGATCTGGTCCCCTAAAGCCTCAAAAACAAATGTAAAAGAACCACTCAAAATCACTGTGTTTCCAAGACTAAGGATTCCAACTTGAACAAAAGACCCAGGTCTCCTGCTACAAAAAGCACAACAAATTGGAGTAGAAGAAAAGTAACTAGCAATGAAACGCATCCAAAGTGAATGCTGCTGATAAGTACAGTAATAAATCAAAGATGAGGTATCATGGATTGAGATCAAGGTATAAGAGCAGAGCTAAATGCCTGGAGTTGGAATGTGGGAGATCAAGAAAAGTCTTTTGTGAGAGAGAGCTTTGACAGCTGTGCTGAGACATCAGGCCAAATCTGAAGATAAAGGATAATATACAGAAAAAGCTACAACACTAGATCTGCAGAAATAGCTTCTGAGTTCTCAAAAGAAAAGGAACAACTGCTGAGAAAATTCTCTCCCATCTCTGTGTCCCCTTTGAAAAAGTGACTGGAATAGGTTTGCTGAATCTACTCACCTTTATAGCTTTCTGTGCATTGGGTAGCCCTTCCTCAATATCTTCTAAAAGGATTCCTCCCAGCCCTCGCTGGTCATGCTTGTCCAAGAGCCTGAGCAAAGCCTTTTTATCTTTCAAGTTGTACTTGGGTTTGAAAGCGTACTTCCCATCTACAACTTCTATTTTCGGATTGTTGACTAGAGCCTGTAATAGGGACATAAATTTTAAACCTTGAAAAAGAGCACAAGCTAGTGCTTTTTTTTCTAGCATGCCTTTGAAGAGCTAGAGCACATCAGCCACACGTTACAGCTGCCAGTTTGGAGATCCGAGTTTGAAAAGGATTTTAAATCTTTGGATCCTAGATCCACTAGCCTTGGCGTAATTCGCCACAACATAAAGCACAAAGCACCAAAGGAGGCTTAACATCATTCACTTAATGCCTTTGGGCTCAAAGGCCCACAAAGCCTCTTACAGCAGAAAGTCACATACGTTCCTTTTTGAGAAAGGAATGAAAATACAAGGAGAGAACACAAAAAAGTGTGCTTTGGATGAATATAAAGTGCAAATGCACAACTCATCATATCAAGCTCAGGTCAAATGGATGTTATGTATATGAAAGGCATTAACTTGGGATGAACAACACAGGAGTCAGTCTTCCCCAGCTGCTGTCAAGTGGCACCAGCAGCAGTAGAAGAAATTGAGAAGAGCAGACCTCCTAGACAGTAGGATTTGACTTATGATGCCAGCTTCAGAGAGAAGTTGACCAGAAGTTCATGGACAATTGAAATGATTCAAGATATGTTCCAAATCAGTTTTGCTGTACAGCCAGTACCACAATGCAAGTTCACCTGTAACAGAGGGCAACTCTACTCAGTTTCTTCTGCAGATGTCAGCCTGACCCTGAAAGCAGAAAGAGAAGAGACAAAGAAAGAAGAAAGAAGGGAGAAAACACCTGTAACAGAAAAGGTAACTAACTCTGGTGCTGCAGGGTATTGGTTCAGCTTTCCTCATCCCATAACAATTCAGTGATAATTTTGTATACACTTTTTGGGAGAAGCTTTTTGATTCCATCTTGATATTCTGATTCATTATGGAAACAACCTGTAGCTCCCTTTTGAAAGGCAACAGCACAGTCAAGCTTCCATCACGACCAACACTGTCAGACTGGAGGTTTGTATACCCAGAATATTAGTACCGGTAGCAAAGGAATGCTACACAGGCTGTATTAGCTAAAACGATGCTAGCTTTACTATGCAGAGGGAGAGTAACTCTTTATCCAGTTAGACAGCAATAGGACATGGGCGAGTGGTTTCAAACTGAAGGAGGGAAGATTTAGATTGGATGTTAGACAAAAATTCTTTACTCAGAGGGCGGTAAGGCACTGGAATGGGTTGCCCAGAGAGGTTGTAGATGCCCCATCCCTGGCAGGGTTCAAGGCCAGGCTGGATGTGGCTCTGGGCAACCTGGTCTAGTGGGTGGTGGGCAGGGGGGGTTGGAGCTAGATGATCTTTAAGATCCCTTCCAACCCAGGCTGTTCTATGATTCTATGATTTTAAATGCGATCTGAGCAAAAGCAGATATGCCAATCTAGCATAAATACTGAGTATAGCATTTTCCTGATTTATTTATCTTGAAATTCCATGAAGACATTCAGACCAATTAAGTATGAAGATGAATGCAGAGGCAAGTTAGAGTGAATGTGCAAGAAGGAAACCTAGCATCTAGAGTGAGATTAATGAACTCCAGCAGTGGAATTTGCAGATCTATTACACACAATTTTAGACATATTTCACATGAGAATTCTTCGTTTCAGTGAGTAACAAAGAACTAACTTCAAGCCTAAGAATTTTGTACTGTACTCCTTTGGTTTAGCTAATTTAACATACATGATATTGGAAGAGCTCTTCCACTTGAATAATCATTTAAGAAAACCAGCTTGTTTATATAAAATTAGGAATGAATAAATTCACTTGACATAAAATACATTCTCTGTGTAACAATTCTAACAGGTCTGTAAAATCATCAGAACAGCCTTCATTTTGCAGTTACCTCAGCAACTGGAGGTATAAGACAGACAGACATGAATCAATGTAGTTTCTTAAAAGATTATGTATTTATAAAGCTTGTAATTAACTAAAGTGTATAATTCATATTTATCATAACTTGTTATCTTGAATTAAAATCTAAACATATATTTTCTTTACCTCGCTCATTAACCATTGTTTCTGTTTGAGTCCAATATCTAAGTGCTGTGTTTCATCCAAAATCTCTTCTAGGGTTAAGGGATGTGTATCACCACGCTGGTGCCGAGTCTGGAAAAGTAAACAGGATCTATTACAGTTCTGTACTTATTTTACTTAGGCACTCAATATGAATCATTAAGTATGAATCAATTATTATTAAGCAACTAAAACTGGTATAATGTGATGACAAAACAACTGCTGCAAAATCAGGATGGACAGTACACATGGCATATGATCTTACTGTTTTTGAGAACATGAAACATTCTGAGACTGATGACAAAGTCATCTGTCAAGCACCAAATGACATGTTATCTTGATAAACAGCTCATGAACCCTACAATCTGACAGAATTTTCTAATTCCTGTTTCTACTGCAAATAAAAAACCCATTATCCTGGTTTTAAAGTGACCTGGAATAATTAGGATTTCAGAAATGGAACAATATGCTGACAGTTGTTTACTGACAGCTTTTTGAATTTATCAAGCAGTTTCTTTAAATTCTTACTCTTGCAGTGAAAGAATTGTAAAGTTTGAAATACACGGCATCTTTCAGCTATGACAGGAGAACAAATAACTAAAGGATTTGAAAACACGATAATTTTCCATCAAAACGCCATACCTTCATATAATTCACTATTTTAGCAAGAACTCCAAACTTGTAGCCAGAGCCTCCTGATAGGGCTTTCAAGTTAAATGATCCATTGCTGTGATCTACAAAAAGGAGAAACCAAACAATTAAACGATGCTTTCAACAAAATTCTGTTGGTTGTCTGCTCCATCATTTTTTCACTCTGTTTCCAGCTTTCAGAACGACAACTGTGAACAGAAATGCATGTTGCAGGAGCAGTTACCCATGTTGATCCAGACCCACAAAGTTACCTGTTGACAGACATGGCTTTGGAACACTTCTGAACAGAGCTCCATAAACATTAAGTTATTGAGATTTGACCTTTAAGAAAACAGCAAGTGACTGCAGCATTACTACCATAAAAGTACATGTCTAATTCTTCGCCTTAACATACCATAATCATTTATGCTACTTCAATCCACGCAGAAATAATGCGCTGCATTTTTGCCCAATGATTAGCTCTACCAACAGCTTCATGCTGCTGAGATAGGAGCAGAAATTCAACAGTCACACATCAGGTAAAGGAAGGCTGTGCTTGTTGTGTTGGGCTTTTGTGGGTTTTTTGTTTGTTCATTTTTTTTCAAGCAGTCCTGGTGAAGAATTTATTAAAAATACAATCAAATTCAAAATTTGGTGTGTTGCACTGGAATAACAATTGATAATCCCCTCTGTTGCCAAGTCTGGTTTTGTCTTCATGTGTTGTGAGGCTTGTTACTGTGTAAAGCTTATGTCAAAAATATTAATGACTGTTTTATTAACTTCAGCTATTAGCACACCATGTTAAACAGAAATATCTACAAATCACTACCAAAGCAAAAGGCCCATTACTAGCAAAACATTGCTCAAACTTAACAGCTTTTCAGAATTTCAGCTACTCCAGAAAAAGAACACTTCCTCTTTGGAATTTTTTAATCCACCGGTGACTTCTAATCACATTTGACAGGACAGTAGGTATGTCAGAGATACTGAGCTCCTGTTATTTTCTGTGGAAAAATCAATTGAGGGAGAGAAAAGAACAATTAAAGTTAGTGCACTAACTGAGGGAGAGGCTGCAGCAGGTGCTGAACAATGCTGCTAAGGACAGCAGCAGTGAAGGGGCTCAGAGGTTTGCCGGGGTGAAAAAAGAAATTTTCTAGAACATGCACCTAAGATGTTTGACAAAGACTCTCTGCCTCCACCGAGTAAGCAACAGGCTTAAAGGAATTCTGCTACATTCACTGTGTTCAAATTTGTATGCCCTTCCCAAGTTCTTCACAGGAAACCCTAAATTAAGTTTCAAAAGTTACTATGCTTCTTCAGGTGTATTTTTTTCATGTCTGTCTCACTGCATGTCAACCTACTTTAAAGCTGAGCTGGAAGTCACCATAAAAGGCAACCACAAAGTGAGAGTTTTGGAAGTAAGTCAAATTTCAAACAAATCCACTTCTAATAATTATTGGGAAGACTTAATGGAATTTGATGCTAGTAGAGTAAAAATGTAATGGTGAATGAACAAACATGAGATTTAGAACGTGGTAGCTTGTAACTGTGAAGCTATTACATGACACTGTATTAGAGGCTCTACGTAACACAACAATTCTAAAATTAACATAGAAGAATCTGTATAGCTCCAGTTAGAGAACATACTGTTCTGGTTACCAAATTAAGATGGAACAAGGGAGAAAAACAAAAAGCCAGCTCCAACTGAAAATACAGTCTATAGGGATTTTCCCCTACAAGGTTGCCTTTTATCATTAAAAATTAATGCACAGACATTTCATAAATTAAAAAATCGTAACATGTAACGAGAGCTCTAAAGCAAATAAAATAAATTCAGAGGTAAAACAAATAGTTAAGGTCACTTATCATTTATTTGTTCTGTCAATTGAATCAAGAAGATTATCTTGTTTATTATCTTGTTTAATCTGCCTGGCTACAGCCTGCTGCAGTTCATGACAAGTAAATTTAAGCACATGGCGAAGCTGGAAGTCTGCAGATATTAACACTTCAAACGTCATGGTTTGACCAGCTGCTTTCCAGCACAAAGCAAAGCAGAGTCCTGGTCACCATCACTCTCCCAGCACGCTTCTGCACAAACAGGTTCATCACATATACAAAAAGCATCCCAAAAATGAGAGCAGGAAGGGGTTTGTTTCTTATTCAAGGCAGTACGAGCCAAACTGATGAATGATTTACTCCTGGGATTGTAGGGGTTGATGCAAATGAGCATAAAGGAAGTTGTCAGCAGCAGCATGCTCTGTCCAATGGTAGGAAAGCTCCATCTTAGCTGTGCCATAGGCTGCGTTAAAAAAAAGGGACCAGAACAGCGCTCTTTCAGCATCCTTTCAGACAAGAGGTAGGTGTGTATCATTTTATAACACTGTCTTTGGTTTATCTTGATTACTGAAAGAAAATATGCCTGTAACCTACAAGCCTTCTTAGAATCAGAATGATTTTTCTCTAGGTTTAGCAGGATTTTATTCCTCTAAACACAGAGGAGCTTGTCCTGCACTATCAGACAAGCACTTTCACCATCTGTGCACTAATGGAAAATTGATGACCACTCCATCTTACAGCAAAGCTAGTAAGTCAAACCAAGATTCAGTAAACAAAATGGATTTCATGCTTACTGGGGTGGTAGCTCGTTTCCTGCAGCCTCACGTTCTTATAGTTGATTCTGTATGTTTTTATAGAAATGACAGTGAAAGGATTTCCCTTAAAACAAAGACAGCTAAACCTGAAATTTAAGAAACATTTCCCAAGTGGGTGTTCCTTAAACAGTATCTATTAAGCTGCCTGAAAGAGATCTATGTGGATATGCTAGAAACCTGCTCTAGAACTGTGGTGTGCTGGGGCAGGGAGAAAATCCCATTTCATATTGTTATCCTTGCA
Organism: Bucco capensis; assembly: GCA_013396975.1. Lineage (NCBI taxonomy): Eukaryota > Metazoa > Chordata > Aves > Piciformes > Bucconidae > Bucco > Bucco capensis. The sequence goes on along the minus strand of VWZO01011706.1, from coordinate 729,701 downwards.
AATACTGGAGCAGCGATCAATACAATGCAAACAGACAGGCTGGAATCCATCAGAGATTTGTTAATGCTATTACCTCAAGATGTCTCTTCAGTGGTTTCTTAAACAGGACTTCCTCAGTATTGCATTGAAATTATTTTTTTGCCAGTCATTTCCCTGTGCTCCATGAATATGATTTCAAACAAAGCTGCTTCTCTGCAGTGTCTAAAGATGATGATACTTAAAAATTAAAACTTAATATAGATCTCACAGAAGCCAATTCATTAAATATTTATCTCGCTGCATTTTGGACACATACAGTAGCTGAAATACATTCCAATCAGACTGACTTATAATATGAATTTAAATTGTGCCACTACAAATTAAGTACATCTGCATGACACCAGACTATTTTTGACAGCTTTCAAAGATGCTAACGTTATTAGTGCTGTGTTAATTCTAAAGGCTCGGCAGCAGCTACTTCAGCCTTGAATTGTAATAATTAGAGCAATGAGTAGCTGATATTTATCTGCCTCACCTCATTCAAATCTAAGGAGTTCATCTTCATCCTCGAGAAGCACAAACAAGCTCCAGCATGGGCATTTAATTCCACCTCCCTGTGTGACGATGAGCTTCTCTATGCTGCGCAAACTGCCACCCTAATGGTGGCTGTGGAGTGGGAAGGGGCTGGCTGCTGCACTGCGCTGGCGGCAGGGATTCCTGCTGGGGAAGCCATGCCGTGCCTGAGATGCTCCTCTCCTCTAGAGAGCAGAGCTACTGCCTTAGTGGAAAGATGTGCTAGCCCCAAATCTTGCTCACTTCTAGCAATTACTAAAATTTCGCAACAGTAGAAACAGTTAATTTTTGTGCCTGGTGTTTACAAATGGAGGAAACTTAGGTGTAACAGATATTAACAAAACCCTCAGTCTTATAAATCTGTTTAATAAGTTAAAACTTTCTTTCACAATGTTATTCTCTTGCCAGTTAAAATACACATTTAAATCCTGCTTGTTTTAATTACCCTCACGTTGTTTTATTTAGCCCCTCGCCCCCTCAGATTTTCAACTAAGACTTTGGACCACCCCTTCAAAAACTCTCCTGACTTTTAGCCCCATGAAACAGGTCAGCTGAGATTCCCTCCTAGACTGTCACCAAATCAAGCCATGCTCTCAAAGCCAGGTCCCAACTCAACTCAGGAGTATTTTTAGCTTGGATTTGCTCTGTAAACCTTCATTTAAGAGAAAAACAAAACAAAACAAACCCCTCCAAAACCCCCAACAAACAGCAGTTTAATTAATCCTATCCATCTTAGTCATACTTTGTGTATTCATTTAGAGATTTAACAGAGCAAACAGAAAGTTACTGCAACTGCTCCAATAAATGCCTGTAGCAAATGCTAATGTCAGGTATCTTCCCCATTAAAGACAGAAGGATTAAGAACAAGATGTATAATATTTGAACAATAAAAAGACAAATTGCAAGCTGGGTTGGCTGTATCATCCTGGTTTTCACAATATTTTTTTTTTTTAATAATGACAGGTGCTTAGATTGCTTTAACTAATCTAGTTTAGCAGACATCATCACACTTTGCCTTTGTCCCTTCCCACTTATTCAGGTATTTTGTCGTTTTCACTGTTGAACAGGTTGATTGAAGATACATAAGGTTCATGAAAGCATTACATGTGAGCACAGTTTAAGGCACAAAACATCAGTGTTACTCCTTCATTCTGTAGTTAATATTAGTGAGGCGTGGAAATAAGACTTCAGGTTTCTCAAAGTTACCATCTGGTCTCTCTCTTCCCTTTCCATAATCCCATGTTTTTCTGGGGCAGCCCAGCACAAAAAAGCAGATGTTGTCAGCTGCCCTTTAGCCAGCACATGCTTACTGACCAGTTTATACATGTGGCACAAGCTGGCCTGTCAGTGGTGCTTATCACCACATTACACCTAAAAATTCCTTGCTATTCCTCAAGGGAATATGGAGATCAGACTTGCTCTCCTTATTCCACACCCAGTTTTAAATTGCCTGAAGGATTCAAGGGTTATTATGGCATCCTACAGTATGCTACAACAGGCAACCAGATGTTACTGTGGCTCCTTGGATAAAAAATATTTTTATTACATTAGACTATCTACCAAAAGCACCATAAGTTCCCTCGGTTTTGGGAGGCAAAGGCATGGAAAGAAGGAAAGTAGGGGGAAAAAAAAAGAGATGCATAACTGTAAAGATGTTATTGCCAAACACCTCATCTGTCTCCTTATCTGTAATTCACAGAAAAATTCAGAGACAGACAAACCTCCTGTAGTTCTCCCCTATGAGAACAGGCTGAGAGAGTTGGGATTGCTCAGCCTGGAGAAGAGGAGGCTTCAGGGAGACCTCAGAGCTGCCTTCCGATACTTTAAAGGGGGCTTATGAAAATGAGGAAGAGACTCTTTACCTAATCAGAAAGCAACAGGACAAGGGGGAGTAGTTACAAACTGAAGGAGGAAAGATTTAGATTCTATGAAATTCTGATTCTATGATAAACTACACAAATTACAGATGCACAGCCTACTTTCACGCTTTCGAGCAATAGCCTTTCTAAACCAGCACCTCTCAACAATGCCAAAAGCATATTTGCTGAAGCCAACTCCTTGCTTCGTCTCTCCTGCACACCACAAAGCAGGTTTTATTACTGCTGGGTAGACAGACAGACAGTACTGGTCCAAAGGCAACATTCCTTTCCTAGCAGTTAAGCAGACCACGCAGCTGAAAATAAGAAATTGAAACTCCTCAAAGGATTGGGACTCCTCCTTATCTGTCCTCCTGATCACGGTATCACAAACAGGCCAAGATTTCCAAACGCGTTCAGTGCCGTTTGGGCAGCTGAATGGAGCAGCTGGGTTTCTCAAGCACAAACTTCTACTCAACAATGGAATGGCTGGAGAATGAACAAGTCAGGAAAGCTGACCTTCTGAAGCCAAAATTTTGCAGGGTTAACAAGTCTATGCTAATAGGAGTTCCAAAGCAATGATTTTTAAGGAACCAGAATTGTTATTTTGTAATAGAAGAATGACCAAAAGTTCAGTTCCATTCTTTGGAAACATACTTCAAAACAAATACCTATTTATACATATTTTAAAGAGCTATTTCTTTCTTTCTGCTGAAGAGGTGGAAAACCCCCAACCAAACATGCAAACAAACTTCAATTGCATTAATGTGTAGTAAGTTCTTCTAATCACTCAGGTATGGCAGAGTGGTACACAGAGCTCCTATTTTTCTAAGAAGGCCACAAAAGCACTGAAGGCTTTCACACCATGCAGCTATCAATCTCATGTCTAACGATGAACAGGTCATTGAAACCACTGTGTATATCTTTGTAACTTTTTTGTCTTTGCATATACTTGAAATAAAGAAGCCAAGTGCTCTCATTCCAAAATAACTTACACTATATGAAGGCCCAGTCATCACTGAAATAAATGTTCCAGGCAAATCATAAAACCGTACATTTGGGTTTGATGCTTTTGTGAGCCAAGATAAGTACGCAATAATGCATATTCGTGAGCGCTTAGTCTGAGCTTAAGGTCTTAGGGTTTGGGATAAAAATCAGAGCATGTTTTTGATCAGGACAGTCCTCAACAGCTTTGTTTTTCTGTTTCAGCCCCCAAAACTGTGACAGCGTGCAAGCCAAGACAACTGTTTGAGAATGGCAACCCTCAACACCACTCACTGGAATGAGACTACATCCATTTCCCAGTATCTGGGCTTTCAAGTGCAGAAGATTTACCCTTTCCATGATAACTGGAACACTGCCTGCTTTGTTATTCTGATCATATTCATCTTCACTGTAGTTTCTCTGGTGGTGTTGGCTTTCCTCTATGAACTGCTAGACTGTTGCTGCTGTGTGAAAAATAAAACTGTGAAAGACTTGGAGAACGAACCCAATCCGGTTCGAGCAATGATGAACAGCTTCAGAAAGCGTGAAACAGAGGTAGTGTAGGAAGGACTGAGCATCAGCACCTTGGAAGAAGACTCTTGTACCTTATGAATGAGCAAGTTACATGCTTTTTTTTTTTTCTGTTGGACTTAAATATCAGCAACAGTTATCATTTTATCTAGCAAAGGATTTCCAAGTGCTTAGCAGAAAGATGATCTGTTGCAATGTTATGGGGAAGAAAAGGTTTTTGGTTTTAGATGGAACTTTTGTTGTTTATATTTACTAGCATAGATCTTTGTTGACGTGAAGGGACGAACGTTGCCTAACATGTATAAAAACAATGTTGCTTAACTAGAGAAAACGTTTATAAAAGCGCTCAACAGTCTAATCATACCTAGTGCAGATACAAAACAGTGTCCTCCCACTGAGGTCAACCACACAGAGACAGGAAAGATGCACAAGGGGTGAGAAAAAAGATGTAAGATAGAAGGGTTGAATGGAGAGAGATCCCGTAAGACAGAAGTAGATTGTGTGATTTCTTGTCTTTAGCAGCATTTCTTAATACAGGTTTCTTGCTTTTAGAAGACAGGGTGGTGGGAAGTAAAGTAAGCCAAAATGAAATGTACCCCTAAAACGGTCTTTTCTGAGGTACAATTTGAGCCTTTCTCCCTCCTATTCTCCAGTTCCAGAGAACTGCTCTCCCCTTACTTCATGCTCAACTTGTTTAACAACTTCTGGGTGTTGAGATGTGACTAATGTTCTACCTTAAGAATATCTGACTATTTCCACAAAAGCATACTGTAGTGGGGGTACTACAGTCTAGGCGAAACATGGACATTTCTCTCCCCGAAGGCTGCGCCCATGATGCTACAGGTAATCAGACATGCTGGATATATCATCCCTACCTTAAATTTTCAAACCTGAACTGGAACTGAGCTCTCACCAAGGAACACAAGCAGATAGGTTGCAGACCTCCCACCCCAATGACAGTCATTTCACCAGCCTGCACACAGCTTCCAGGTGTTCACGTGCTTCACAAAGGAGGCCACATCAGAGCCAAAATGGCTGCTCATGCTGGAGATTGCAGGATGGATGCACAATGAGAACTGACTTCATTTTACACAAAAGAATCTCAGTTTGCTTCATCAGCTTGCCAACACATCCCAGAAGGTTCATACTCATGTCTTTCTCAAAGTGACCATGTAACACTCAGACCTCAAGCTCACAAGATCAATTTTCCTTCTGTGGCTGCACTGCGTCTATAGTTTTTAAAACCATAGAAGTTTTGCAGTTACAAGTACCACAGTAGTAATGGCATCAACAGCATGGCCATCAGTAATGTCTGCTAAGCCTTTCACAGTCCTGAATTGACAGACAAGCAGGCCAGTGAGAAATGTCCCAGGCCAAAGCTAAGTGTGGGACAAGATTTTTAACTATATAAACCCCAAACAGTACTTCTGTCATTAAGGAAACAAAACTCACCTAATGGCTAAAGAGACAAGTAAGCTACAACACTGATCTCAAGGACTATCCACATCAAAAATACCTTTCTCCTACAGCTCTACCTAGAATTATTTCTTTCTTTATATATCAAACTCCCTTGATCAGGTTCAGTATGACCAAGATGCAGAAGATCTGGACACAATGGAAGAGACTTGCTAACTTGACTCATGTTCTTCCTGGTTGGTGAATAGTCACAGGATACCTGGGCCACTATAAACCAGCACAGCCAGTCCAGTGATTCACCTGGACAAGCAATCTCCCTTCTGCAATGACAAAATGACAAAACTGCTGCAACCATTCATCTCTGATACACTTGTTCTGATGAAGTTTTCACCTGCATGAGTCCCTGGTGCAGAGAAAGCTTTTAGCAAAAAAAAAACACAAAACAAAACAAAAAACAAACTATAAGCACAATTAATGGAAGCTGACACCCCAGGCACAAGACAACTTCACACCAAGACACGTGATGAAGATAACGTGAGTGACAATACCTTCCACTGTGTAGATGCCTCATTACCTTCTGCTGCATTTGACAGTGACAACTCAAAGACTAGTGTCCTGCTCAAAAGAGGCAAGAGCAGCCATTGGGATGCACTGAATTAACTAACATGCCTCTTCCCTGTAAGCAAACACACTGAATGGCAATAGGGCTGCTGGCCACTCCTGGTGTTCCCATAAAACGCTCCTCATGGCTGCACATGAGAAGGAAGTGTGCAGGAAGTAACACGGTTAGCCTCTGCCATGCTGGCTTTGTGTTCTTACACCTTTCTGAGAAGCACATGCCGCAAAAAATCTCGGGATTCATTTCAACTACTTATTTAACAGATTGATAAGGGGGGCTGGGTGCCTGCAGAAGGCACAGAAGACAAAGATCTCCCCTCACGAAGCCCTAGAGCCTCAGGATGATTCATTCCCACATGTAAACGAAGTTGTGAAACAGCTCCTGAAGATTTCAGCTCTTGATTACTGTTGGTCAAGATCATCAAGACAAAGGTTTTTAGCTAAAGACTAAGACCATAGCAACAACTGACTGTTCATTAATAAAAAGAAATAAACAGACACGACCTAGTTTGTTTCCCAGTTACTATATTGAACTGAGTAAACAAGGCAGTTTTAAATTTTCCCAAGTGACTTGTTTGAAAAATGATTGCAAATAACTATAGTAATAACTATTCTCACTGGAAAGTTTACAACAAATCTTCACACAGAGGTCAGATTTAGCTATGCAGTCATTTTAAGATTAGCACGCTATCAATGCCTCTCCCTCCCAAAAAAGTGACAAGACCAGGTTCTCTGAGTCATAGATTCACAAAATGAGGAAGAATCTGGAGGTGCTACACACCTAGGGACTATCAATGCCCATACACAACCACTGTGACATTATTTATCCTCTTTGTGATCACAATAAAACTAGGAATTACCATCTTAATTTTCATTTCTTCAAGGGGTGGGACAGGGATGCTTCGACATCAGGTTTTTACTCCACCTCTCCAAATCCCATCCCTGGCACACACACATACTGACAGGCACCTGACAATCTCGTTACTCAAATAAAAGCAGATTTTGAGGCAAAGGATTTTGACTCTGCAGCATCACAGGGCAACTTCTGCTGCTTGTAGCTGCTTACCCCATGTAGCTGGTTGTCAGCCTGAACACTTGTTCTGAGCTAGTTCTTAAGACCAAGAGGAAGAAAGCTGGCCTGCTTGCTCTCCATTATGTTTCTTCCATCCTTGCTGCTTCTGCAGTTAGTTAGTAAACACTCTCCAAATAAAAATGAAAGGGGGTTTAACTCATTGTGCATCAAAATGTTACAGAAACCATGCAACATTTCTGATACTGCCTGGAACAAAGCCAGCAGCACAAAAGATAAAGTGCGTTTCCTCAGAGCCACACATTCCTATTTGCCTAAGTTAATTATTTGACAACTGCAAAAGCACTTAAAAGAAATAAACTACAAAACCACAGAAAACGAATTTAAGTTTTCCTTATCTGCTCTGCCACTTGCCCACCTAGCTACTCAAATTCTCCAGCTCATACTCACATTTGAACTATCTGCCCTCTTCCTGCCCCTCCAGCCCTCTTTCTCAGCATAAAGCTCTCACTCAGGATACACAGTCTAGGATACTCCATGCACAATTTGGAGAGAAGAGCATGGCAAAGGGACTGATGGAAACCTGGCCTCCCTGGATTTATTTTAAAATCTCTGGCTGGTAACTTCATTCAGTTTCCTGAGGAGCAGGAGATACACACAAAAACTCCCTTCTCATCCCCTCAGACAAAAGATGCTCCACTCCTCCCACTGTCCTTGATCTTCTCTGCTATTTTTAGCTCTGTTGTTTCTTTGGAGTTTAGAAGAGAGCCTCATGCCATATTCAAAATATGAGCATACAATGAGTTTGCACAACAGGGTATTTTGTGTTTTACCAACTCCCGACATTTGATCTTTAGAGTGTATAAGAACTGTCAGTGCTTTCATAGAACCAAAAAGGCCTCCCAAGTTGTGTCTTGCACAGCGAACACAAGCACAGAGCATGCTACTGTGTGCACACAAATCTTCTCCCTGCTGCTCCAGGTGCTGCACTTTTCATTTGCTCCCACTATTTTGCTGCTGCTTTATTAACAGCTTAATCAAACAAATTCTTTATCAGCACTATCATCTCAGGGATACAACAACAAAACCCCTGATCGAGGCAAACAAAAATCTATGGAAACCTTGCTGTTCAAGAACAAAGATTAGCTCCCAGGTAAAACAAGAACTGCTAAACATGATATACCAGCTAGACAAGACCACAGAACCAGAGACCTGTCAAGGTTGAAAGACTGTATGATCTTCAGAAGTTCCTAAGTTCCCTGCTAAAGCAGGTTGACCTACAGCAGGTTGCTCAGGATCATGTCCAGGCAGGTTTGGAATCTCTCCAGAGGAAAGACTCCGCAAGCTCTCTGATTCACACTAATAAATCATAGCTGAGAGGAACACAGGGGAAAATACCCCTGTTGAACAGAGGACTTTCACCAACCTGTGTTTTGTTTTGAGCTTGACGAGCCACCTTGTTCTACCTTTGCTTTCTTCTTTTTTGAAGAGGAGGAGTCAGAAGATGGCGCTGGACGTTTTTCTACCGCTGGTGTGGAGAGGGCACGCTTTTTGAATAGCTCTCGCTCCCTCAATAAGCTCGGATCCATAATTCTGTTAAGAGAAGTTGGAGGAAAAAAGCGAGAACTGCGTGTCAGAAGACGGCAAGATATTTAAGAGCCGGGCTTTATGTTAATGAAGTTCTTTACTTGCTTGCGTCCTCTTCCTGCACAAGGACTTTAAGAAACTGGGGCTTTAGTGTCAGAACACGACCTTAACCACCAAGAGAAAGTCAGAGAACGGGATTTCTGGACGAGCCCGCACATCCACATCGACTCGGAGAGACGTCGGGGACGCCTAACAGCGAGCTCGAGCTCCAGCGCCCGCCGGTACCAAACGCCTGCCTCACATACACCCCCTGTTAAGGAGGAACTCTCAAGTCACCTTCAAGAGGGGAAACCCTGGCAGCAAGGCGAGCACCCGGCCCTCACAGACACTCCGTTTACCGAGGTCCACGGCAGCGTTGGATGTGGCGAACCGCTTGCGGCGGACTGGGGCCTGGGGAAGCCTGGGTCCCTCCGACCCTCCCAAGGCTAGACACCTCCCTCCTGGGGGGCAGGCTAGGGCCTCCCCACCGCTTCCCCCTCCCACTGCCGCCTCACAGCCTCAGAAACCCCCTCCCCGCCGCGCACTCGCTCACCCTCTCGCCGGAGCGTTGGGCACAGGCCGTGCCTCACCGCCCCCCGCCTAGTGGCCCATGCCGCCTTCCCGGCAGCCCCGCGTAATCGTCGCCACCATCACGCCCCGCCCCGGAAGTTAGCTCGCCGCTGCCAAGGCGACGCGGCGGCAGACCGCCACTAACCCTCGGGAGGCGGCCACTTGTTTGGGGTTTCTATCATCAATTTCACACAGTGAAAAGCATTGATGATGAGACAAGAGGGGCAAGAAGCACCTGCAGAAATGAGCCAATCAAACTGCAGTGGTGAAGTAATTCTCTGTATAGAAAGCGTTCATTACAGAGTAAAAAATATATTTATTTCTATATTCAACTAAAAATCCCTTTTTTGGTCTCTGCTTTTGATTTCTTCATCTGGGTTAAAGGTAGAACTGTTGCCACTGAGGTTCCAAACCATTCTGGCACTTTCCTCTTACAAGGCAGATGTGAGCTCTGGAAGAAGAAAAACATGTTGGAAAAGGCAAGTATTTACCAGCTAATTTACACAGCTCTACTCCCTAAAATCATGAACTGTCAATATTATTAGTGGAAGGCTTGTATCTCCCTTAAATTCACACCTTGAAGTATGTGAGGGTAAAAGTGGCTGCCCCAAACCCATGACACAAATGCAGCAGTGGGGGCCAGTGACCAACTGTGCAAGTTGCTCAGGATCCAGAACTCAGGGCTACATCTCCAGGGCTACACCCCCAAGGAAAGTCTGAACATATGGCACACTCTATGACTGCAGGGTGCATCTCTTGGACTGTGTTGCCAAAAGATGCTATGGCAACACAAAGTCATGAATTCCTCTGAGAGATAAATGTGTTCCCTGGTCATTCTTCAGCTAGTTTTTCAATACTGGAAGAGCAATCTCTGCTGAGCTGTGATTCTCGAGATGAACAGACTGCTGGCAAGCTGCCCTTGGGAAACATCAGGAGATGATATCTACAGTCAGGACAGAGGTTGCTCCAGTGCTTGCATTCTGGTGGTGTGTACACATCACCAGGACTCTCAGCTCAAGTGTGGCTGGAGCAGGAAGGGTGCAGAGATCATGACACCAATCACGCTTTGCTCCTGTGTCACAGAGGGGCTTTGCTTGGAAATGAAGTTCTGTAAGTTCACTGAATCTATCACCAGCGATCAAAAATATAATCTTACCATGTGTTTTGTGTTTCAAGTCAGAATTGCAGGCTGATGTTGCAAAAGAGGGTGTGTTCAGGCATAACAAGGGCAGTAGAAGTTGCATGATGTCACCATTGTAAGGATATTAACAGGAGAAGTTTGCTGAAAACCTGGATTGCCAGCTTAATAAAGAGCCCAGGCAGAATCTGTGATTTTGCTTTGTGAAGATCAACCTCCAAATTGTCAATTCTGGGCTCTGGTGCAGACAGAGCTACAGGCATTCTCACCTTTGGCTGAGAGTCAGCAAACAGCTCCTCCTCGTTGGGACTGAGGGCAGGCTGATTCCAGGAGGCCAGTGTGATGGACTTCAGGCGGCCTGCTGCCCCTTGGCTCCCTGTCTGACTGTCAGCCATGCTCTGGGTGCCCTTCCCATGTGAAAGTAAGGAAACCAGCGGTTACATGTATCACAGCATTAATGCTGAAGTCTGCACAACAGAGATTCAATGCAAAGGCTGCATTTTGGAGGGTGTTTTCTGTAAGTGAGTCTGTAATTATAAAGAGTTCCAATACCTCTACTTAATGAGATCACTTGCTATTTCTTATCCATTTCACCACAGTAAAATTCAAGCAAGTGAAGTGCATCCATTTCAAACACAGGGGAACTGGAACTTATACTTAAGTTTTGGGTTTTGTTTTTTTTTAAAAAATGGTATAGTGAGCACATACCAACTTCTGTTTTCTATATAATGCTGCTGGTCAGAGGTTGGAACAGCCAAGCTGAGATTTTTGGATCAACTACACATCTCGCTGTTACTGAGAGCATTGCTAATGGCAAGTCTACTGCAGCTTTATTACACTAAGAACATCTGTTTACCAAAGGCAAAGGCATCCCTTCCAGATGGGTTTTCTCTGCTCCTTCCTTCAATGTCAGATTGATCAAATTACCCTGTAAAAGCAGCAGTAATATAACATTGTTAAAATCCAAGAACATTCATTAGCAGATTTAAAAGCTCTTTGCTACAGGGAATTATTAGAATGATATCATCTTCTGAAGTAGTAAATGAGGACTATTTGCATTAGCTTTTGGATTTGCAGTCTACTCATTTGTATAATAATAATTAGATTTCTAATAGCATGTCATTCTTGTTACTAGCTCCAGCAGCTAGCAGTAGCAGAGAAAAGTGTAACTAGAGCTCATGCCATCAGGAGTGCCAGGAGATCAACTTCAAGGGAAAAAAGGCTCAGACACAGATATATAGAAACAAAATAGCCCTCAGGGATGCAAGAAAAATCAACCTGGGCAAGTTGCAAGTCTAGAAAAATTGTTTAAGACAGAATTCAAGAAATCAACCCCAAATCCTGTAAGGAAAAGACATGAAATCCTAGCACAGGCAGCAGAACCATACAGATTCTGGAATTTCCTTTTACAGTTCCCACCAGAAGCCACTCAGTGCAAGGTGGCCTTCTGTACAAGGTGCTGAACAGGGACCTGGGAGACACCAATAGTCCAGCCAAAGGCTCAGAAGATTAGCCTAGCCTTTCTTAAACAACAACAAGGAGCTCCTTACTTCCTGGGATTTCTCCCCAATGAGAGAGACTTATGCATGACACTACTTGTTATCGTGGCTATGCCCAGCAGTTTCAAGCAACAGAAGAACCCACAAAAGACTGAGATGAATGCAAGGGCAGAACATGGACTTTGTGGCTATGAAAGATCCAGCTTGCCAAAGCTTTTCCTACTAAGAAGAACTTTGAATTTCAGCTTTTCCTCCACTGCCACGTCTACTGTAAATCTGGGATTTTACAGGGGACCATTCACATCCCAAAGGGCTGGGCAACAGCAGAAAGCATTCATCCCTCCTCTGAGGCCACTATTAAGCTGCACTTGGGATGGTCTACAATGGTGGACCACCACGTGCCTCATTTTCCTGGGCTGCACATCCAGGACTCACTATAGTAGAGATGAGCTTACACCTTCTTTTACTAACCTTTGTTTTACTCCTCAAGGCATCTTCCCTGCTTGCTTGATCTGCTTCTGTAGTTTCATGCTGCCCATCTGACCACACCAACATCCTTTTGACACCTGAGACATCCTGAGACTTACTTCCAGCCTCTTTCTCCAATAACGCAATAGTCATCCTGATGAGATACAGTTGGATATTTGCAGGAACTAGTTTTCTAATTGCTTGAATTTTGGTGGTGTCTTGGAAAAAATATAAACACAGTATGAATTGGTTGTTAATCCTCCTGCCTCATGTTGTAAAAACACATCAGTTGTTCCTCAAAGCACAGAATAGATTAAAAAAAATAAAACATATGGGTTTGACTCAAACAATAGATCATGAGCTCATGAGATAAATCCCCATGTCATTTGTACTCACACAAACTTACTGTCCTCAAATCTATTCTAAAACATCAACAATCCTCTGCCTCTAACTTGCATGCCCTATCAACCAGTTTCTCTTGAGAGGAAGGGCTGTATTAGCTGAGGCTGAAAAGCCCCTCTGCTTTCTTAAATATAGTGCCATGCCAGTTCTCCATTCCCATGTGCACTAAATTTAAGACAGCATTCTTTAAGTCTGGTTGATCCTGCAACCACTGCTGAAAAGACAATTTAATCCACAAGAGGAGAAAAGTAACAAAGCTAGGAAGTCAAACCCTGCCAACCTAAGAAATTAAACTATCAGGGCAATACTGAACCTTAAGTCACTCAGTTGCAGAATCACAAGTCAATTTGTTGTTGTCTTCAGCCTCTGAACTAGCCCATAGCACCAGATGAGTGTTAAGAGGCAAAACTGCTTCTCCTGCACTTCTCAGCCTCCTCATCATTAATCTTGCAGAGAAACAGCACTGGGGAAATGCTACAGCTCTTATTCAGCTTATTATTTTGTAGATTCCAGAACTTACAGGAAGCCTCTGTCAGGCTGATGCTTTTAACAGAAACACTTGAATAAGTACAGATTTAAGAATGATGACTGAATCTTTCCAATAGCCATACAACTGAATGAAAGGATTTGTAATGGGCTACCCTCTTTTGCTCTTTAGTTAATAGTGATTATGTTATTTTACAACATAACCTTGCAAGGAAAGCAATGACCCCAGCATTGCCATGCTTCACCTTGCCTTGAGCCTTCCAGAAGTAAGGGGTTCTACCTAAAGAAGGTGCCAAGCTGGCAGTTTTTCATTCCCTTGATCTGTACACCACTGTCACAAGAAGCTTCAGACAAAGGCTGCAATGCTCACCTGAATTAATGGGAGGATTATGGATAACATTAGCAATGATCTGCTGAACCTCAGGAGTCAAACCTGCTCGCTCCAGGTTGACAGGGTAACCAGCTTTCATTGCCTCAAACAGGTGAGTGCCAACCTCAGAAAGGGGCAGAGATCTGCTCTCACTTATAGCTCTCTAGGGAAACAAAAGCAGAAGGAAATGAGATGGGACAAGTGCCTGAAATACAACCATAAGCACTAAACATTACAACTTTCTTGTTAATTAGTCCTTAGGTATACTTATCTGGGACTATCCAACAAGGTTACATGTACTCTTGGGAGGGGCAAAGCAAAACTCTAAGCAACTTCAGCTTCCTACTGCGATATAGTTTTATTGATCACTTTTTAATTTCGAAGTGCCTCATGAGGCTCATCTTCAGAGCACATGCCTTGATGCTGCTTAGCCTGTAGCACTTCAACTTAGATGTGATGAGTAACTTGTCCTCAACTTTGTTCCGTAACAGGAAACACAGCTTTCTAAAGCATTTAGACTTCAGTTTTGCATGAATGCTCCCAGGAGCTTTGTTTCTTGCCAAGCAAGTCTTATCTCAGTGTATTCCACCCTACAGCAAGCCCAGTTTTTCCTACTTTTACTAGTTCACAGAGATAAGTCAGATAAATTACCATTTGCCAAGGAAGTGTTTTAAAGCAACCTTGCCCCAGCACTAGGCAGCAGATTTAAGATAACTTGCAAATCTCCCTCCTCTAGACAAAGCATCTCCACTATCAATTTTCAAAGAGGAAGGGATCTCCACTATGAAAAGCTTACCACAGATAGATTTTTGTGTTGGAACAGGACATATGTGACGTGCTCTGAGGGAGAGAGGGCTCTCATATACTTGCAGGGAGATGCTTCTTCCTGATCTTTAGATCCAGACGTGGGGAATGTGTCAGTCTAAGTGAGATACAGAGGATTTAGAAGAATATCTTGGTGTCAACCAATGGATCACCCCCTCTTATTATGTAAAGTTATCTGAAAGAGTAACACAAATGGAGTCATTCATATCTTATGGAGGTTGGTTTTGACCTCAAGTCTATGTACCACAAAAAACCCCACAAAGCAAAGAGGGAATCCAGATGGACACCCATGTACTCCCATCTTAATATAACAAGCATGGAATTGTCTAAAGGGTTTAACAACAAAACCCCATCCAACCAGAAAAATAGTGTCCAGGTCAACACAACCTCTTAGGTGTTGCTCATTTCATGTAAAACTATTCCATCAGAACAAACTGTAGAATTTGGTCTGCTGCTTAGTCTGGAAAACTCCCATTTGTTTAATACAAATTTCTTGAAAAGACAAAAAGGAAACAAAACCACAAAAAACCCCAGGAATGCTTTCAGTCCCCATTCCTAGATTGGAATAGCTTTCTGTGAAGCAGAAAGAAGACTCCGTATAGTTTTCTCAAGCATTACAGAGAAGCAGGATTGCTTCTCTATCTGCTTTCTACACTAGATAAATCCCTTTAACTGTAGATTTACATAAAAACTAAGATCCTTAAAGCAAAATTACTTCATAGTTCCTCTAGTTCATGACACCACTGTAGTGGTGTCTCTTGATACTTTAGAGAAAGTCTTGGACAGAAAAAACCCCAAAACCAAAACAAACCAACTGTGAAGGATTATTTCCAACAGCTCAAAATTTAAGGTCTTCTGCCAATCTCCTAAGGAGAAACTTAGAGGAAGCAAAGCCCTGCCCTTCAAGTCTAATGAGTCAAACCATGGTGAAGGAACATTCACTGTACCTTTGGCCTCTAGCCTCAAATCACAATAACTAGCTGCAAGCTCTCAGTAATACTGCATCTACTGGACTCTCACCCTAGGTGACCTTTTAAGGATGCCCTGGACTTTCAAGATGACCACACTAATCTGGAACATCAGCCAGGTCTCAATGTCATTGCTAAACAGCACATTCAAATTTGGGAGGCCTGTTTGTACACAAGGCCAGCAAGCTTTTCTGTCATGCTTAGTTGGAATAGCTATGACAAGGACAAACTCTGAAGGAGAAATCCAACAGCTGCAGACCAAATTACGTCTTTAAGGCTCTTAGAAAGTGGCAGACACTTCAGTAATTTGTACCTGCAAACCATTCACTTGGCAGAAGTCCTTAATTTCAGCCAGGAGAGGGACCAACATGGTAGATTTTGCCTCAGACACACCGTCAATTCTCTTCACATTCTCAACAGTCGTAGGCCTAGTTTAGGATGAATAGAAGCTATGGAAATATCTTATGCCAATGTTCTGAAACATCAGAGATCTGTGAATGACACACACTTGGGCTATAGATCTATTAGTCAAAACTTGAAAGTGCTACTACTGTACCCTCATTGTCTCTGCCACTAATTAAGTTTGGTGTTAGTGCTTTTGAATCATGAAGCTTGACCACAGCAAAAGCTTCAAGTTTGCTGCTTAATACTTTCAAGGATCAGTTCACCACATACATCTTTGCTTTTACCTCCCAAGAGCAAGAGTCCTTCCATAGAATAACATACATATTTCAAAAATAGCAGTGTCTAGTGCCTTTTAGTAGCTAGGGAAGGCTATTCAGATGCATTACCAAGAGAGCTGTCCCCACAATAGCCTCACACAATGATAGAAAAAACTATTTTTTCCCCTTTTTTCTAGTAGTTGAGAGCAACATTAAATTGTGCTTATTGTTTTACATTACAGAGCTACCCATGCAAGGTAAGGGAGAGCTCATGACCTGTAGCTGACCCTCAGCAGGATAAAGGCATCCTAAAATAAGGAAAATTCATTAGAGAAGTAGATAGAAAGGTAAGGATTAGTAGAAAACACACACATTCCCCCTCTGACTGGTCAACCTGACAGGAAGTTTGGATAAAAAGACAGGCCAAGTTTTCATTCATGTTATTTTAATAATAACTAGAAAGAAAAAACAAGTCTGATATCAGTAACTGTTTAAATTACACGAGTCAGTGGTCTACAGGGTATTAGAGCCAACATTCTCTGGAATAGCTGCTCCTCTACCAAGGAGGCATGCTCTCCCAACAAAAGCAGAAAGGGGATTTGTAACTGGGTGTGCAACCTCCTCAGTTTGTACAACATACATGCATGCTGGCTTTACCTTATTCGGGCCATCTCCACCAGGGTCTTATTGGTTGCCAAGACAGCTGGAGGAATTACCTTCTCATTAGCTACCTTCTGTCTTGCAGCTAGTAACTTGCTATAGAGAGAAGTCTGTGAAGAGAGTCAAATTCTCATGAAGCAGCTCTAGATAACTCACTTAGGCATCATTAATGAGAGGAAATGTTGTAACTTCCCTGATCTTCCCACTAATATACACAAAACCTGCAATCATTAATCCATCTTAACATATTTAAATCCCCTGCTAGGACTTCTATTCAAAACATCTTTTTAACAGTAAGAGCTGCCTGAGCCAGCTGCTCCAATACAGGACTGTGGTCTGCAGGCTGAGTGCAATTCATAGATATCCTCCCTCTTCCAAAAACTTACCTCTAGTTCTTTTTCTCGGGATGAAACAACAGGTTCTGGGGACTTCAAAGGGGAAAATTTCACCCGTGAGTGCTCTGAAACACTAACAAAAAAATAAGCAAGTGTGAAATAAGCCCTACCTTAGATCAATTTATTCAATAACTCTGCACAAGTCTGTGGGAGAACAGCAGCTCAACTTAGTCTGCCTGCTCTGACAATACTACTAAGACTGTGGCCTGGCACCTTGTACACTCATACAGAAATTGAGCTGATTGGGGCAGAATCATCAGCATCCCTGAGGTAACAGAATTCCTCTGTCTGGTCCTGTAATTTAAAAACAGCCCCTTACTGCAGAAAGCTGAAGCAGGTGAAATTGCAGTTTTGTGGAAAAATGGTTAACACTAATCCTGGCCAAAAGGAGCTATTTTCTTGAAAAGTATCAGTGACAAGGACACAGGTGCTTTGTTGGGAGCAGAATTAGCTGATGTTACTTCTAAGCATATCTGCCTGGAGAGCAGAACCACAGCTACCAACTCATAGGCTCATGTATTTAGGGACAATTAGACCACTATGATTATACTATGATATCTGGTAGCAGACAAGCTAAAATAAGAGCATCCTTTACCAAGTGTGAAATAAACACTTATTTTGGATTGCAGCTGTCCCTACAATGATTTTTCTGCACATATGTACAGTGGCAATTATTCAGCTTGAGTGACATATCCTATTTCCCTGTCATCTGCCAGTATCAGGCTGCTTCCCTGAAGGAGAAATCAAACTGCTCAGAAATGCAAGGTGGCTTTAATTTGAAGCACCACACAATCCAGGGAAACAAAGTACTTGGTCTGTTTTTTTGGAAAAAAATTGTTTTATTTCTTTTGGGATGAGGGAGCGTCAACTTGATCTCAATCTCCAGACTGGTGTGGGAAGGCAGAAACCTATGTACTCACTCACAGCCTCTACACAAGACATACATTCCATTCTGACAGCTTTAAGAGTCACAACTTTGTCACTTTTTTTGCCTAAATTATATTTGCAAATTGTTTGGGAAAGAAAGCCTTCTCCATTTCCCATTTTAAATCACAGGTTAAAAACCAATCCATTACACTGAAGACAAACTGAAAAAAACCATTGGCCAAGTAAAAGTATCCTATATAANTTAAATCACAGGTTAAAAACCAATCCATTACAGTTTCAACCATCACACTGAAGACAAACTGAAAAAAAATATTGGCCAAGTAAAAGTATCCTATATATATCTGTTATCGCTCCATTTTTATCAACATTTGTTACTTTTCTTGCTTGGATTTGAAGTAATACCAGTGAGAAAGTTTGCACTTCAGCAATTACAACTTGCTTTGCCTGTAACACTACAGCTTGTCCAATTCAAAGCCTGTTAAATATTGTAATAATTTGATGTTTTGAAAGAATGCTGTGTACAGGAAGTTTTAAGCACTTGTCTTTTTTTAAAATATATTAAACATTTTTACCATCACTTGACATAGGAAAAAGCTAGTTTTATGGACCATCCTACAAACAGTCCCTGTTAACACAGCCAAAATTAATTAATTCTGGTTTAATTTAGAATACTGTACCTGTTAGGTATGTTATTGCTTCTTGGAGAAGTCCTATCTTTTTTCTCATATGAAAACATATCATACAGAGACATCTGTAAAAGAATAGAACAAGACAAATGCTGATTTACCATTCTTTCCACTGAGGTTGCTGTTAGCAGCAAAATATTCTTTTGTGATATCGTGATACACTTGCAGGATCATTTTTTCTCTCATGTGAGCAAGGATGGACCACAGAGTGCAAGAGGAGTTGTCCTCATACAGACCTGCTTGACTGGTGACTGTGTTGCTTTCACTTCTGGGGAGCGCTGCTTTGAGAGCACAGGTACAGGTCTACTGCTGTAATAAAATGAATTATATCTTCATCAAATCAGACCAAGTCATTTGTACTGAAACCCTGCCATTAAAAAAAACTTTTGGTAAGCAAACCTATTTGAACTTAGTACACTGATATTTGATAACTCAAGAATTCTTAGTGATTATTTTTTAATTCTTCAAATCATCATTCTCCATGAAAAAAACCACTGAGGACCTCAAAGCCTGTTGATACTAGAACTTCAACAAAGAGCAAGAACCTTGTTTAACAGACAAAAAGATTTTTAGTGACAAAACTCAAATTTATGTGACAACACTTGAAAGACTCGATTTGGAGAACTTTCTGATTTGCACTAAGCACACAGCTTTTGCTGCTGTTTACTGTTTAAAAAACAACTGTTTTTCTTCTAGAAAACCTGTAGACAGTAGCTGAAAGAGCCACAACAACAGAGTACTAGAAAACAAAAGAAAATTCGTACTTTATCATTACCCAATTTACTTATTTTTTTAGCAACACTGAGACAACCTAGACACCAGAACAGGCTCCCAAGGCCAGCACTGAAGAGCTTTGTTCAAGTATTACTTCTTGGCACAGCAAAGCCTCTGCAACCTCCAGTTCATTATCTTTCACTTCAAACGGGTGGGTTGGAACTAAGTGTTTGTGAAGACCAACAAAACACTCTTTATTAAATATCATCAGAAGCAAGTTTACAAGCAAAATTTCACATGTTATTATCTTGGAGCTATATACTTTCATGGCAAATACCTGACCACCACTGAAAGAACACCCCACTTCAGCAGACATTACTCATTAAGACTTAAGTTAATTTCTCAAGAAGAAATACACAAACTACATTTCCCCACCAACCTTCCCAGTTACATGACTGTGATGAGCTCCACTGAAGGCCTCAGTGACAAAGCACTGTCAAATTTAAGCTGCAACCCATACTGAGGACTAGAAAACAAAAAAAGGTAATGGCCTTTCATACCAGCAGTCAGAGGTGTTCATCCAGGCACTCATCCTGACATTTGTACTATGATATTGCCTAAGGGAAAGCTTTGACTAGAAAAAAATCAAGTGCAGAGGTCTCCCTGTCCACCCTAGTCACCTCCAGAACAGGCTTCAGAAAGTGACAATCTGATGTTAAATGAATAGAAAAGTGCTCAAGAGAACACATGTAGTGTAATTACCTTGTAGAAGGTCTCTGCAGATTAAGGTCTTCGCTGGACTGTAACAGAAGACTTGGATTTGAGCAAGATGCAGCTTTTAGCCAATTTCTACCCTGTAAGAAATAAGCCATATGACTTACCTGTAGATTACAGAGAGAACCTTTTGATGAGTAGTTTTACACCAAGAAGTACCTTCTGTGTAAGCACACATATGGTTGCAAACTTGTTATGCCCAAAGTTTTCTTTGAGGAATCCTTCCATTATCAACTGTTGGCAGAGTAATTTCCACCAGCTCTCTGGCAAGTCTTTTCCACTACCAAAGAGAGGGTGTCTTCGGTATTTGTGTGGTAAGCGTTGAGAAGCCTGAAATTATTGAAAGAATCAGTCAGACTTCTCTAGTCCTTGGGGAAGAAAATGTCCAATATAACCAGTAAACCAAAAACCTGAGATGTGAGGAGCATCTCTTCAAGGATATTTGTTTCTCCACAGAACTTTACAGAAAAGTCACAAGCCAAAATAATTCAGTCAAGTTTACATCCAGTTATGGAGGAGGTTACAGAAACGACCCAGCCATCCACAGTAAAGAAAGTCATCTAGTGCAGTTTGCATTCAACTGCTTCAGGTCAACCTTATGTTGCATAAGTTCAAACAAAAGCAGTTAGCCCTCCTGGTTTTAATTAAAAAGAACCTACAGAAGTAAAAATAAATAGAGGTACTACTAAAAGCTGCTCACCATCAGTCACTGATACTAATAACTATAAAATAAGTGCTGAAATAGCTACTAATTCCCTTGTTTGCTGATAGAGGGAGACTTCTGGAGTTGCATATTCTTTGTTTAGCAGGGTCAGTATAATATTTCTGTCAACACAGCTCCAATTCAGTTTTCCCAGAAGACCTCGATGCCTCTCATGGTCTGACTCAGCTTTCAAGTATTACATGAAACAGTCACCCCTGTGGTCCCCCAAAGCCTGTTGGAGGCCACCTGGACTTTGAAAAAAGATACCACTAACTTCGAAAGAGCATGAATCCTCCATAAACTATCCATATGCCTTTAAAGCAACATACCAGTCAGCCTCAGACATATAGCATGTAAACTTACATTTGTTCTAGAGTATACATTGATGCAATGAAGTGAAGAAACTTTTTTAAAGTCATATTAGCCCAGAAAAGAGTATTCTTGTAAGCAGTAAAAGGTTATTCCATATCTATAGTGCAAGTTTGGTATCATCTTTACTTCTTCCACTAATGTCTAATAAATTAACAATCAAGACTACATTAAAATCCGTAACAGAATCATTTTCCTCTATACCCGTTTGTGAGACAATTAGCAACTTTATTAAAAGGAAAGAGGGACATCATTCACCCAGCTTTAATCAAGTACTGCAGCTGATTTCCCTCTCCCCTAGGCTGTAAACTGATTCTGTTCCTTATTCTTGTATTTCTGGTGACTTTCTTGTCTAGTATTTGAAAATCATTGTAAGTAAAGGTATGTAGAAATCATTTATAGCCACTTTAGTATCCTACTCATCTCAATACTTCATGTCAGCCAGCAGTACAAAGCTAGAATGCAAGCCATTAATTGTTTTATTCAAACATAAACCAACTATTACCAAGCAAAGATGTGTGTTCTTCATTCTGAAAAGTCCGTTCCTTTCAGAATAATGGAAGTCATGCATCTTCATTAAAAAACACTTAACTGTCTCCATGAAAACAAACTCACCATAAAGAATACAGAAGTTCAAGTCTTACAGGAAGAACCTTAGAACCTCTGCCAATGTTTGGGCTGGCATTCATGTGTTTAACAAACTTGTCAACAACCAACTCAAAACAACCCACACAGCTATACACAAGGCAAGTAACAGATTATTTCTGAGCTGAACTTTTAAGCCATAGAGGACTGAATGTTGCACTGTTAAGAAAAAAAGAACTAAGTTGGCAAGAGCATGGAGGCAGAAACTGTTCCTTTGCTCTATGTACACAAAATTAAGTACAATATGCTTAGGAGGTCCACTGTTTTTATGGCTGTTGCCATTAGAGTTTGCTGCATGTGAAGTGCTGCTGAGCAGCTTCAGAAATATCTGGACTCTCTCTACAGATACCCAGCTCTCTGAGAAAAAGATATATGCATGTATATCAATGTATTGTTTGATATATCAATAAAGAAGGACACTGTAACAGTCCCTCCACTCTCAGAACACACACAAGGATTTTTACTATCACTTACAGACCCTCGGAGGAACAGAATGGGAATTCTAGTTCCAAACTTCTCTTCTAGGGCACTCACTGCAGACAGCAGCTGATATGCTTGCTTCCCAAAGTCCTGTAAACCACCTTCTGAGTCACTGGGGGCTGCACAAGAGGCTCTGAAATGCACAAAGAAAAACAAGTTTAACACACATACAAATATACATCCCCTCCACTTCTTTTAAATATTATCTATCAAGTGATAACTAAATAGACACACTTCAAGTTACACTGATATAAACAATTAAACATGTTTAAGCATAAAGAATGAGGACTGAAAACATAAAACCAGAAGTCAAAATCACTTGTGGTTAAGACAGCTGCCCAGCCCAACAACAAGCCTTTCTTCATGGTACTTGCTGTGACAAAAACATTGTCTCAGCAATCTTAATTTAGTATCTTAGTATTTGGACTGGTTTAGGCATACAATACATTGCATTAACTGCACCCAAGAGCAAAGAGGTTTCTGTCTGGTTACAGAGAAAAAAACAGAAGTAAAGAGCAACCCCATTCAAGATTTTCTAGGGTTTGTTAATGCATTTATTACTGACTGGAAAAACACATCAAAAAAAATATTGGCACAAATCACTTCAAAGGAGGAAAAAACGACGACGATCTATTTCAGGTGGTTTCAGTTCTGCAACACAAATTCACTATGTGGCTCTCTACTGGCACAGCAACATGAAAGACTGAAACAATGTTGTCTCAAATTCACTTCTCAGTTAATTTTAACAGAGATTTTTTAATCCATAAGCCTATGGAAGATGTAGCTAATTGATCACATCTTTCCAGAAAGAAACACCACATCTCTGATCAGGAAGCATCAGGCTCCCAGCAAGAACAACAAATCCTTCACAGAAAGCATGTATGTGCACACAGAAGAAACTGAGGAAGGTGTTTCTGCTCATCTGTATGAGACTATCAATCCCCCAGCTTCCCTTCAGCACATCTATGAAATTACTAACAATGTTAGAAGGAACACGTCAGCACATGCTGTAAGAGGAGAGCAGCTCCTGTGACACTAGAGCAATCTAACCTTAGACACATGGTATCACATTTCACTAGCAAGTGTTTTCTCTTGGGATTAATTACCTAACAGGACTTAAACTGAAGAACAAAAGTGTATTTCATAGTAAGAGGGTGGCTCTAAACTGTGACCATACTTTGTTGGACAGGCTTTCCCACAGCCTAACTTTGAGCTTGTAAGGTGTCTAACAGCTTAGCTGAACTATTTAGGAAAAGGTTAGAGGCAGTTGTTCAAAGATAAACTTCAGGCTGAACATCTATCTGCAAGATCAGAAACATAAAAAGTCAATTATTTTAGATAATTTGCCTTGTAAGTCAGCCTGAGAGAATGTAACCTCTTAGACCAGTCTTCAGGGAAGAAATCTTACCTGGACCTGCAATTATCACAGCATTCTTCTGTGCCCGTGATGCCAGAGGAAACCTTCCGGAGTTGTTTGTCTTCAAAATGAGAGAGGATGATTCTACTCAAGGGAATGTAGGGAATTAAATAAAAGACCAAGGATTTACACATTAAATTTATTGCAGAAAACAGAGTTGAAATCATAATCATTAATTAATTCACTGGGGAGCCAATTATTTGGCCTTGATTCCTCTAAAGAAAAAGTGGGTTTTTTGAAAAGCAAATAAGAAAACACTTGGTGTATGCATATAAATATGCTGAAGGTCATATTTTTGATACTGCTTTTTAATATAAAACATGTTCGCAGAACATATCACAAGTGTAAGATGCCTTCTAGTTACAACCTCCAGTTATGACTGAGTCACCATGGTGATGCCTAAAGATTGAGTGTATTCTGTAGATTTTTAGGACTTTTAGAATTATATGAAGCTTCCTGGATTGTTCACATATTAGGAGCCCCTAGACCTGTTCTTAAGGTACTATCTTGGACTTTCCCATGCCTTGCCAAGGATCTGATGTTTTGAAGAAGCCACCTGCAGATAGCCTGAAGACAAAACAGCAGAAGAGGGCCAAGCCCCACGTGGGCTCTCTCCGAGGGGCAGAGCTGAAGACCACCGGGGGTGGGCTATTGGAAAACCTAGTGCCAGGGTTGGCTATAGATATCAATATGTTAGTTACTAATAAAACGTATAAAAGGTGTAATCCCTTGGGGCGGGTGCACGTCCATGTACAGGATCCTGAAGGTGTGGAAGCTTCCAATTAAAGGTAACTATCTTTCTCCATTAACTTTATGCATTAATGTCTCTTAACAAAGCTGACTGAAATGACAAAGCATTAAATAGATTTCAGTACTCACTTCCTCCTACAGCTATTTGATGCAAGGTATTTCTCCATTTTCTCCAACATCTTCAATTTATACAATCTGAAGTTTTCATTGCGTATCTCACTTAGAAGATGTCTGTCAATCAAAAGGAAAAATGACTAAGTCTTAAATACTGACCACTATACCCCTGTCCCACAGCAAAAATGAAATATGCCAGTCAGTTACCAGAAACAGCTAGAAAAGATATCCTACCAAAACCAGACCCAAACTGCCTGTTATTCAACAGTCTTGATCTTAATAGTAGGGGGCATACTCAGAAGAGCACCTTATTCATATTCTCCAAAATATGACAATTATTCTAATCAGGGCAGGAGAGAGAGCTTCTTCCAACTCCACAGGCTGCTAAGTTTCAGAAATCCATGCCAAAAGGCACAGAGGAGGGAGGGAAGGGTAGAGGACATGGAGAGAAAGTAGCTTCTCTTTAGTTTCCCAAACTCCGGCAAGTTCTCAATACCACTGCCAGATTATAAAATATGCTAGGGTGTCACCACTCTTCCTTCAAGAAACTCAGAGGTGGCACGTTAGGTCACATCTACCTGTTGCCTAATTTAATATCCTTTGTATAGCAGTACTAATCACTGGAAGCATCCAACTGAGAAAACAGCATGAGAGTACTTGATGGACCTATGGAACATTGCTCTGCCCATGCTCTGACGTGCTGTATGAGCCAAACCTAAGCTACCATCCTGCACCATGCTCACTGTGTCACACTGCATGGAAAGCAAGCCAATACTGCATGTGCTGAGCACCACATTAACACAGCTACACCATTCAAAGTCGAGCAAAGCAAGTTTCAGCCTGCCTGGAACAGCAAGCAGGGAAGAACAGAGTTTGATGGACTCTAGCACTCTTCTGACACAACTTCATATCACCGAGTTCAGAAATTTCTGTGATCCTACACCAGCTATGGACAAAGTTAATAAGAGACCTCTACAACCAGGACATCCCCCCAGGAGAAAAAACACCACTTATTTCTCCATTTAGCTATCTAGAAAGTGGAAAGAAAAATGTAATTCTACAGCATCAGAGCTCTCAAAGGGTGATGATGGGTCTAAAACCAGGTCAGGTGATTTACAAGACAAGAGGCCAGGTTTTATCACTGCCTGTCTTGCAAAGCATCTTCAGAAAGCAGAACTGGAAAAAGGACAAATTCATTAGTGCACTTGTAGATTATCTTCCAGAAGAAGTATAGCATAGGATTGTGTGTACATAGGAAAAGACTTGGAACCATTCTGAAACATACATAACATTTTCAATCAAATCCACCCTGTTCCATCTTTTGGTATGTTTTGGCTACCCAGGTCAAATCAGTTGTCTTCAGTCATATACCTGTTAAAAAGCAAGTCTGCTGAAGTCCACAAGACATGACAAGAAGCAGGAAGTCCATCACGTCCAGCTCTCCCAATTTCTTGATAATAGGATTCCATTTCCTTTGGGGCACCGTAGTGAATAACCATCCGGATATCTGCTTTATTGATGCCCATTCCAAATGCCACTGTAGCCACAACACACTACAAAACAGAAGCCACAAGCTGAATGTTTTGAAATGAGCATCAGCAATCTGGCTCAGCAATGGTCACACAGTTGGTCACTACTTTTTTTTTTTGCTACGACTCAAAATTCAGCCTAAATTACAAATGGCTTCAAACTCACATTAGACTTCCACTGTGCTGTTGTTAAGTGTGATTTTGGTCCAAGCATGAGCACAGGATTATAAACATGAGAGTGATGATGTGTTGTGACAATGACAGCGTTGTGAAAATGCTCAAGAGTTTTCAAGCAGTTACCAAGAAGCACAAAATCTATTGTGAAGAGGAACACAAGAAGTCCCAGGACAACACTGTCCGTTTAGCTGCAGGAGGAAGAAAGGAGCTCAAAGAATTTAGGATATTGGTCCAGCTACCACTGTTTTCCTCAGATGCTATCGCTTTTAAGAGACTTACTAAAAGAATTTGAAACATAAGCCAGTAATCCTATTACTGTCAGCACAGAACAATTTCTTTACCCAGAATTAGAGACAAAATAAATGGGAAACAGATGCTGATGCTTCCAAATTCTTTCCTCTACCAAAAACTCTGCAATTATAAATAGAATTGAGTTGACTTAGTTTTCTACATACCTGAATTTCATCCCTCAGGAACTTGTGATGGGTTTCCCTCCTTTGTTTAATACCCATACCAGCATGGTATGTACCACAGGCCACATTGAGTTTGAGCAACTCAGACATAACCTGTTCAGTGTTTTTTCTTGAAGGGCAGTAGATGATAGTGGGGCCTTCAAACTCATACGCAGAACTACTGTAAGTAACAGCAATATTTAAGACATAGAAGAACTTCTGCAAAAAGTCCACCTGAACCTAATTGAAAAGACAACATAGCTTTTCCAGCAGTTCACCTACTTGGGCATTTAGTAGTTGAAACTGATTTTAACTGGTCCACTTTAACACAAATTTTCTGTCCTTGGGAAAAATGAACTTGGAAGCCATTTGGTGCTCCAAGGTTCATTTTGCAAAACACAAGATTTTGGTCTCTATAGAAGCAGCAGGATAAGGCCTACCAATTTCCTTTGTCATCAGGAAATATGCTTTTACAACTGTCACTACTGAATGGTCTACATCTACGTAACAAGGTAGAAATGAGCAATGAGAAATTAGTTTATATTGCTGTAAAGCCACACATTGTAGCTTGCAACAAGAACAGAGCCAGAATGGATACACCACTGGGTCTCCTAACAGAAAAGGATTGCAATTCTTCTGTTCTGACTACTTATAATAATGGACTTCCACACATTTTGTACAATACTGTTTGGAATCAATCCAAATCAGCCAATCCATCACAATAATTCAAAGTGCTACAGTGTCATCAGGTCATGTGAGGATCAAATGATCCTGAAGTTAGCAACATGCAAACAGCAAGAGTTCATCACTCCTTGTCTCAAGCCATTTTTTAACCTGGGAGAGGAGGATGGGCACACCACCACAGAACAAATGACTATCACAATATCAGAGCCAAGCTATGGATAAAGCCCAGGTTCCTCCTCAAATCTTTTTAAGACTGCTGGAAATTTAGTACATACTACCAAAACCAAATCAAATAACAAACCCAAGGTATATCTGAGGGATCAAGAAAAGCAGGCTTAAATCCTTACCTTCCTTTCCTAGTAAGGAACTGCTTCAAATCCCTAAGAATATTTCCACTTTGTCGTCCAACTTCTAAGTACAGGTTAGGTCTGTCAAAACTAGTACATGTGACCTGGGGATTCTTCAGGTTCAAGCAATTCACTATGTCCTCTCTGACAGATGGACTTGCAGTTGCAGTCAAAGCAACAATGGGGACCTGCAATGAAAAGTCAAAGGAAAAAGTCCAAGAGCTCTCACTGATACTTTTTGAGCAAAACACAATGTGTCAAAACAGAAACAGCATAATAGCATGTAAACAGGCACTTCAATCTTTTTATGATCACTGGATCAGCTCAGCTATTTGAAAAAAAATAGTTAATATTTAGCTTCCTAGTGCTTTGGTCTACACTGTTCAGGAAAGTTTTTGAGCTCATGCAATAAATACTTGAGGGGTGACTAGAAATCATAATTGCTTGCTCTTGCAAGCCACTCATCCAGCCAATTAAAAAAACCCTCAATATTAAATCAGAAGCCTAAGGACATCATCATCATCTTCAGAATAAGGATCCAACAACGTAATTTTCAGAAGCTCAGTCACCAGCAGGGACTGCATGAACTCCAAAACAGGCAAGTACACTCAAAGAGCAACATGAAAAAATTGGTATTTCAAACTACCACACAAAATAAGATAGTATCCTTCTCTGACACTGGAAATCAAATCTATTAAAACCTCACCGATGGCAGAGCCTTCTTTAAAGAGCCCAAGCTTCTGTAAGAATTTCGGAAGTCATGGCCCCATTCAGAAATGCAGTGAGCTTCATCAACAGCTATGAGGGTAATACCTGGTAGGCACAAAACCAGAGCATGGACATGTTAACAAGAGAAACCAACATGGGAAGTGACAAAATACAAACACTGTTACATTCTGACAAAGATCCGAGAGATTAGGCTACTTAAAAGGTTGAAGTGTTTAGTGATACACATTTCACTTGCTGTGATTTAAAAATCACCATTTTAGCACCTCTCTTCCCAGTAACTTGCCTAATGTTCCCATGCCAAGACCATACTAAATACACTACTCACATATAGGGTTTTTTCATCACTGACAGGATCACCTGACACCATTTACTGATAGTCATTACACACACTACTCTGAGTTACTAGTGGTAAGAGACTGGAGAAAAATGTTCAAGCATTACAAAAGTTTAAGTGTAATTATAGATTTAGCTGCCTGCCAGCTCATCCACGACCTTATCCTCAACTTACCATTAGTTTGGTCAAGATTCTGAAGTAAATTTAAATTTCCTGAACAAAACTCTGGAGTCATATATATGACTCTGTACTGACCCCTGAAACATCAAGAAAATACACTGTCACAAAAGGAAAAATCATAGAAGATTCAACCAAATAAAACAAAACATGATTGTCTAGAAGATGTAGACAAGTACAGACTTCTGGATAGGGAAACAAGAGGAAGGAAGATGATAGCAAGTATTCCAGAACTGTAAGACAGCAAGGCAGTACAGAGCGTTACAGGAAAACAGCAGAGATTTAGTAGCCTTTAGAACAAGAAGGAAGTGTTGTGATGGCTTGGTGGCAAACACAGGTCTAACACCTGTGTAAAATCTTGTACAAATCACAACACAAAGCTGAGTCAATAAGCCCCATCTCCCCAGCCAGAGGGCACAACGGAGTGGCTACAGTCTCCCACACACTGAGCTTAGGTGAATTGCAAGCGATACCACTGACCGACAGGTTCCAGGTCTGGGCCAGAATCTAGAGTTTCAGCTATAACAACAGATCAAGGAGATATCCTACCTCTCAAACACAACTACATCAGAACCAGTAGTCCCAGAAAGTTTAGCTAAGACTTACGCTTTGATGCATTCTTTGATGTTTTTCGACTGAGCTGAACCAAGCAAGCAAGCTGGAATCCCTGACATACTGCAATAAAAGGCACAGTCATGAACACATTTACTCTCAGTGCTTTTTTCTGCCTTAGATTTCACTCTATGCCAGCACATCAAAGGAAGTTCAAGCTGTGTGGTCAGAGATGACTTTCTTCCAAGTATCTTTTGTGGGGGAAAAACCCTTTTGAAAAAGCAAGAGCAGTCAGTGACTATTGCTGCAACCCAAATGCTCTTCTACTTCCCCTCCAGCTGTCTCCCACAACACACACACTCGATTAGTGCAATAACGAACTGCAGAAAAAGACTGTTTTCCTTGCACAAGAGCTAAGTTTACTAATAAAACATCCAAAAGAAGAGAATATGGTAAGTGTATTTTCTTTAGCTATTATCTTATGCAGTTCATCATCACATTTGCAAGTAAGCCTTACCAGCTCGGAACTTTTTGCCTGCCTTTCAATCTTTTGTGAGCTACTAGTGCTGCATCTGCTAACTTTCAATCAGGTGGCTGCTTTTTAATGACAGAATCAATAATTATGCTTACCAGCTCAGACTTAACTTGGTGATTTACTGTGTTTTATTATAGCCCTTTGTTTTGATAGTTTCT
The DNA here is from genome assembly GCA_013396975.1 of Bucco capensis. Classification (NCBI taxonomy): domain Eukaryota; kingdom Metazoa; phylum Chordata; class Aves; order Piciformes; family Bucconidae; genus Bucco; species Bucco capensis. The sequence continues at coordinate 699,431 of VWZO01011706.1, read as the reverse complement.
CTCCCCTCATTGCTCCTTGTTCCAGTCCTCAGCAGAACTGCATCCAGCCTGACAAATTACTGAATTGCATTAAGCTGTTGAAATTCAGTCTCCTCAATCCTCATAATGAATGACCCACTGAGAAGGCAGTGAATAAACCCTTTCCAGTGAGGAAAACAGTGTGAAAGCCAAAGAAGCAGCTGAATACATATAGACACCCTGCTGATTAATACTCTGTCTAGGACCTATAGAGCCAGCTTAGGCTGTCCAGCCATTCATCTGCACAGTCATGATGTGCAGCAGAAAATACCACACATAATTGATGTTCCTTACTTCAAAAAATCTTCATATCCCCTCTTTCACAAAAGACCTGTTCTTTCCAAGTTGGACAAGGCAGGAATGAACTAGACAACTCAGCAGGATTCCCACAGCTTAAATGAAAAAATGTCAGAAGTGAATAGTTGTTGCAACAGAAAGAAAGTACATGTAGGGAAAGCATTATTGGGTATTAAAATCAAAGAGATTTATCTTGACAACGCCTTTAACTGCTCACACAAGAGCGATTCAGTGTCACCTCCTAGTTCCTCCCTCTACTTTAAGTGAGGAGGCCCAGTGTTAGGAGAACTACCACACTGTCCATCTTAAAAGCCTGTGCCATAACTTTGATGTGAATGGCCTATGTCTTCCAGCTGTGTTCAGATGTTACTTCCCAGACCCAAAGGAAGCCCTACCAAGTTCTGATACAGCTCTCACATCCTGTGATGCTCCTCCATCAGTTCAGCCTGCAGAAAAAGGGCCTGTGAATCCAGAAATGCTTGAGAAGGACCCACCTTCAGGAGCCACCCACCAGCAGAGATCCTTTGCAAACTCAGCCTACAGTTCACATAATTGGCAAACCCAGTGATCGTAGCCTATTTACACAGTTTGCATGTGTTCCTTGAGAAACATATGCTTACAGTTGACACACAAACAGCTTGCTGTACAAAGCTGCAACCTTAAACACCAAGAAATGCCACAAGCAAAATCTGTGGGCTTCCACAGGCAATACAGCAGCAGCTTGTTACTACCACACCACTTACGTCAGCTGCAGCACCTGGTCCTCCATCAAGGAAATAAGAGGACAGATAACAATTCCCGTATATCCAGTGTAAACAGGAGGAAACTGGTAGCACAAGCTTTTCCCATAGCCTTAAAGAAAAAGGAAGGCAGAAGTGAAGTATCATTCTTTCTATACAACTAAAACATAAAGCTATAAAAGACAATTCTAACATTGTTGAGTCATAAGAAGTGATGTTTGTTCTGCTAGTAGAAGAACAAAGATGCAAGATAAGTATGGTCAGCATTCATTCAATACCTCCTCTCTACACCAAGGTCAGTGACAACAGTTAGGACAGAAAAACAAGTAGCCAGCACAGCTGGCTCAGATTTACAGTGTCCATCAGGACACCCTGCTCATATGAGCTACATGGACACTCTCCAAGTTTGAGTCCTACTCTCCCGAAAAAGATTTTTCACTGCTTCTTAGGATGTAAAGGTAACTTACCAGTTGCCATGACAACAAGATTATCTCTTCTGTCTTCTAAAACAGAATTAATCACTTTCCACTGGACCCTTTAAATTAAACAAAGAGGAATATTTTATTTTTGCCACCACACATCACATGCAAATTTTGTGAAACTGTATATTCAGTTGAATTTCAGGTTAAAGAAACCCCCCTGGCTGTGTTGTCTTTGCACACTGCAACCACCCAAACACTTCAACTACTGCAGCTGTCCCATCAGCATTACAGTGGGGATCTCTAAGAGTGCTAAGACAAGCAACATTTGATGCAGTCATTCATAGAGGATACAGTTTGTTTTGTGATCTTCTATATTAATAATTGATCCACAAAACCCAAAAACTACAGTTAGCATCAACCTAAGAGATTCTAAACACAACCTTGATTTTGCCAAATATTTTAATCTTTTGTGGTCTCATAAGTGTACACTGGTCAATTAAAAAATCCATTCAGGCCTGTTTCCAAAAGTTTAGCAAATATTTTGAGTAAAACAATTTCCCCTCAAGTGTTGCTCTTAGGCTGTGTCTTGCACAGAAAGCATTCCACCACCAGTTATTCCATTCCCATTGAACTTAAGAATAGTAACAGGAATACTCAAGTACAAAGGCACATACCGAGTTGAGGTTATGCCACATTAGACAGGGGTCTATCCCTGCTTAATTACAGCCTCATAACAAAGGATAACCAGACCTAGGAAATTTATCCTATGGAGATTAACATCTTTGCAGTTTGCTGCTCACTGTTTAAAACACCTGAACTAGACCTGGTACAAAGCTTTGATCACTGGAGGTATGACACCAGAAGATTCAAGAAACTCCTGCTTTACTGTGAAAACAGCATTGTAGTTAACACTCCATAAATATATTTTGACCAAAAAAAAAAAAAAATAAAGGCTGTTTTTCTTTTTCTAGGGATTTAGCACAGGTCCTAGTTTGTTAGTTTTTAAAGTAAGTAGTAATTAAAAAAATTATCCAAGTTAAAGAAAGGGAAAAATGAACCCTAGAGCATAAATTTTAACAGAAAATATGCTTACGGTTTAAAAGAAGAATGCCCAAAATAGGTCTTCAGACACATGATGTGGCTTTCACTTGGTACTGGAAGCAATGGATCTTTAATGGTAGAAAGGAGAAAGAAACTCATCTGTGATTAAATTTTAAAGTAACAAAGCATGTCTTTATAAACAGTCTGCTTGTGGTTAGTGATGCCCAAGGCCTAGGATTTGTGCAACTCCAGTGAAAAGACAGACAACCTGCTTAACAACTGAATTCCCTTTTATGACAAGGTTACCTACCTGGTCAACCAAGGAAGACCAGTCGATGTAATATTTTTGGATTTCAGTAAAGCCTTTGATACTGTCTCCCACAGTATGCTTTTGGACAAAATGTCCAGCATACAGCTAGATAAGCACATCATGTGATAGGTGAACAACTGGCTAACAGTTGGCTCAAAGGGTTATAGTAAATGGGGTTACATTAAGCTGGCAACTGGTCACTAGTGGGGTTCCACAGGGCTCCATCTTGGGGCCAGTGCTCTTCAATATCTTCATAAGTGACTTGGACACAGGACTGGAAGGTATACTAAGGAATTTTGCTTATGACACCATATTGGGATGAGCTCCTGGCTCCCTCAAAGGCAGAGAGGCCCTGCAGAGAGATCAGGACAAACCAGAGGGCTGGGAAATCACCAATCATATGAAGTTTAACAAGGGCAAATGCTCAGGCACATGGTGTAATTTTTGGGGTTGTCCTGCACATAGACAGGCGTTGGACTCAATGGTCCTCAAGGGTCCCTTCCAACTCAGGACATTCTATGATCAAACTCTAAATACATTTACTGGCTAGAATAAAGGATTAAAAAAGCAAATAGGCTCTTCAAAGACCCTGCATGAGGGGGAGAATATGTGGCTTGATTAATGAGAAAGTCATAGGTATTGCAATGCGTAGCTGCATTCAGGTGAGGTACTAGAGATGTTTCACTTAGGCGTGCCTTCAAAGACCCTACTGAAGTCACACTAAGCATCTTGCTGTGTCAGGTATTGCTAAGTCATGATCCAAAAATGACATACAAGGGGATCCTGATCTTGCTATGAACACTGAATAAACATTCAAGATCTGTTGAAATTTTTAAGTAACATTCAGCTGTAGAAAACATGACATTTCCACCTAGTTTTTATCTGTTGGGCAAGCACACATTCCCTGTAACAGTGTATCTGGCTGTTTTTTAGAGATACAAACTGAATAAAGAAACATTTAACTCATCCATCCCCATACACTCTGCTTGGAAGAAGAATTTCCTAAGAATTCTGCCACTAAGCAGCAGTAGTGGGACAACAGAATGACAGTATATAGTGGAGATCCCATCTTCCCCACTGCTGTGTTCTGAATAGGTCCCCTCAATACTGCCTGACCTCCACATCCTCAGTGCATGGCAGGTTTACTCCCATTAAGCATATATAACATCACATCTACTGATAATAGCAAGAGTCAACTATGCTTTGCCTAGGACACCTTTAAATTTTCATCTTGACACACAGACAAGAAGTCTTTCTGAAACCCAGATGACTTAACTTTCTGCTTTAAGAAACCAAGCATAAAATGTCACCTTGTTTCCACATCTACTTCTATACATAGTGGGTGTTTTTATTTAATTAATTGGGCACTGTAATTTAAAACATACCCCAACATTCCTCCTCCTGTTCCTCAATGCCTTCATCTTCATCACCATCTGCTGCAACATTCAATTCTGTGTCAGGAGTTTTCCTGGCTTTACTGGACTCTGCTTCAGTTAAAACTTCTTTGGAATTGTTTACACCTTCTAAAGACTGACAAACCAGAAGAATGTTATTTTGAAGCACGAAAGGGTAGATACAATGCATGTCTGATGTGATATGATATAGGGACACGTGAGTTTTTAATCTAGTTATGGCATAAAACTTAAATCTATTGGCACACAGCACAAAAACCCACAGTGGTTAAATTATCAGTAGCATTCAAATTCCAAAAGCCATTTCCTGGGTATCATTACAATAGCTTTTGTTTCTACTTTGAAAGAAGATCTTTGCAATTTTGAAGACCTTAAAATCTGTTATTTTGTAAACACAACTGTTGGGTTTTGGTATTTCTTTTTGATTTTCAACTAGATGAAGACACAAGTTTCACTAAGAAGCGAATGACTAGGCTAGTCACATAAAACCCCAAACAACACAGAAACAGAAAGGAAAAATTCTACCAGTAGGAACACTTTTAAAGAGGTCTGCAAAACATGGCTACAGAACAATTTGACCTACAACCCAGGCTAACAACACTTGCAGCATACAAACCACCCTGTTGGCTCAACCCCTTGGACAAGGATTTGAATGCATGATGATTCAAGCAGATCAGTTTATAAATGACAATCTATACAAATGCAGTGAGTGAGTGGATCAAGTCCAAGCTGGCAGAGTAAAGACAGACTGAGTGCAAGTGATATTCAAGCCTAACACCAGTAAATTGAATTCTTTAGGTATCCATACATTCATCTGTCTTCTGTATGCAACACTGTTTTGCTTCCTATACTCTCCCTTCAACTACACTATGCTCCACTGTGACCCAGGAGTATCATCTCTGCTAGCAAAAAAGTCAAAACACAAAACTCTGAGGCTCTCACTTTAAGCATCTGCATTTCAAGCTCTTCATCACTTTCAATGACACAGGAAATATTTTGTTCATTGTCTGTGAGGCATGCCTCCTAGGGAAAAAAAAAAGGTTTTTTGTTCTTACTAGCAAAGTTATTTCAATTTTACCCATAACCTTTCAACCTTCTGTTTTTAATATAAACCATTTTGCTGTATGCTTTTACTTCTTACCAAAAATCTATGCTCTGATGCCTGCCCATTAAGACAAATCTGAAAGAAGTATTAGAACATAATGCCCTGTGGTAAGAGACAAAAAGACTATCACCAGATGTGTGAAACATTTGGAACATAAGGAAGTTAAAATCTGATTTAAGAGGCATCAATCTACTCTCAGTCACTAGATCTGCTATTTACAGAACCCTTAGAAAAAGGTCTGCTTTTTTATCCACGACCAAGTTGGAGACACTAGTTCAGAATTTGTCTCCATACTGCAAGAAATTCTTTGCTAATGTTAGCAACGGAGAGAGGAAGATTAATGAGATTATCTGCGGCTTCTGTATTCAGTACTAATCCTTCCAACCACATGACTGAAGAGCAGCTCAGTGCTTGACTACCTCCACAAATATTTTCCAGACCAAGTTCTTCTTCCAGCCCACCTTAATGGTCTCTCTCAGGAACAGAACTTTTCAAAATCTTGGCAGAAGTTAAGAATGAGATCACTTCCTCTGCCAAGTGTCCATGATTAATGACTGCTTTTCTCATTACCTCAGGAGCAGCTTCATTGACCAGTTCTTCTGCAGCCTGACGTTCCAAGATCTGAAGTTCTTGCTCAGTAATGTCTAGTGACATGAACTCATCTCCCTCTGCTTTGTCCTTCGAGTTGGCTGCTACAGCCTCATCTTCTACAGTGTTACCTCTCTCTGCCTCTTCTTCATTAACATCTCCATCCCAGAGGCCAGCTAGTGTGGCATCAGAGCAGATATTGAAGTCACCTTCAAGTTGTTGAACAAATTCAGGCATTTCTCTTTTTTGTGCCTCAGCATTTGCTGACTCTACTTCCAGATTTGTTGGAGTTGTGTTACAGCTCCTCTCCAGCACAGAAGGGGAACCTGAAGCAAGCAGTGTGCTTCTTAATGCATTTACATTCTCCGATATGTCTGCTAGTATTTCTGCAGCCCTGGAAAGTAAAGAGAGGCAGTTAAACCAAAATGATAAATGCATTTACTACACTTAGCCATAAGCAGAACTGAGGATTCTACAGTAGTCTGTTTCTCCAGATAGAAACTTACTCTGTGAGAAGAAAATTAAATTTCTTTACACTGAAGAAAATCTGAGGACTCTGAAAACTTATTACCCCCATGCTTGTATTGAGTGTCCAGACTTCTAGTAGTCAGTCATGCAGGAACCCCAAGTATTTATGAAAGAACATCTTGCTATGCAAGAAGAAACAGATTCAGCAAAACTCAGTATTGCAATTAGATTAGTGAAAATCTAGGTTCCTGTGTATAATGACTTTCTTTTCTTGGAAAAGGATGCACAGGTAACAAAGGGCTGTTAACACATGTATGTTGTTGCATGGGACCTCAAGCATCAATCAAAAAAAAAAAATCACTGCTATTACAGGTAAAGGAGATATAGCCTGGCAAAAATCTAACCTCTTCAAGTTTTCAGGTTGTCCAGTACAGTCAGGGATGTGAGAAGCCAGGTCTGTTATCTCCTCAGCTAGTGAAGTCAAGTGCTGCTTCACACCCTCTGACAATATGCCATCTGCAAGAAGTGTCATCAGAGTTACTTCACAATGATTGAGATCTAACACCTATAAGTAAATAAGTTACGTTCAAGTAACTGCATTGCTACAAGTACTACAGCTGACAAGAAAGCCTTTTCCAGGGCTTAACAATCAAGTACACAAAAATCAGGCCAAGCTTCCACGTACTTCAGCACTGCATCTCTTCACGTGGCCTATTACATGTGCTTAGGGAACAGAACGAGACCATTCCAAAAGTGATCCTTCCCCAGTATACTCTCCAGCTTCCAGAGAAGAGATGCTAACACAGTTATGCTGAATAAACCAAAGCCAAAAAATTGCACCTTATATTAAGATGATAGTGCTGTCACTTCTGTCTTTGACAGAAAAGTGAAATTCAGCCAGTAGAAAAAGGAAACAAACTCCCTTTGCCTCTTTTTAAACCATAAGCCACATGCAATACTTAACTTCCCTTATGAAGCACAGAACTGAACAAAACCTAAGCCTTTAGAATCCTTTTTCCAATCAAATGATAAGCCACTCAAAAAAAAATCTGAGTCTTATTTTTACACCTGTGGAAAAGCATTATCTCATAGCATGTTCTTTGTGGTCCAAACTAGATTTTTGTCCCTGCATCAGCAGCATTAAGTCACTGAAGTGCTTCCATAAACTGGAATGACAGCAGGAATTCTTTCAATCTCTGTATATAGCAGAAACAAACACACCAAGACTGCATTCCTACATCACTATGAAACATTGTTACTCGGTATGGTAACCCAGGTCATCTAACAGCCTTTACAGTCTGCTCTCTGGAAGTAATCTCTAACCACCAAGAAGCCAGACAACCCTGACACAAAGGTGCTATTAAAAAAAATTGGGAAATAGAATATTCAATTGTACCTGGAATAAATTTCTTATGCTTGAATGTATAATTTACCTTTTCTTACACAAGGTAATTTCTGGTCACTGTTACTCATATTTTTCAGTTTTTGATAAATGATGAAGCCAGCCTGTAAAAGAAAGGAAAAAATTAATACTCAGGACTCTGCAGAGAAACATCATCTCAGAGACTAAACAAAAAAAAGTAACTCAAACCATGGAATGAATGCATTTTGAACACAAATTCTGAGTTGCTGGCCCATGGTGTACAACAGGCAGTAGTTTGCCTTACAGACGTGTTCATCACAACCAGGTTGTGTGTTACAGAACACTTCACAAAAGGCAGAGCCCACATTGGTGTGCATACTCTTAGATCCCAGCATGGTTATCTTACATTAAAGTTAGCTGCAAAGACAGAGCTCCAGATACTTAGAGAGCTCTCAGCCTCACCACCTGCTCCACCCCATTCAGATTTTATGTAGTGTTCCAAGTGAATAGCTACAAATTTACTAAGTTAGATCCTGTGTGCTCAATATTTCCCTTGATATGAATAATAAGTTGTAACAGGAAAAAGCAGCCTAAAGCTAGGAATGTGCTAATTAGGCCACACATGTTAACCAAAGCATCTTAAAGAGGAAAGAGAAAGAAACAAGTTACTCCCTCATGTTTTCCTGCAAGGCTCCAAAATGCAAGCCAGGTGAACAGAGAATAGTGAAACAGAAGCATTGCCTGGAAAAAGCTGGCTACAGCACCTGCACCAAAAATAGAGCTCCTTTCCTTAGTGGTTTGGGTCTTTACACATGCTAAACTCTCCACAGTTTAATATTTAACTAAGCTAGAAAATATGCAATGTTTCCCGAGTCAGAAAACAGAGACCACTGTCTCACTTCCCTTCCTCTATCTAACCTCATCACAGAAATAAAAGCCCAAGGGGATTTTAGCTTGCTGCCATAAAGAACAATTTTCTTCCAGGAAGCAGGTAGCACCCAGCAGCATATTAGTAATAACTGCAGGAAAACCACACTTTTCAAAATGGTGAAAAAGCAGGGACCTTCTACAGAGCTACAAAAATTCATATGCAATCGAATTACTCTTCCTGGTAATCCATATTGTGGTTCTGCTGTATTAGGCACTGGAAAAGGTTGTATTTCTTCAAAGCTGCTTATTAATTTTACCTCACATATATTTAGCAGAAAGATGAACAAAAACTCCATTAGAAAACAAATCCAAAAGTACTAACAAGCTACAGTGAACACCTGCAGACAAGGGAAACAAAAAATAATCACCCACTCTTCACTTCTCTAAGGGACTATTGTACTGAAATACACATCAGCCATACTACACCTATGCAGGCTAATGATGCTGCAAGAATTTAGGCTTAATGCATACAGACAGATAAAAAATTCATCTGATTGCTCCACCAAATCTCTCTTCCCTGAGGTGACAACTTGGACTGAGTCCAAATGGATAGACAGTCCTCAGGTATACTTGGTATTTGTGTTACTTGGTACATTCAGAGCACAGCAGAACTTCCAGGAGCTCTGCTTCCTGAACAGACTTCAACAAGACAAATTTTGCACCACTAAGAAACATGAAGAGGTAAGGATCTCACTGGAAGCTCAAGGATGCTGTGGAATGGGGTTTCTTTCTTCCATCTACTATCAATTTTCTATGTGAAATATTCCCGATATCTTCAAGAGATTACAGCAACAAGACAGGTTACCAAGTTTGCTACAAGCAGTACCATCTTTAACAGAGAAGATGCTATGAAGCTCTGGGTGAACACCAAGGTTTAAAAACTTGTGACAGACAAGGAATTGAACAGCAACCTACTTGGTGGCACTTCCACCTTTAAGTATCCCATATCCACAGAGGATCTCAGAGTTTTCCTATGTACATTACAGTCTGTAGCAGAAAGGCATTAAAACCAGCAGCTACAGCACAACAGAGAAGGAATTTAGTGATACAGGTGGAATGGTGATCTCTTCCTGTACATACATAGGCATCTGTGGCTGCATACAATTTTTGCTCCTCGTTGAGTGGAAACTCTTCCCAGTTACCACAGCGAATAGACTTATCCTTCAAAAGCTGCTTGCCAAAAAGGTGTTTTACCAGACCATTTAGGCTCCATATCTCCTTACACTTGAGCTGGGGAAAGAAAACAAAACAACAAAACAAACAGAAGACTTGTTTAAAGGGGAAAGCAACTGCAGCTGGCAGAATGTATTCCTAGGAGTGGCATTAATTCCTCGTTAGAAGCAGAGCTCTAGGTTAGTCAGAATGAACTAGTTTCTTGAAGCAGCAACTGTTCTCCAGGCCTAATTCTGATCTCATATTAAAAGGTAGTTTGACCATTTGAAAGCTATACTTCCCTGCTCTCAAACTGTATTGCTAGAAGACAATGAATCAATGATTATATGATTCTATACCTATATTGTCAAGCTGGAAAGATAGCATTAGGGCCAGATGAGCCTATGCAGTGTGAGGTAATACTGTCACACTACCAGAAATAGGAAACAACTGTACAATGTAGTCTCTGAGTTGAAAAAATAAATGCCGCAGAGCTAAACAGTAGCACTTCTCTATTAATTGGCTTTCTAATTAGAAAAACTCACTATCAAACACCAAAGATTTATTTAATTGAAACAGAAATATTAGGGTCTGCCTGTGTTTTGTCATCTCTTGCACATCCAAAACCAAGAGTAAGCAGAAGTGCAGTTACAGACCATGCTAACCACTACTCAGGGTGCTGGGAAGCAGTTCATCCAAAGTCTTCAGACGTCATCCCACCACACTGCTGTTTTCAATTGCTTTTGTATTTGTACTTGTCAATCACAGTTGCTCCATGCTATTGTCTTAATAGCCAATTTGTGAAACTCCCCTTCAGACCCCACAGATCCAAGACTCACAGGTACAGCCTTCAGCTATTCCAGCTTGCAGAACTGTCAAGCCTAAGAGCAGCCATGCAGCATTATCAGCTCATCCCCTTAAATCTGGTATAAAAAAAAGTCTTACCCAATGTTCATTTTAGGTTTCCTCAGCCCTCCCCCTCACGTTGTGCCATTATATACAACCCTATTCTTTGTTCTCAAGCTTCACTTTCAAGTTTATTTTTGGTTTTCTCTTTAGGAGATTTTAAAGTTGCTATTAGAGATCACATTGTTCGTCTTCATAAATTATCCTGGAGCTGGATGTTGGGATAAAGAAAAAGGGGTGTGGAGTGGTGAACTAAGGAAACCCCAAGTCTGAAAACAGCTCCTTCTATTGCTTGAGCAAAATAGTTTATTTTGCACAACTTCCAAACCACTAGGAAATGAAACTTCAAGGTGGCTGATATGGAGAGCACTGCCACAAATGCTTATGATAATTACATGTCCCTCTCCCCCACTGTGGTTTAATTACAGAGGGTAATAAAGCACAGATCAGAGGAAGGTATACGTAGTAGTATTACTGGTCATAAACGTCTGTCTTCCACCAGGAAACTACAATTGTTGCTATTACCCTACCAAACAAAAATGAACACACAGAAGAAGTGCATGGAGAGATTGAGTACAGGAAAAGGAAAAGCCTTGCATGTGCAAAAAGACAGAAAACCTTTAAGGGTCATACTAGAAATAAAAATAGCAGGATGATTTAGAAGGTAATGAACCTTTTGCTCTCTTCCCTAATAAGATAGCACTGATCTCCCTACATCAAACATTATCTAAGAAAATCCAACTAAATTGAAGTTCAGAGTGCACTAGATGCAACACTACTTCTAAACCATGGGTTATCAGGCCCTGGAAACTGCATCCACATGGCATCAGAGGCAACTCCAGCTTCACAAGTAATGGAAACAAACATATCTCTATGGATCCAGATCATGTGGCAAACCTCTCCACATGGAGGGCTTCAAGCAAGACCTTGCAGCACCAAGCAAGCCATGGCAAGAGGGCTGCCTGCCTTCAAACAGGGGACTCTTCAAACTCCCTCCTTCACTGCCTCCACAGCATTTCTTGCATCTCATTATAATGGTTCAGCTGTTGCCAGGACAAGTATATCACTGCCAGTAGAACCTTGACTTGACACAATTTGGTAATCTTCATCACGAAGAAGTAAAGAAAAGGCATCTGCAGCCAAGTTTAAAAAAGCATACCTTGTAAGTGCAAAAGGTGAGCAGAACTAAAAGGGGACAAACGTTTAAGAACAGGCTCATCAAAAGATAGTACTTCATTCTGTAGACTTTCTTGAGAGTTTGTTTTTTTTAAGTTACATTTCTGCTTTATTCTACAGGACACATTTGCTATCATTGAACTCCTACAAAGACAAGGAAGCCTCCTTTTGTACAGCACAATAACAAGATTCCCTCCCACAACAAAAAGGTTTTAAGTTTTACTTTCTCATTAGCAATGTCAGCCAGCTCCACAAAGCTCTTCAGTTTGATTTCAAAGTCACTCATCAGCTTCCATTGATCTCCCTCAATTCCTACGCCAACCTTTTTAATTGTTTCATCTTCAAGCAGTCTTTTGAGTCCCTTGGGAAAACCTAAAATAGATTAAGCCCAAACATGAGAAACTAAATACTGGAAGATGCCAGGAAATCTAGTGGAAATGGCAAAATCCTAGCATAAAGGCCACCTGCAAAAACTTGGGCTTTTAGAGGAAAAGCCCTCAAAGCTGCTCTGCTTATGTGACTGTACTCTGGAATAATTAGAAACACCAAACCGTTATAATGTATCATCTGCAAAGAGGCACAAATGAAATATTTGAAATACACAAACTCATTCTCATATGAAAATAAGTTAAAAAAAAACTAAACCACCTTATTTCATTTTTCTTACTGTTAAATCACATTAAAAAGGCAGTATCCCACTGGAAAATACATTAATTGTCAGAATTATATATTCATGAAACCAAATGCAATATTATTTTACTATTTTACACATTATTCCTTCCCAGTTTTTGCTCTTTCACATTCTTGGAAGACAGTTTAAACTGTAAGCATGGGGAACCACCAAGAAAACAGATTCTGTGGAGGCATACTCGGTGCTAATGCTGAGATGGTCCAAATAGCTTTTGGAAAACAGGATTTGCCAACCAGATCTTTTGCCAAGCACATAAAAGTCAGTCTTCTAAGAAAACAACATTCAAAGATATACACAGATTATATAAGTATTATATTTTTGAGTTATTCCAACGTGATGGCATGGCAATCATTGATCAAAGCTATTTTCAAGTTTACAGGACTGAATAAAAGCATGCAGCTTTCATATCTGGTTTTCTACAGGAGGGAACAGCCACAGACACTTCATACTTGAACAAAAGCAGCCTTTCTCCTGCTCTGTATTTATTTCCATTTAAAATTCAGTACATCTTATATAAATACATACCTTCAGGCCCTCACAGCTGGATACCCTGAATTAGTCTCAAGTGTAATTCTAGTACCTACAAATATGCAGGATTGCACAAACACATAGTACTTGGTATTTGGCTTGGTTCTGATTTCAAATTTCACCTTTTCACAACTGCAATATGTAATTATATACTTCAACAATCATTTTGCATCACTGACCTTATATTTACACAGCTATCTCCACACTTTCATGGCTACCACTGACATGCTGAATAGACATGTTTGTAACTATTACCAGCTGAGTTACTGAACAACGGATTTTTTCCCCCCCAAGAATATCATCATGAAAACCTTCGAGCACAGAGACTCCCCAACAGAGGATCTGAGCTCCATTTCCACCACCTCATTTCTAGAAAAATGATTGTATGGACTAAAAGAGTCTAAGCTCAAGACTATTGAGAGGAATAAGCCACATTCTTACAAGTCTGTAAAGAAAAAAAACAACAGAAAATTATCAAGAATCTTCCCAATAAATGTACATAATTTTTGTCCTTTATGCACAGTCCAAGAACTCTCTATTTTACTCCTCATGCATGGGGAACCATTTCCATTTTTTTTCCCCAGAAAAAAAAAAAAAAGGTAAGTCTTATCCAACTGGCTAACTCTCCCAATACCTACATTTCTGTAGGTCAAACGTATTCTGCATAATAAGCAGAAATTGACTGTGGTTCCTGCAAAAAAGCTGACATCTCACTCAGCTCAACGCACAGCTCCCATTGAGCAGGAACAGAAATCTTAGGAAATGATTCAGGAGGAAACACCACCTTCTGCTGCAACACACAGTAGCCCACATGCAACTGTACTCCGTGTCAACGCACACAATCTTCACTTTTAGAGTCAAAAGCATTTCAGCTCCTAATGACTCTTCTTCATCTAGCTTCCTTTCCTCAAATAATCCTTTTCTTTTGTGCACTTGTACCCTTCTTCCTCCCAGATTGAATAGCCTCCAGCAATTAAATTTTCCACCCCATTTGCTACAAATGACAAAGGATTGAACACCAACATTAGAATTATCGCTATTATACCTCAGCATGCACACCCCAGGGAAATCAGAGACATCTCGCAGGCATAGTTTCAAATCTAACATTCAAACCAAAGGTTATAAAATTGCAGCCTCCTTCCCTCATTCCTATTTTCCCTATTTAGAAGCTTTTATTCACATCCATAATGAATTCAGACTGTTGAGCACACCCCCTTCTCTCCCCACAGCTGCATCTCACCAGGTATCCAGTGTTATTCCTGAAAGCCAATGGCACCAAATGCAGGTATCAGGAACAAATAGCATGACAGCCATAATTTTTGAGGGTTTTTGTTATTGAAGCCAAATTAAAAAGAAACACAGCCTGCTAAATTCAGGTTTGTTGTTTATTTTGGCACTAAACAGAAAGCTCATTATATGAGCAGGGAGTTACATTTTAAAAACGGAATTAAAATATTCTTTCCCAGAGAGAAAAATAATCCTCAAGTAAGATTCTTTTGCCCTGTTCAGAACCTAAGACATTGTATTCCAGCACACAGTGCAAGACTTGGACTATGATCCCCTTGATATACACAGGCAATACCCAATAAATTCATTTATTATAGGTGGCAAAGGAGAGAAGGATGGATTTTTACTACACAATGTAAGAGGAAATATCAGCTATTACTCAAGGCTTAAGGTCAAACTTAATCACAAGGAACAGAGGTGAACTCATGCCCTAGTTAATAAGAAGGGAAGAATACAGTACCTGACATTGAAGAGATGTGAAACAAATAACACTTCTCCTCAGTTACACATATCTGGATTACAGCTGTTTTCGACATTTTTCCTTTAGTATATGATGGTGCCCACTCGATATCAAAACCAACAGCAGCCCCATCTGATAAACTGTGCCTGAAAAGAAAGTGATATTCCTCACATTTAACTTTTATTCTACTAGTATTTAAAATCTCAGGCTTCAGCCATCTTACATAAAGAACATTAAAAGAATCATAGCCAGCGCATCTTTCCTTTCACATACACCTTTTCTTTCCGTGTTACAATACACTGAAACCATTTTAAAATTAAAACCATAAGGAGGTGAAATTCCTGCTGGTCCCAAAAACTAAGAGACATCTTCAAACCTTAGCAGATCTTACTGCATGCAAATGGCAACGTAGCAAGGGTCAGAAAATAGCCGGAGATAAAAGGTGATGGACTTAAACTTACACAGTTTAGCAGTGGACTTGGCAGTGCTGGGTTACCTTGAAGATCATCCAGTCCAACTGTCTTTTCCAACCTAAACAATTCTATGATTCTATGAGTAGTTTAGAGTCCCCTGAAAGCTTGTTCTTTATCTAACACACTGCACTGAAAATGTTGCACAGAATTGGTTTTCCCAGAATATAGGCTGTGCTATGCAAAAAGGGGGAAAAATAATAATCTATTTGCATCATGAATTTACTACTTTTTCTTCAAGCCCAGTTATTAATTACCCCAAATGCTAGATTTCTTACAGCTCATACTTCTCTGTGAAGTCACGGAAGTTCATGGAATTATCCATACTGCAAAAGGCAAAGAACCTGCATTACAGCCTTTACTGCTTCTGCTTAAAGAACTGCAAGGTTCAGCAACACCATCTCCCATAAAAAGACCCAATGGGAAACTATTAACCATATAGCACAATGGAGAGCCATTTTTAAGCCACCACTGTAAACAAACCAGGGATCTCTCACAGAGATAATTCACCACCTTGAGAAATAGGTTCAGTTTGTGCTTGCAACCAGTAAGTCAAATGCCACACATAACAAGACAGTCAATACAACTAGTATTCTCTCTGGCTGAATTGTTGACCTCTGGAGACATCGAATACACAGCCAGCCAGGAGAAGGAGACAGAGTGAAGAGTCAAGTCCTTTTCAGAAAGGGAAAAGCAAACAAAACCAGAAAAAGAGAGTAGGAGCTATTACCTGATATCTTCCGAGATAAAGGAAGAGTCATTGGCTTCGTAGCTGTAAACCACAGAGCCACAGAACTCTAGAAAGGGCAGTCCATCTTCCAAGACACTCCTTTGAACAGTAGACCTCTGTCAAGCAACATTTGGGAGAGGCTCAGTTACTGGCCACACCCAACCTTGCCACAGAGATGCATTAGCACTGCATCCACCACACACAACTAATGCCTGGCAGCAGCAGTTACTGAAACTCTGCAGAACTGCACCCATACACAGGGCCAACACCACTGTCACCTAATAGGGTGACAACTCCCTTTACAAAAACATTTGAGTTCACATCCTAATTTCTTTCCTTAACTTCAAGCATTAAGACTGAAGTCATGTGGGGTGATTTTTCACCTCAATTTAGTTTAGTTGGATTCTTTGCGCCAAAGAGATTCAGTAGCTTTCCAAGAACATGGTTAGGGAAAACATCCCTTTTTGACAGTGTCAAAACCCCCTCAACACTACTTCAAGTGCTGTAGCACTTGCACATCTCAAATCTGAGGAAGAATATAAGAAAATGGACAACTTGTTAAAGTCATTGTTGAAGGGATTCAAATCTGGTCAGGCTAAAATCCTCTGACGCATCTCCATTTCAGCACAGCAGTAACTCAGATTCCCTTATATGATAACATACCTTTTTATCACCCAAAACTCCCTCTTGATTTTGTGTAAGCATCCACTGTGGATATTTATGCTGAAGACTAGTAGTTAGCAAATCCATTTTATTCACTTTTTCCACCTTTCTGTTACATTCACATAAAAGAAAAGAACAAACAAATACAACAGTCAATAGTTTGTATAGACAAGGTCTTTTTATCATCAGGTCAGAATAAGGCTATGGAAAATCCACTACCTTCAGCTTAAAATGCTTTGTGCATGGGAATGGACAGATACAGAGCTGCCTGCATTGAACAGTGGAAGAGCTTTAGGGATTATATTCTTGTGCACAGGTCAATAAGAAAAACATAATAAAACAGTAAAACCACTAAAAATCTTTCTGGGAAAGGAAGTTTAGTCCACTTTTATGGAGGTCAGCGACTCTGAACAGCAGAATATGCCTACTGCCATCTCTGTTCAACACAGCCCTCATTAGACAAATTTATCTGGTGTTTTAGATAACAGCATAGGAACCAGCCACCTAGCTTAAAAAGCAGTCAGCATCATTTACTGACAAAGTCAGAAGAATTCAAATTCCAAGTAAGAACTACCAAACTAATACAAAGATTGTCCTAAAGGTTGCATTCCCACCACAGGAGTCCACAACAAAGATATGAAAAACTATGCAGAATTTCTAAGGGGAAAGTACAGTCAAACAAGGTACATGCTGCTAAGCTCTCTGGTGCAGACTGGATGATGGTTAAGGTTACTTATGAGTTTTCCAGCCCTTGATTCAAACTAAATGAGGTCACCAAGCAGGTACAGCCTATTCCCAAGGCATCACGAAGCAGGGTGCATCCCCTGCAACAGGAAGGCAATCCACAGTTTGAAGAGATTTAAGCTAGGAAGATATACTGTTTGAAACAGCAGGACATTTTCAGCCCTGATGACTGGGATTTTCTTTCAGGGAAGTAGAGCAGGACTTCCTAGTCATAAGCAAACCATTGGATCAGAGCTGTTCCAGCTTCTCCCTGGATTGCTTATAGCAAAATTTAGAAATCTTCCTCAAGATGGAGCAAAATAGTTAAAAAAAAAAAAAAGGAAACCCTGTTTCTTCCTACTAGTCCCCAGGTGCTCAAAATACTTTAACAACAAAATTGAGACACTACTGTCTTAGTAAGAACATCTTTCCAGATGCACTTCCTCATCAACAAAAAAGTACTGATCCTGCCATTTCAGTTCTTCAGTAGTCAAAAACTCCTTTTGTTTTGTTTTTTTTTAATTGATTATTTAGGCTAAAGAGATTTTTTCCTTGTTTACCTGTCCACTTCCACAGCAGCAAAACCAACTACCACCTCAATGACCACTTCAAGAAGTATTTTAATAGTAAAACAGTCACAAGCCAGCCACTAGCAAAATGCCTCTATTAGAGCCACTCTATTCCTGGGGGCTGCAATTGCTAGAAACAAAGAGGAAGCAGCAGAGAGGCTAGAAACAAAAGACACTGCTATTACCAAAATCAGAAGAAACTCCTTAACACCAGTGTAGCATTAAGAAGGCAATCCTTCTTGCAGCACGCTGGGGTCATGAGGATAGCTCCACCTAACATGCACAGCTAGTTAAGTAAGCCATCAGGTTATATTCATTAAAAGCATACATATTCATAGCATTTCCCAGAATAATCATACATACATGTATGATTTCTTGAAATTCATCAGCATATATTAACATAGTCTCTTGAATGCACATTTGTTGCTGGGGGTTTTTGAGGGGGGATGTTTTGCAGGTCCTCTCACCAAATTCCAGGCTGCTTAACTCCACATACCAAACCCTCTCATTTATCCTTGTCTCCCAAGGCACATCCTATGCAGTCCTGTGCATAACTGGAGATTCATCCTCAGACCTCTTGTTACTTCTAATGATAAACGTTAAAGTTTTCACAACAATGCAGCACTCACATCACGAGCTGCCATTCCCACAGCTCTAGTAGCACATTTTCAAAAAAATCCAACCAGCTAAAAGTTCAAGAGCACCTTTGGTATTTATACCACTGCGGTATCATCCACCTTTCCAGCGTTAAGCCAAGAACCTGAACTTGTGGGTGCTAAGCATTGCACAAGCAGCTGCCAAACTAGACCGGCTTCAAACCAGCACGCGGCCCCGCAGGACAATTTTCAGCAGAGGCAGAACCACGGCAAAGTCTTCATACAGGGACAAAACCACCTTGTTTCTTCACGGGGAAATGTCAGCCTCACCACCCCTCACCTGCGAGCAGGCACTCACAGTCGCAGGACCCAGCTCAGAGGGGGCAGCTTCAGCCCGTGAGGCCTCCCGCCTTGCCCCCCGCCTCTTGGTACTGTAAGGCAGGAATGCCCCGGTATGGAAGCTGCCCGGCAACACCCGCTGGGGTCGGCGTCCCGTAGGGCCGGCCGTGCCCGCAGGAAGCCGAGACTAGCAGCAGTACGCTACCAAACGAGCAGTGGCGGGCTCGGGCACGGCCCGTTCCACCTCCTCCCAGGCCCCACCGTGTGTCAGTACCGGAAAGACATCAACTCCCAACTCCCCTCACGGACTCCTGCTGCATTGCATGCCCGTGCCCAGGGCCAGCGCTCACCGAGCTCCAGCTCCGGCCCGACTCAGCCATTACGCGTCATGGCGCGTCGCGCTTCTAATACGTCACCGAGGTGGTCAGGCAGCTGGCTCCACCCCCCCGCCGTCTCCCCGGGAAGAGGCGGCGGGAGGTTACCCGAGGTGACGTGCATGCGCAGTAGGGCCATGGCCCAGATGGCCGCGAGGCGTTGTGGGCAATGTAGTCCAAGGGCAGGACGGACTGCGCACCCACCGTGCTGCCGT
>VWZO01011706.1:380299-679767 GCA_013396975.1 Bucco capensis | reverse complement strand
GCTCTCTGGTGCAGACTGGATGATGGTTAAGGTTACTTATGAGTTTTCCAGCCCTTGATTCAAACTAAATGAGGTCACCAAGCAGGTACAGCCTATTCCCAAGGCATCACGAAGCAGGGTGCATCCCCTGCAACAGGAAGGCAATCCACAGTTTGAAGAGATTTAAGCTAGGAAGATATACTGTTTGAAACAGCAGGACATTTTCAGCCCTGATGACTGGGATTTTCTTTCAGGGAAGTAGAGCAAGACTTCCTAGTCATAAGCAAACCATTGGATCAGAGCTGTTCCAGCTTCTCCCTGGATTGCTTATAGCAAAATTTAGAAATCTTCCTCAAGATGGAGCAAAATAGTTAAAAAAAAAAAAAAGGAAACCCTGTTTCTTCCTACTAGTCCCCAGGTGCTCAAAATACTTTAACAACAAAATTGAGACACTACTGTCTTAGTAAGAACATCTTTCCAGATGCACTTCCTCATCAACAAAAAAGTACTGATCCTGCCATTTCAGTTCTTCAGTAGTCAAAAACTCCTTTTGTTTTGTTTTTTTTTAATTGATTATTTAGGCTAAAGAGATTTTTTCCTTGTTTACCTGTCCACTTCCACAGCAGCAAAACCAACTACCACCTCAATGACCACTTCAAGAAGTATTTTAATAGTAAAACAGTCACAAGCCAGCCACTAGCAAAATGCCTCTATTAGAGCCACTCTATTCCTGGGGGCTGCAATTGCTAGAAACAAAGAGGAAGCAGCAGAGAGGCTAGAAACAAAAGACACTGCTATTACCAAAATCAGAAGAAACTCCTTAACACCAGTGTAGCATTAAGAAGGCAATCCTTCTTGCAGCACGCTGGGGTCATGAGGATAGCTCCACCTAACATGCACAGCTAGTTAAGTAAGCCATCAGGTTATATTCATTAAAAGCATACATATTCATAGCATTTCCCAGAATAATCATACATACATGTATGATTTCTTGAAATTCATCAGCATATATTAACATAGTCTCTTGAATGCACATTTGTTGCTGGGGGTTTTTGAGGGGGGATGTTTTGCAGGTCCTCTCACCAAATTCCAGGCTGCTTAACTCCACATACCAAACCCTCTCATTTATCCTTGTCTCCCAAGGCACATCCTATGCAGTCCTGTGCATAACTGGAGATTCATCCTCAGACCTCTTGTTACTTCTAATGATAAACGTTAAAGTTTTCACAACAATGCAGCACTCACATCACGAGCTGCCATTCCCACAGCTCTAGTAGCACATTTTCAAAAAAATCCAACCAGCTAAAAGTTCAAGAGCACCTTTGGTATTTATACCACTGCGGTATCATCCACCTTTCCAGCGTTAAGCCAAGAACCTGAACTTGTGGGTGCTAAGCATTGCACAAGCAGCTGCCAAACTAGACCGGCTTCAAACCAGCACGCGGCCCCGCAGGACAATTTTCAGCAGAGGCAGAACCACGGCAAAGTCTTCATACAGGGACAAAACCACCTTGTTTCTTCACGGGGAAATGTCAGCCTCACCACCCCTCACCTGCGAGCAGGCACTCACAGTCGCAGGACCCAGCTCAGAGGGGGCAGCTTCAGCCCGTGAGGCCTCCCGCCTTGCCCCCCGCCTCTTGGTACTGTAAGGCAGGAATGCCCCGGTATGGAAGCTGCCCGGGAACACCCGCTGGGGTCGGCGTCCCGTAGGGCCGGCCGTGCCCGCAGGAAGCCGAGACTAGCAGCAGTACGCTACCAAACGAGCAGTGGCGGGCTCGGGCACGGCCCGTTCCACCTCCTCCCAGGCCCCACCGTGTGTCAGTACCGGAAAGACATCAACTCCCAACTCCCCTCACGGACTCCTGCTGCATTGCATGCCCGTGCCCAGGGCCAGCGCTCACCGAGCTCCAGCTCCGGCCCGACTCAGCCATTACGCGTCATGGCGCGTCGCGCTTCTAATACGTCACCGAGGTGGTCAGGCAGCTGGCTCCACCCNGGCAGCGATGGGGTAGGAGATGCGGTGGGGGAGGTACTGGAGGGGCAATACTGGAGCACTGGTGGGCAGTACTGGCAGCACTGGGAGGGTATTGTCGGGGCACTGAGGGGCAAGGGGGCAGTACTGGGGCACTGACGAAGAGACAACGGTCGAGGGGCACTGGGGAGCAGGGGGACAGTGCTGGTGGCACTGGAGTGAAGGAGGTAAAGCTCTGGAGGTACTGGAGCAGGAGATGCAGTGATGGGGGCACTGAGGGGGGCAGTACTGAGGCAGTAAGGGCAGGAGGTGACGCTTTGGGGGTGTTGGGGCAGTAGATACAGCGATGGGGGCACTGGGGGGCAGTACTGGGGCACTGAGGGGCAGGCAGTGAAGCTCTGGGGTTACTGGTGCAGGAGATGCAGTGGTGGCAGGCACTGGGAGGGCAGTACTGGGGCTCAGGGGGTACCGAGGGTGCAGTACTGGGGCACTGGGAGAGTAAAAGGGCAGTGCTGGGCTGGATCCCAATACCCCCCCAGTGCCCTGGGGAGGAGGGGCACAGGTGGATGATGGAGGGAAAACACAGTGGCATGGGTGAGGACCCTGTAGTGTAGCAGGGAACAGGAGCTCTTGGGGGGGTATCCCCCCAACCCGGGCATCCCAGCCTACCTCCCCCAGGGCTTCTGCTCCCCTCTGCAGAGTAGCAGACACTGGGGTAGCTGGAGGGATCTGTAGTGCCATAAGGACTAGGCTGTGGGGCAGGCTGCCATGCTTGGGCCGGGGGGACATAGGGACAGACAGGGAGAGCACCAACAGGGCTCTGTTGTCTGTGAGAACATTGGCTGGCTGGCAGGAGCCTGAGCAGGGAGTGGAAAAGCACCCGAGATCTGTTTGCTGCCATGCTGCATGCCGTGGCAGTGGAGAGGGATGCAGGAGTCTTTGTAGGGAGAGCAGCGCTGAACAGAGACGTTGCCAGAGAAGCTGAGCAGGCCCCTGATGCTGATGTTGTCATCTGTATCTCTGTTATGTATTATTTCCAGCTGATTGGTAAAGATGGAAAGAGGGAGAGGAGGAGGAGGAAGGAACTTGGGAGGCTCTGGCCTGCACAGGAGCATTTATTCCCAGTCCCAGCAGCAGTACCATTACCCAGCCTCCTCCCAGGGGGGCTGCATGGAGATCCAGGAGCTGGCCTCCAAGAGGGTAGACATCCAGAAAAAGCGATTTTACCTGGATGTGAAACAGAGTTCCCGAGGCCGCTTCCTGAAAATCGCCGAGGTCTGGATAGGAAGAGGCAGGCAGGACAATATCAGGAAAAGCAAACTGACTCTCTCCTTGTCCGTGGCTGCCGAGCTGAAGGACTGCTTGGGGGACTTCATCGAGCACTATGCCCACCTGGGCCTGAAAAGCGGTCATGGTCACCGGCACGAGCACAACAATAGCAAAGAGCAGCATCCCCGCAGGCGACAGCAGCACCCACCACCTTCACCACCAGTGTCTGTTGGCTCTGAAGAGCACCCTCACAGTGTCCTCAAAACGGAGTACATCGAGAGGGACAACAGAAAGTATTACCTGGACCTGAAGGAGAATCAGCGAGGGCGCTTCTTGAGGATTAGACAAACCATGAGTAGAGGACCAGGCATGATGGGTTATTTTGGCCACAGCCTGGGACAGGAGCAGACGATTGTCCTGCCAGCACAAGGGATGATTGAGTTCAGGGATGCTTTGGTCCAGCTGATTGAAGAATATGGTGAGGGGGACATAGAGGATCGCCGAGGGGCAGGCGATGAGCCCCCGGAGCTCCCTGAAGGCACTTCCTTCCGAGTGGACAACAAGCGCTTCTACTTCGATGTGGGATCCAACAGGTATGGCATTTTCCTGAAGGTAAGTGAGGTGAGGCCACCCTACCGTAACACCATCACAGTTCCATACAAAGCATGGACACGGTTTGGGGAAAATTTTATCAAGTACGAAGAAGAGATGAGGAGAATTTACAACAGCCATAAAGAAAAAAGAATGGATGCCAGAGGGGACAGTGGTGAAGAGCAAGAGGGTCTCGAATAGAGTGCATTGGACTGGCCATCTGGCAAAAAAAACAAGCAGAAATTGGTGAGAGGGACTGACCTATAGTAATTTCAAGTTGCCCTTTTTTTTTTTGTAAAGTCCTTTTCTGGTGGTTCTTGGTAACTCCAGTATGTAATGTTCTAGGAGTCTGGTTATCACATAAAATTACGCCCAAAACATCTCCGTATGTCTTATGAAAGTACCAACCTCCTTAGTCTGTATGAGTCAGCTGCTTTGAGTGTTGAAGACTGTGGAAGTACATGTATCAGCACAAAAAAAATCCGGCACTCTGACCTTTAAATAGGCTAGATAAGGCTTGTGTTGCACTTCAGCATGATACAAAAAACCCTCCCGAACCTTATGCTGAAATGTATCGGTTTCTGCTTATGATGAGTTTTCCAGAACAGAATTCTGCTTGTACTTGGTCAGAGACTGAGCAGCATAAGACAGAGCATTTATGACAAAAAACAACGTCATATGATTTTCTGGTATGTGTATGAGGGGAGTTAGAAGTTTTAAAATTGGCATCTGCTGGTTATTGAGTTTGAAACAATGGGTAAAACCTTGATAACTGGTCAGACCTTTATAATGTGCTGGTGAAGAGCAGAAAATTTGTTATTCATTTCATAGTTTTGTGCTGACTGAATGATCTGAGTATCCCAGGAGAGTGAAGGTCTACCTGGGTGCTAAGCCTTCTGAATTAATGGCAATGAATAATAATGTACTCCTCATCTAGGTGTTCAGCCCCTGCGAGGCTGGTAATTTTTTTTATTTTTAATTAATTTATCCAAAATTTCAAATGGTACTTTTGTATTAGGGGTAATAGGGGTTCCAGCAGGTGGCTACGGGGTGGCTATTTGGAGGTGGAGGGACTGCCGGAACTGAGGCTCCAGGTTTCCCTCCCAAACGTGAGATGAATGCAGTTGTAATGTTACCCATGTGGGGAAAACACCCAGGTGTTCTTCTCCTGCTTGAGAAAGACCTTTGGGGGGTTTGGTGCACCATTAGATTCGTATCAAAAGGCATCTCTCTCATACTTTCCTGTTTCAGAAGTATGTGGTTAACACTACGTCGGGTTTCCTGTCATGTTAATTTGTTGTTAGCAGATAATATCCATGCCCTGCCATCACCCTTTTCCCACCCGCTCAGAGCTGGGGCTATTATCACACAATTCGATTCCTTATCGCCCACCACCAGGTTTCAGCATCATCCTGCTAAAGTCTCTGTAATGTAAATTTTACATCTTGAAATATAAATACTCTGCCTGGAGGGAAAATATGTACAATTACTTGTTTAGGAGGTTGGAAATTCTTTGTCATTTTTAAAATGTTAATACTAAGGGGCTTTTCCAGCCCTTGGGCAACCAGCTCCTTCCCATCTGAAACCAGCAGGAGTTTGATTGAGCTCCAGGTACTTCCAACAATGTGTTGCCCACCTTTAAGATTGTTTTTAAGTAGGAATTGCTGCGTCTAATCAGATATTTGTAATAGTTTAAATATTTTTTTTAACAGAGTGGCCTAGTGTGCATGTGTGTCAGCTATTTTTCCATCCAACTATTACTTTGAGTTTTTAATCTGTTGAGAAATATATTTATCTCCAACCAGACCATTCATCACTCTTAGTCTAGACCCATCTGCACACTTTGATGGCCACACTCAATCCAAATGCTATTATCTGTTGACATCATTAACCATTATGAGAAAAGTTGGGGTGGGAACCAACAGGATTATCTGGACTTTAGTTTGGGTACTAAAACTACTCAATCTGTTTTAACTTAAAAAAAATAGAAAAAAAAAGAAAAAAAATAAAAGCTTGCACCAAAGTCACCAAAGAACCTTTAGGAAAATGTTACGGTTGTGACAAAAAGTAAGAAAGTTAAATTCACTGTTTTAGGTGATTCCCCCTTTAGGTAAAACTACACATCAGCAGTTACAGCAACCAAGCATTTTACTTAGTGTCAAAAACTCTCATCCATTTCTGTGTAGTTCGCTCTTTCAGGTACTTTTTCAACTCTCGAAGAGATGTTCTCACTTCACCACTCAAACAGCTAGCAGACTGTGATGAATCAGCTGGAGGTTAAGCAGGTTACTGGTTCATCATCTCTTTTAGGGTTTTGGTCCCAGTGGTTTTAACAGGTCAGTTAAAAAAAAAAACAACAAAACAAACCCAACATTAAAATAACTCTACATCCTATTATTGGTGTGAAACCAGAATTCAGTGAATGAGTCCTTGATGCATACCTTAGCATATTGCTGACTGCTGCTGCCCATCATAGTGCCTGGAGTAAAAAATGAACTTATATTCCAACAAACCGGAGCTATGAATGTACAAACTTTTTATGCTGTCCTTCCCCTTCCTGTTTCTATGTGGTGTTCCTCCCCCATGAGCTTGACATCTCCCTGTCCCAGCCTACCTTTGCCTCAAGGGATCGTAAAAGCTCCTGTGTTGGAATTAGACCGAGTGACCATGTGTGTTTTAAGTGTTCATGCCTTCCCTGTGTTCCTGTAGCATTGGTGAGGAAAATACTTGCAACAGGCAAAGTGATTGAAAAGGGATATTTTCTTCACTGTTTTAAAAGAAAATAGATGCAAAGTAGTTTTCTTTATTACTGCCCATTTTTTAGCAAACCTCTTTATCTTTTATTAAAGATTTAGCCTTCTGGTGGCATTAGTTTATTGTAAGTATAGCCCTGGGATTCCATTTGCTCCCCTGGTGCAGGACGCACCTTAGTATCTGCAACTGGATTGGGATCTTCACACTCACAGCTGACCTCCCATGGGTAAACTACTAGCCACAGGTTTCCACTGCAATGGAAAGCACCAACATTTGCAGATGTTGTTGCTGGAGGGTAGTAGAAACTCACTCAAAATGTAGCAATGCAAGACTTTAACAGTGAGATTCAGAAATAGGTTTTTATTTTTGGCAGCAGGTCTTCAGCTTCCAAGAGTGGCAATAAGGTGGGCTGCTCTTGCACAGAAGGGCCCATCGAGATGCTCGGGAAAACCAAGTCCCTAGTGCATTTTAAATGTTCGTTCCTGATGCCCTGAAACTGCCGTGTCCCTTAAACTTGAGAAAACAAGCTTATTTGCACTAGAAAGAACGGCCAAAAACAATTCTTAGGAGGACAGGGTGAAGAGCACCAATCTGAACCTCTTTTTCTCATGAAAGAATTTCCTATTGAAGCCCTCACCTCTGTTTCAAAATTATATGGTCCCGGCAGAAAGTCTGTCAGTTCAGTAATTAAATTGTAATGCACTTTATATTGTGTAAATAATAGTAGGAGCACATTTCTGCTCCCGCTCTGGTAAGGGGATGCTTAAGTCGTCTCCTGCATGCACATGTCTGTTAAACTTCTTGTACTTGCTCGGTCTAGCTCTGCTTGTATGTTAGAGGAAGACAGGCACTCTATTCAGGATCCTCTCAAACACCAAGAGTGGGATGATTTGTTCTTTTAAGTTGTGATTTACAGAGCTGCTGAGCATCCTCAGCTCTGCTGTTGTGGGATCTTCTTGCCCCTTCTGCAAATTGGGCCCCTGACTGCTGCCAAGGCTTAAACCCAAGCTTATAGTCTTGACAAAGCCAAGTCCAGCAGCTCACTCGTACTTGGCTTTCCCTGCTACTAGCCCAGAAGCTGGGGTGGTCCCCAAAACCCTTATCCCAAGTGGAAAGGGCTATGGAGGCTTCCTCTGCCTTGCAGCTGAGGGGTTTGTGTTGAGTCCAGCCCTTCCAGCTGGCTTTCTCGGTGAAATATGGAGGCAGGGGCATACTAACAAAGCATTTTGCACTGGTGCAGCAAGGGTGACCCTGCTGGGCACTCCGGAGGGAATGGCAAAACCCACCATCATGGGTTCATCATGTGAGGTGTGGATGACAGACTTTACCCAGCAAGAAGCTGCAGCGGTTATTGGTAATCTACTCATTGTTGTGTTTCTTATCTGTATCCAATATATACAAATTCATATTCACATATAAGCATTAATATATTTATGTGAGTATATTGTAGCCTGTAGTAGCTCATAGCAAAATAATCTTATTATGTGAAGTATGCAGTCTAAAGAGGGGGCAGTTTTCTCCTACTACCCGTCTGGATAAACATGTTATTTCACTGAGAGCTGGTTGCGTCGTGTTTATCGCAGCCCTTTGTAAGATTCCTGCTTTTAAGCACTGTCCTCTTAGGATTTTGGCAAGGCTGCAAGGGAAAACGTAGTCAAAAGAAGGCAAAACTCTTCCTTGGAGGTGTCAGTGAGGTGAGAGCTGCAAGGAAGAGGCAGCTGGAGGTTCTGCTGATCACATCATGTTTCACTGCCATTTTACAACCCCTTGCTCTGCAAATCTGTACTGCCATGTTCATAAAATCCCAAATAGAAGTACTAAAAACCTTCTCTTTATTAAAAAAAAAAAAGGGCAGGCAATTACCAAAATCAGTGTGGGCACAGTTTTTTTTCTGCTAAAGATGTTGTAGTCTGATGATTGCATCATTTTTTTTTTCCCTATGGCCTACTGAAGTGACCTAACCTCACAGGGAAGTTTGTTGGTAGTAGTTAGGAAGCCTACTGTTTGCTTGACTTACAGCCCTTGCTTGGATAGCATAGGAATTTTTATAGCAGAAAAAGGGTTGTTGTGTATTTTTATTGGGCAGATTTTGCACCAGGCTAAATATTAATTAATAAGCGGTTTTAGTTCCATGGCATTCCTACATTTGCTGTACATACAGTATATAAATACAATTTATAAAATAATTCTTAAAGAAAAATATACCTTCCATTTAATTTTCTACGTTGCTCCTTCCAAAATTAAAATGTCCTTTATTTTTAATTGCTTGATGTGTTGTGATGTCTAAAATTCTCCTTTCCCCTCCTACCCTTCCATTCCTTTCAAGTAAAGGTTGTAGTTGAAATAAAGAGTTTATCCAAGTGGAAATAATACCATAAGCCACTTGCATAAACCTGAGTGAGGCTATCTCCACACAGCCTTTACTGAAACAATTTGTCCCTCTGGCATTGATCCTACCAGCATGGACGCTGGCACTGGGGAGCAAACTTGTCCAGCATATCCAAGATTTCCTGGGAGAACAGGACATGTCCCCATAGTTGCCTGGCAGGCTGGGACTGTGGACCTGGTCCCCTTGGATGGGCATGCTGGCAGTGGCTTGAGGAAGCAGCAGGTTTAAGTTACGCTCCTCATAGCTGCAGATGAAGCTGGAGTGTGGTGATGTCTTCTGTTTGACCTCCTGTCCTTTCACATTCAGCTGGAGTCATTAAAATTTAAATGTATAGATGCAAAACCAAGCAAATTTGAGCATTTGGAGAAACAGAATTCACCCATTGGGTTTTTTTTCTTCTCTGTAGAAGTGAAATCTGTGGTTCCTGTGAAGGATCTCTGTGTCCTACAGTCTTGCAGTTCATTATTGCTTAGTTTGTCAGTGCTGTGAAATCATGGCTGTAGAAATTTTGGGGTGATCTGATCTTGCCTAAAAATGGCTGAATTCTACTGTGACCACAGGAAAAAACCAACAACTGACCAGAGCACAAGGTACTTCTGGACTCAGGTGTTTTGGAAAAAACTAAAGCCAGATCTTTTGCCACTCTGTTTCTCCAAAATCTATGGAAGGTTTCAGGGGCTGTCACTGAGTTTTCTTCCTAATATTTTGTCACGTCCACGTTCAGTACCTGTTGTACCTTCGTAAAGGCAAAAATATTTTAAAGCACTGAGGTAAAATAAAATATCAGGAACTCTTGATAGATGACATGAATTAAAAAATTAGTTTTCCAGAACTGTCAAAGCATAAATTAAGGTTTTAGAAGGCAAATGTAGTTTTTCCATTTCCGTGAGGGATGTAATTAGATCATTCCTTCCACATGCCAAGGCATCCTGGAAAATGTGAACTCATCCTTGGGGCTCTCTTATGAACATTAACTTCTAGAAAGGTGTATGCTGGATGTACCTTCTGGCTCTTGCATGCTTGTTATACCATCTTTTAGGTGTTTCAGACCCA
Source organism: Bucco capensis (assembly GCA_013396975.1). Lineage (NCBI taxonomy): Eukaryota > Metazoa > Chordata > Aves > Piciformes > Bucconidae > Bucco > Bucco capensis. The sequence continues at coordinate 669,760 of VWZO01011706.1, read as the reverse complement.
TCCTATATACTAGTGTTTAACAGGGCAGGATAACAGCTCCTGCCTGAGTTGGAGATACAGCCGGCTGGATGGATTTCTTAATCATGATGGGTCAAATCCGTCCCACAGGCAGGACAAGTTTGTGTCTAGCTGTTTCTTCATCTTAATCATTTGCCACACAGAGATTAATTGGAAGACAGCTAAAGCTAAGGCTCCCTGCCCAGGCCCACTAAGCACAGTGCTGATATAACATCTGTGGAATTACATGTGAGACACAAATTAACATAGAGAGAAGGGAGAGAGGAATATTAAATATATATATATATGCATATATATATTAAAAATAGTATTTTTTTCCTGTTTCCAATAGGTTCTTCCCTTTTGAGATGTTAAAATGTCAGCTGTTGTCTTTTCTGTTTTCTATATCAGAGATGGTCAACATGCAATACAAGCAGGGAGACAGATTTCACAAGCAATATCAACATACTAGAGTATTAATGTTAAATCTTTACACTACAAATCGCGTGCAATAGAATCTGCATTTCAAAACAGCAGAGAGTATGTGGGATAAAAGACATGGGTTAACCTCAGGCTCTTACAAGTATTCCCATCTGGCCGTTGTTCTGAGCGCGTGTTGTTGGCACGATGCAGAGGGAGAAGGGGGAGTATGAACAGAGATAAGTGCTTCCCACCGAGGCAGAGGAACGAAAAGACAGAAGGGGGTGGAGGGAAGTGAGGACAAGATTCGTGCTCCAGGGAATTGAAGAGCATGATGACGGTTTTGTCTGCAGTAGGAGGAATAGGTGGCACTGTCAGCCCTGGAGTCCCACAAAGCTGGAGAAGGAGGCAGAGAGCCTGCATCCTCTTGAGGACCAGGGTGGGTCTCTTTGGCTGGGTGTCGTTTATTTTTAGGGCACATCTGTCCCGCTAAGTGGGTCCGACAGGTGGAGTTACTGCCTTTGCAACTTGCTTTTAAAGACTCGAGTGGCTTGGCTCTTACTGTGCTGGCAGGCTTGCCCAGGAATACCTGCAGAAGCTTAAGGGATCATCCAAGTGTTGGTGGCCTGGAAGGTTTGCTCATGCCATCCTATTTTATGGATACTTACGTGTGCTTTTCACCAGAGCCTTGCTCTGTGTGCTTCTCTGACTGTGTCCTGCTCCAGGAACTAGCCAGGGCTGGGTGATGGAGTGTTGTGTTATCGATGGGGCAGCTGCTCTTTTCCATTGCAGAAGAAATGTGTTGGTGAAGGCTTGAGGTGTTTAGAGGGAAAGAAAGTGGCTTTCAGGAAACAGACTGCATGCCTGTCTTTGCAAAGAAGTTTGGGTCATTTTTAACATGACTCTTTGCAGATGATCACCGCTTANGTGGCTTTCAGGAAACAGACTGCATGCCTGTCATTTTTAACATGACTCTGCAGATGATCACCGCTTGTATCACCTTTGTTTTCCTGGGCACTGGTATTGGTACTCTGAGGCCTGATATACAGAAGCAGTCGGTGTTAACAGCTGTTGAAAGATGTGCTTTGAATGAGTGAAGTGCTGAAATCATTGCAAGGACTCTGGAAAAGCTGTCAGTATCTTGAGATGGACTTCGTGATAATGGATACTGGATCACTTTGGCTTTATTCTACCTGTGCCTATGCTCCCCACTGATGAAATGGGGTGAATGATACCTCCCTACCTCAACAGGGTGTGACAAAGATGAGTTCATTTGGCATTAGAGTTTTTGTAATGGCCTGGTACTGATCAATACTGATGATATCCAAAAGCAAAACAAGAAGCAATTTGGTGTGAAATGTAGTGAGTAGATGATGCATTCAGTATTTGGAAGGTATGTGTAACTAAGGCTTGGATTCCATATAGAAAAATTAATGAGAAAGAAACATGTATACTAGGGAAGGAGGGAAAGTTCTAAAGAGATTTTGTAATTAAGCTCTCTATGCGTATGTCCAAAACAGTCAGAATTAAGGTTAATCAGATAATCCTTAGTTATGGCACTTCCTGACCTTCAATTGCTCAGTTTTCCAACTATTATTTTGCTCTGCTATTTCTTATGAAGCTGTATCAGCATATTGTTCAGTAACACCACATCGTTCAATAGATCTGGGTTTTCAATCCTGAACGGAGTCTCAAAAGCCTTGCAAGAAGTTGTCCACCTCCGACTTCCCTTCCTAGAAGAAGGAAAGACCAAAGAAATCCAAGGGTGAGGAGGCTCAGAGAATATTGTATAAGATGTGTTACAGTAGGGCTGGCAGGGACCTCTGGAGAACATCAGATGTGATCCCCTGTTCTGAGATGGGACTAACTAAACCTTACCCATTCTTCACACTGGTTTTCTGCCAGGCTACTGCTCAGTAGTCTGCAGAAAGTTAGGAAGCAGTAACCTACCTGACTCTAAATTTAAATCTGCAAGTACGAGGGTACCTCTTATGGTATGTTTCAAGTTGAACAACCTGGAAAAAATCTGCTCTTTCAAATCTCCAGTGATGGATTTTCCCAGCCTCCCTCCCCAAGCTGGTTCGCCTCAGTGGTTCATGCTCAGATACTTTTCCTGCTGTCCAGCCCATGTGTCCCTTGCTTCCATCTAAATCTATCACTTTTTGCCTTACTCTTGAGAAGAGTTACGGAAACAGTTTGTTACCTTCCTTGCTGCAGCTATTCTACATAATGAAAGACTGTTGTCAGGTCTTTTTTGCATCCTTTTCTAAGCAAATACAAAGCCTTCCACCAAGGGTAGTTTTTAGCCCTAGTCATATTCTTGTTGCTTTTTGAGGAGCCCTTTTTTTTCTTGAATCCAGAATTAACGAATCTAAAATCAGGAGAGGTATTTTTGCTAAGCTCTTACCAGCTTCATATAGAAGGATTGCAAATGATACAAGGTTTTGTACTTCTAGTACACTGAGGTTTTTTAGAACAGCATACTTGCTGCCACCAGACCAGTTTGTAACTCTGTGTCATCCCAAGACTTCTTTGGTAGAGTGACTACCAAGGCAGTAATTTCTCACAGTCTTTCTGTACTGTAGTTCTTGTCCTTCTTTAATAGTTTTAGAAAATCCAGGCTATATAATACCAGACCACACATTTTCCACAAAGCTTTGCCACAAGAACTTTCTTCTGTATGTGGTGGGGTGGAAGAACACTGTTTATCATTCAAGCCTCTGCTTATTTCTGAATTGGACATAGAAAAAACAGCCCATTAACAGGCATTCTCCTAAATATTACATATCCTCCTAAATACTAAGTCTTATGACACTCTCCCCTTCTTCACAATAGAAGCAGTAACTCCAGCACTAACAAGATACTTGGTTAAACACAAATGTAAAGAACGTACTAGTCACAGTATAAGATACCTGTGCCAATTTGTTTGGAAATGCAGACTTTCCCTTGTGTTCCCAAATCTCCAAGGATTGTTACAGAAAAGTATCTTTTCAGTGTGAGTAGTCACTAGAATATTTACACAAACTTTGCTAGCTTGAACTAAGCTTTTGTCTGAACTGACCCTACTCTCTGCTTATTCTGCCTCTTCCATTTCCTCTCCTACCATTGTCATTTGTGCTCCGTTTTCCCCTCCTCTAACATCTCTAGGCTTTCTGATTTTCTGCAGTGTTAGTTTGGCACTGCTATTACCCATCTCTTATAAATTGGGATCACAAAGCAAAACTGGCCAGCGCTTGAATTTCATGATCTTACCAGCAGTAAAACACTCTGTAGATGAAGAGCTTATTGCACTCTGAACAGTCAGAGCATCAGGTCATTGCGAGGGCCTTGAGAAAAAAAAAAGTGAGCAAGACAACGTTGGCATTCAGTTCCAGGTAGCTCTGTCTTCCATGGAGATGTCCCCCCTTCCTCCAGAGAAGCTTTAGGTCCCTGTTTTGGTTTCTTGGGTGGAGAGCTACACATAAAGCTGTTCAGAAAGTCTTTTAGTTGTCTTGTCTTAACATGGTTATGTTCCCATCTCCTTCCCAGCTGTACTGCAAACAGTGCCCACCCATCCATGCCAGATAACTGCCTGAAGTACCCTGGGTTTTTTGGGTTTTTTTTTCCAATTCTCAGGCCACACTGAAAGTTAATTGGATTTCTCTCAGTAACATTTTTATTACAAGGAAATCTGACAGTGTTATGTACGTATAATATAGAGAAGTGCCTCCTGTTCCATGCAGGTTCTCACACTGTTCTATAATCACTCAACACATATATCCAAGCGCCTTCCAGAAGTGCATTTAAGCATATGAGTAACATCTGTCAAGCGGTGGTTGCTCTTTCTTCCCTCCACTTCCTAGGGGAAAGGCTGAATGTGCCAATGCAGTCCTGGTATTTTTAACATAAATTAATTATCCCTGCTGCTTGGCGTTAACACTGTAAAGGGTGAGCTAAAGCACATTGTGTGCCGGCAGCAGCAGGCCCCAATGGCTTCACAGCATGGGAGGAGACCAGAGGGCTCGCAGGGGGCAAGTCCAGCATTTTCATCACTCCCACCTTTTCCTTTGGTAACTGGTATTGAACTGGAGCTGTTTTGGCTCTGGAAGTTCTCCTTTGCCTGTTGCTGCTTTGCAAATTGTCATTCTTTGCTTTGAGTGTTGCATGGAAGAGTTTACAGTGCTGCTGCATGCTTGGGAACTACCTGATGTTGGAAACTGAGCTGCCTCCAAGGACAGTCACATTGCCGAGACCACAATGAACTCTGAAAAGAGTTTGAAGACTGTAGCATTGTGCTGGTGCCACTTTGAAAAGAGATTTTTCCCAGTTAAGTGTCACAGCAGGGATGAGCAGAGGCTGTTGACAGCCAAGAACAGAGGGCAAGGCTTTGATTTCAGCATTTATCCTAGATCCTGTAAGTCAGTTAATGAATGCCGAGCACTTTTCTTCTCTCTTCGCCTACCGTGGCAAGTATAGGATTGTACTAGTGTGCTTGTGTCTAGTAGTTAGTTCTTCAGTCTTGGAGGGATTTGGAGGAAAACTGCCGTTTCTTTGTGTTCCAATGCTTTTGCAAATTCACAGCAGTAAATACCAGGGGAAGAACTGAACTCAAGGGCCATCCCTAAAACTTTGTTTGACTAAACCGTTTATTTGTTTCTAGCTTCTAAAACCTCTCTGGCAAGGGGATTGTCAGCTGCTGTCCATTTAAGATGTCCATCTCCCATTCCACCCCTAATCATCAATAATTATTTTACTTTCAAGTCCTTTTAAGCTTTGGTGTATCTCCTGTTAATATGATCCCTTTCCTTCCTCTCTTGAGATGTATAGGGTTTTGTTGGACCCTTCCCAAAGGTTATATGCACATCACTGTAGTTAGTGGTGAAGTTTTTAAATGGAAGCATTTCTTATAATCACCCCTATCCTGATAAAATTAGGGAAAGAGCTTTTTGGTTTAAGAGCTTACTTACAAAGCTGAGAAGAAGCACTGTTAGATGAGGTGAGCCAAACCTCATGCCTCTTATCTCACAGCGTATCCTTTAAACTGGCATTTTATTTCTTGTTCCATCTGGTTGCAAAACATAAAGGTCACTAAAGCAGCATGGGTGGCAACCCCCATAGATGTTTATATGGCTCAATATATAGGGACATTTTCCTCTTGCTTTGGTCACAGGGCTCAGTCCTAGTTGTGCTGTTCCTTTATCCAGTTTGACCACTAAGAGTATCAGTCTGGTTCATGTCTCATGGGCAGCCTGGCTTGAGAGCCTAAATTATGGTTTTTTTCCTCAGAAGTTCATTATCTTTTTTAAGCCTATGCTTACGAACCTCTCTGGAAATGTGCAAAGCCGAAATGTGCCTTGGGTCGCTGTATCCCCATGCATTTGCTAACTGCTGCAGCTGACATAGGACAAAAAGACACATAGCTGGTTATATTTTTCCCATGCAGTCATTTTCTCCTGGTATGCTTTGGTCTTCACCATTCCAGGACCAAAGGCATCCTGAGCTGTAGCTCTCATCTACTTCTGCAGCCATCACACAGAAGGTTAGAACTTTGAGAGGTGTTAACTCTAGGTTGAGACAGGTTCTTGTGGGGCTTGGTGTGATGTTGGAGCAAAGGAGTAGTTATTTAACCATATAGCCATTCATTCCCTCTGTGATCATTCTCCTATTGAGTAACGTTGCATGAATCAGTTACCTGGGGCAGATTTGATCATGTGCTTATCGTAGGCTTGCTGCTTCCTCTGAACAGCTAGCATGCAACATCCCTCTTGTAGACAGCATTATAACAGCTTCCCCAGGGAGGAGCTTTACTGCATCTCCTACAAGTATTGCTCTGAGCTTAGGCTCTTGCTTCTCACAGCAACTTGATGCTGTGCCTGGATTCTTTGTTGTGTGTAACTTTAATTTTGTTTCTTTGAATGCAGAAGTGGGCTGCAGTCTGAAAGTATGTGTCTTGTGCTAAATGTTGCCAGGATTTCATCCTCCCCAGGACATTTAAGTTGGTTGCAGAATAATTAGAGTAATTTCTTTTTCTGCATGCGTTAACAGCAAGGCACTTCCACATCAGGTTGGGAATTAACCCAAGGGTTTGTTGTGGGTTAGTAAATTCAGGTACATGGAATGAGCATACCCACAGCAAAGTGAATATGAGGATGTTGAGATAAGAGCTGTGCCTCTGCCAGGTCTCCTGTCTGCTCTCTTACAAATCCTGTGCTGGCTCCAGTTACTGCAGTGGGTGACAATGCAGAGAGCCACCAGGGCTAGGGCCCTGCAGAGCATTTATGTGGGACCTGAGTTGAAGCGGCGACAGAGACCTGAGCTAGACAAGGGACCACCACTCGCATGTCTTGTATATCACAGGGAAGGTATAAACAGCTTTATCCTGGACACAGGAGCCCAACTATTTTAGCCTTCCTTTTTTGACTCATGCGACTTTCAACTCTTGCATGGTGCTCAAGGAAGGCAGCTGCTCTGGAGAGTGTACATTCATTTCTGTCCTGGAATTGGTGTGTGCCAGCATGCAGTCTGCACATAAGCTTGCTGCATCCCAAACCCGGTGCTTGGTAACAGCATTTTCTGCTTATGCCAGCACAGTCATACCTCAGCACTGTTGGGGGTGACCCTTTGAGCTAAGAAGTGATGAGTTCCTCCTAGCTGTGTTATTAAAAAAAAAAAAAAGAAGAAGTAGAAAAAAAGAAGAGGGAGGTGCTGCAGTCACCTGATGGACATATTCAAGGATGCTGCCAGCTTTTAACTGTGGTTTATCTTGGTGAAGGCTTTTCTTTTAGAAACAGCTTAAAACTGGCAGTTTATTTGGCAGTGCCTGTTTTGTGCTGATATGTGTGTGTCCCCAAGAAAACCCACAATCCAGAACGTGAGGTACCCACTTACTCCTCCCTGCAGCAGCAAACTCCCTGCAGTTTGACCTGTTGCTTTTCTCACCTCTTTTCTGCTCTTAGGAGACACCCTCTAAAGTAGAGATAACCTGCCTAAATGTACTTATCCCATTTTAGACAACTCACAGCCTCACCAGGTTTCACCAGCAGCCCTTACCAGGTTTCACCAGCAGCCCAAGGTTTCCGAAAGCTTCTTGCCATTTCTGAGATGATCTGAGAATGGGAAGGGACTGCAACTCTAAAACTGGCAAAGATGCAGTAACTTTTGCTGGCTAATCTATAAAGGAGATGTCACCGCCGAAGTATTTCTGCAACCCCCCCAAAAGAGGAACACAGAGTTAGAGGAGTAAGCTCTTGAGACATGATCCAAGAGCTAAGAGTAAAGACTGAGCTATGGCTTGAACTTTGCAGGCTGTTTTGGGGGCTGTGGCAGCTCTATGAGGTGGACTGATCTACCAACCCCATCCTTTGTCTCTGAACCTCCTCCTGAGACAGGCTCTGAAATGCCCTCCTGCAGAGAGATGTAGCATTCTCAGCCCCTCAGTGCTACAGGAGGAGAAAGAGAAAGCACCAACTGGAAGATCCTCTTAACTTCCTCAACTTCTCAGGCTCTCCACAAAGTGACGTTCGTCATCCTCCTCCATATTGCAGCCCTTAAGCTGTTGCATTCAGCCCTAAAGTTCCTTCTCTGTCCTATGCCAACCTATTTCTCTCAGTGAGGCTGAAGATGCAGTGCAAAAGAGAACAAGGAAGAGGCTAAGACATGGGTATTTTTCACTTGCCACCACCAGCCTCCTCCAGGCTTTCAGTCTCCCAAGACCAGTTTGTTTTCTAGAAGAAAAGTTGGTATTTTTGTGCTAGCAATAGTTGGAGACCTCTTTCACTTGTGAAGGCATTTTCTCCTCTCCTTTGAATTTTGTACGAATGCAGAAACTAATGTGAAATAAGAGTTGTAGTAGTGGGAAAAGGAAGACCAGAACAGAGCATTCCTCTGGATAGGGTTTGATGCAATTTGAAGCTGCTTGTAAAAAATTGGCTGAAAGGTAAACTGATTAGGGCTAAAAAAGCTGGTACTGTTAAACCGTGTTAGTGATTCTTTAGTAGATGGTCCAAAATAGCTTTTTTGTGCTCTCTGACCTCTAGGAAAGATAATTGTGTTTTTGATCTTAGACTGAAGGTGCAATTCATGCTGGAAGAAACTTATGTTCTTTAGAAACCACCACAGGATGGCATTAACTGTCAAAAGCATCGCATGGAAACTTAAAGAACACAACCCAAAAATCACATATCAGAATGAACAACAGTCAGGCATTGTTGGTAAGTTAGCCAGCCATGCTGAATTCGGGTTCAGTTTTAATCCAACTTGCTGCCTTCATGGTGACTCAGAATTCCTGATAAGCACCTTCGTGCCACAAGAAGGGGTTGCAATTCAATGAACAAGGAGCTCCTGTATTTGCAGCATCCTGCTTTGCACTTAGGCTCAATCCATTGACTGAAAAGGTGTCATCCCCCTCAAAATGAAAGTAGTCCCCTGCAAGCTTCCTGTGTTGTGTCATTGCTGTGGCACCCGTACAAGGTGGTAGATGGATGGATATAAAGTTGGAGGGCTACATTTCAAGGGCTACTGGTCACCAGCTGTTGTCTAGGAAGCTGTAGCTTTTTTTACAGCAGAAAAAACAAATTCTGGTTAAATTTCAAGTTAGGGGACTGATTCCTGCCAAGCTTCCCCTCTCTCCATTTCAACTGTACATTATTCTCTTTTTTTTCCCCCACTGATGCTGTTATACACCACTCAACAGCTGCTGCATTTAATCCCAAAAGCTCTAGTTGGTAGCGAGCAAAGTGATCGCTATATAACCTCTATCTTACTCCTAAGTGTGCATTATGAAGCTTAACCAATTGGTAATAAAATGTTTTGCTTTCAACATGTGGTTCCTATGGTCCAATGTTCCTGTCTTCAGGCACCATCATTACAGCAGGGCGACATATTGGAGTTATTCTGCTGTGCCCCAAGAAGGTGTCTTGTAATGCTGGATGCAGGCATCATTGACATCTAGGAAGACGTGTGGATACCCAGTGAGGAGAGATGGAGAATACCAAGCAAAGCCCTTTCCATGGTAGCAAGTTACTGGTGGTGGAATCTCCAGGTAGAATCAGCAGCTGTGGTCATGAGGCCCACATGAATAAACTAGTCAAGTACATGTTGCTCCCCTGGATGCATTGGCTCTTTGATGAAGATTATATCTTGATGGCCAAGGAAGAACTGCTGCAATGAGAGGACTTGCCAAAGCGCTTGATGTCTTGCTTGGCTGTGACCCAAAGGTGGAGGTTCACATCTCCATGAAAGAGTCTCCTAGTGCTACCTTGTGTTAGAGCCTCTTCAGGGACTATGGTGGTACTTGGGGGAGCAGAAACAGATTCCATGTCTGCTACTTGGGGTTTTTTTCATCCCTTTAACAGCTACTCTGCAGATTCATGGTTTTATGTGTTGTTATTTTCTTTTGTGCATACAAAAAAAGGCATTTTGATGTCATCTTGCATGATGGATATTTTTGTGTGAGAAGGGAAAAGATGCTTCTCGTCCACATGTAAGTAAACATACAAAATGCACAAAGTCTGCGTTTGGAATTTTGTTTTGGTTTACACAGCATTGATGCTTGTATTGAAAGCATCTTTTCACATATAAATAATTTAAAGGTTGTATGATTTTCCTTCGCTAAACCTAAAGCATGAATTTCAAAGCAGGGATCCTCAAGCCTAATTTCTGTGGGTTGTATTAGCCTCACAGCTGGTATTTGTTGATCAGGACATGGTTTCCAATACTTGGAGTTTATAGCATTTAGTTTCAAAGCGGCATTTCCCAGGCAGAGCACCCCCAGAACAACAGCAGTACATGTCTGAGTATGTATTTTTTTCAGGCATTGGTAACACAGCCTTGTTCTGGAGATTACCATTTTGTAAATAAGCTGTTTCTTGAGCAGCATGGCTCAGTCTAAAAAAGATGGATGATTATTTCTTCCTGTTATCAGTCTTCCTCTGCAGGATCTGGTTTTTGTTGCAATGATTAGCATAGAATTAAAAATGGCCCTGCATCTTCAGTTCACATTATGCCTGTGATACTGAGCAATCTGGGATCACATTTTACTTGGCAATAGGCTGTGTCTGGGAATCACTTTATTCACTGCTAAAAATCAGCATTTAATTGTGGAACACAGATATCCACAGGCTTCAACACAGCGAAAGCCTTCACCTCCAAAAATAAAATGTTGCTTCTAATAAACATCCAAATGTTTTTTGGAGACTGGAAAAGTTGCCAAGAGTATTTAGATGAAAATCTAGTGTGCTGGCTGAAGCAGGATTTTACAAATGCCTGTAAAATCCAGAGCTCACGCTGAGGGCACAGGATAGTATGTAGCCTTTTCTCCCAGAAAACCTGCACTAGCTTTTCTTTTTAAAAATTTAACAGGATTACGAGTCCAGGTAGAAGCAAAATTGCAAAGAGTCTCAGCCATGGCCAATGGTGGGTCCGCACATTTAGGACAAAGTAAAGCAGCAAAAGTACACCACAATGTGAAAACTTCCTTGTAAGAGCAGCGCAGGAAATTACTGTGCAATTTGACACAGCATCCTAGCATTAGGTTTATTATCCACTTCCAAATCATCTGCCAAAAATCCTTACGATCGGAAGGCAGGAAAGAACATGTTATAAAAAGACCCGAAAAATGAGCAGTTCTGGTACACGAGTTTTCACACTGCTAGGTTGTCTGTACATACAATGTTTGGGTGTGGTCTCAAGGTTAAGGTCAACAGCACTTACACCAAGTGTTATCCCAGCACCTTTTTATAGGAAGAGATAATATTGCAAGATCAAGCCTGAATATGGTCCTGCAAGATGCTTCTTTGCCCATAAAAGTGCTCAATGATTGCTCTCCTTTGCTTATGGACTTGTTCCTCATTGGCTGGCAGGGTTGTGACCACAGATACGTGCTTGCATGCTTTCCCCAGATCTTGCTGGCTTTGAATGTATCGTTTCAGCAATTTTCTTTCTTATCTGGACTGTGGACTAAGGTGAATGTGTTTCTTCACTGCCCGCAGAAATCATAAGTCCTTCTCGCTGTGCAGCGCCAGCAATTCCACACTGCCCTTCTCCAGCTACCACATCTTTTCCAGGCTCCTTTTTTTCCACTTGTAGGTCTGCAAAGGTGGATCTACATCTGTAGCCACTAGATGCGCGACTTTGCTTTTTCCTTGTTTCAGTCCAGGTCTTTGTGGCAGTAGTGGAAATAAGTGACCTGGTTTTGTAACTGTGTTTTTCCCCTGGGATGTTAGTGTGTTAGTGTTACTTCTGAAAAAACATCTCCCTAGTGCTTACTCCCTGGTTAGGAAAATGTCTGTGGCTGTACCTGAAGCATCGTCAGCATACACTGCCAACTCCATCAAGCCAATAGCTTTGTTTTGAAAAGAGTTTTCTCCATAAAAAAAGGCTTGTATCTGGCTCAGATGTACCAGATGTTACTTAGTACTGCGCCTGGGACAGTTAACAGCAATGCATGCAGGGCCAGTTCTGCTATTCAGTGACCTTTTTTTTTAGGGATGCCTACTGAAGCATAGTGAGACTTGAAGGTCTGATTTCCTCTTGTTCATTTGCCACTTCCATTTTGGTAGATAACACTCTGTTTTCAGAAGCGCTGAGCTCCTGAAGGGCACTAGCTTTGTATATCTCAGCTTGTAAGAAGCCACTTCCAGCCCAGGGTGAGGACTGTAAACAATGCAGACCTTAGCAGGGAGATTTCCTGCACTCTGTTTTCAGCAAGCGGAGTCATTGCTTTTCCAGCACAAGTATAAAGGTAAGGTTGGGCTTGCAGTACAACATGAGGGAACAAAAAAGCAGTCAGCAGCTGGAATAGGTGATGGGGCAGTTGATGGGAAGTGCATGTTTAAAAAGAAAGGGGAAGTGCCTGACATCTGTTGGGATGAATCTTCCTTTTCCAGCCTCTTTCCAGGAGCATGTGATCCAAAGTCCTTCTCTGGAGCATTTTCCTTCATGAAAATGAAGACAGGACATTAGGAACATCAGTGTTTACTAAACCACCTTCATTGTCTTGTTCTTGCATTAATTGTCCTTAGACTGGTAGGGTGGTTAAAAGAAAAAAGCCCGCTTAATGCGTAGTCAGAAAGCTAAAAAAAAAAAAATCAAACCACAACTAAATAGGTAAATAGGCTAACTGTAAGATAGCTTGTAAAAGGAGGCAGTCTGCAGCGCGACTCCTCTGTAAAGTGCATGATAAGCATCAGTGAGGCTTGCTACAGACACTGGGCAGGCTTTCCAGGATTGCTTATGCTAGACTTTGAGTATCATATTTGCAAAGACTCGTAAATATTCCGAGAGACTCTTGGTTTTAGGGTGGTTTTTGGTTTTGTTTTTCGTAAGCTGTGACCTCTTGCTTTCTGAATGGGTTTGTAGTGATGGAGTTAATGGAGCTGTTCTTTATCGTAGCCTAAAAGGTGTCAAGTCGTTTGCTCGTATGTGTTCACAAGCTGAGCCGTAGCATTATGCATCTCTCCGCAATGGTGTGATTTGAAGCACTTTTGGTGTGGCATGTGCAGTTGCAGTGCTGTCTGTTTTTAATTTCACCTCTAGCGATCCCCTTGTGTTCTACCCGTGTTTCAAACACTGAACCAAACCAACTTTGAAACTAGCACTTTAAGTACTAGTAGTCACTTTGCTTCTGACTATATTGAGCACTGCACTTTTGTAAGTACAATTAGCACTGAGTCTTGAACTTTTTCTTTTCCCCAGGCTATTTAGCCACGTAGGCGCGGTGTTAATTACTTAGGGGCCATCAGAAGATAATTTTGAGGTGTATGTGACCACTGTCTGGTGCCTGACTTCCATTACTTATCCATAAGCAATTTTATAAGTTAGGGAACTAAACCTATCCAAGTTTATTTTACACAACAGAACAAACATCTTGAATCACTGACGTCCAGGCAGACGTGGTTGTTGTAAACTTTGAGGTCATCTGGAGACCCAAGCGCATGGCTTTTAAAAACACCAAAGATACAGAAGAAGTCTCAAAAAGGATTGGAATGGTGCAAGATCAACTAATTTACCCTTGGAATTGAGCAGACCATAGGATGCAAAGCAGACCTGTAGTAAGGAGGGCAGATGCTCTTGTTCTTGGTCCAAGACCCTCGTCTGCATTAGCAGGGTGAGTCCATGGGACAGCAAAGTTAAAACCAGTCTGAGATGCTGGTATCAACAAAGACTGAACTCAAGCCATTGCAATAAAAGCCATCATTGTGCCTGTACTGAAAGTGCTGTTGAGATTGATTGTGGGCTTAAACTACAAAAGGTATTTTTAAGTAAAAAGACTTAGAGATTATTTAGAAGATGGAGCATAATAACAATGGGGTTTGCTGTTGAATTTGAAAAGTGGTGTTAGGAGTTGGTCAGGTCTTGTGTTAGGAGGCTATTCAGATGTGCATTGCTGTTCTTGTTAAATTCCTGCGGTATTTCAGTACAGATGGTTGGGGACCAGAGCTCCCTTGCCAGCAAGAAATCAGTAGGGTAGAATTTGTAGTAAACATAGTCATAAATCTCCAGAATTTGAAATGGGATGGTGATTCCTGGAATGCAGAATAATCTGGATTTTGAAGTCCCTAACCATCCTCTCTCAACCAACTGATGGTGTTTTGCTTCTTTCAAAGCCCTCATGGGTTTTCCATAGTAGCAAATAAATCACAGTAGTCATGAGAGTGTTGTGTTTCCTTCACACTGGGGTACGTGCACTTAGGTCTCCTGCTCATCCTCACTGACGAGCTGCAAGTTGATCCAAGTCCTTCTCTGACAATATTTCTTGATGGGGGTTTCTCCCAAGTTACAGTTGATGGATAAACCCTGACATTACAGCATGATCAGTCTGAATGGAGAGAAGTGAATTAGCTAGCAAGCAGCCATGGTGGAAATAACCTTCAGCAACAAAAAAAAAATAGGTGTATTGGTTTTGCCTGTTGCAGTAGATGAGGTATTTTTTTGTGACCCACTACAGTTTTGGTGGCTGGTTTTGCTTGGGTTCAATTCAAGTTTCTTTCTTCAATAGACCTTCATGGGTTTAGGTATCTAGTGGGGATTGAAGGTGGTTAAAAACACAAACTTGAGCAGCCTGAAGTATTATGCTCTTATATCCTCTATCATTGGATTTTAAAATGGGAATGTAAATAGTATCCAGACTTATTTTCTTTCTCTCCCCAGCCAAATTAGTCTCTGCAAATCTACCTTTAAAGAAATAGCACCTGGCAATGTTGCTGTTATATCTGAGCCCCCCAAACAATAGCAACAGCCTCTTTGGAAAGTACCTCGGTGACACAGAGCCTACATCCCACTCACTGTCACGAGGATATAGGCAAACCCTTTGGAAAATCCACATCCTCCCCGCTCACTTGTGAGACAAGAGCTCACTTGTCTTCTTGAGCCCTTGGAAATTAAGGTTACACAAAAAGGAGATGTGGAACAGGTCCTGTTTTTATTTATTTCCCTTTGCAAGTGTAGTTTTTTGCCCCTTGGAGTGGGCATCTCGTCCTTTGGGAAGGTAAAAGTAAGCGTTTTCTCCTGCACAGCACTTGTGAGGCCTGAATGCAAAGCCTTGCATAGCACCTCTCGCTTTGGAAGGACCTTTTAGGTGGAAAAAAAATTCTTGTAGTGATTTTTAGGTGTTTGGGTTTTAAGATAGCTTATGGGAAGTGCATTGTAATGGCATACAGGCAATGTCTTACCAACCATTTCTTTTTCTCCAAGGGAGACATTTTAGTTTGCTTCAATAGCTTACAGTTTGTCTCCTTGAAAGTCTTTTTGCACCCATGCAAATGCCCTTGAAATGAGTCAAGTTTATCAAAACAAATTGTGCATTGCAGGAAGCAGTCTCAAAACGCACACACACCTATGCACCTCTCTGCTTATACGTGCATGCGTGTGTGTGCGTGTATACATAGAGACAGATATATTATTTCCCCCAACTGTTCCTTTTTTTGGGGGGTTGGTTTGTTTTCTGGGTTCTTTTTCTCCCACCGCCCAGGATATTAACCAAAAGGTGTTTTAAAGTCATGGCATGAAAACTCCTAAATGTAGATCTGAGTACCTTGTGATGCTAATTAACAGTTTTTTTCTGAAACTTTATGTGATGCTTAATATTTTTCTTAGGACATTTTGTTTAATGTTAGATCATTGTTCTGGAGGATGTTGGTCCTACTGGCATTAAACTAATGGAAATAAAATGCATGTGTTACAAGTGTAGAAACGGTGAAGAATTAAGTGTGAACTTACTGTACGATACTGATTCTGTTTTCAAACAATCTGTTTTGCTGTTCAGTAGTTGACATATGGAAATGCCAATGTACTGTAATTTAGCACTTTTCCAATGGACCCTGTTCTCACTACACCTGAGGGAAAAAGTGGGTTTGGCTTGGGGCCATCTGAATTCGACCTCTGAACCCTTTCTGTGTGTTTCAGCACCAGAATTGGCCAATGGGAAGCTCTAATTTGAGGTTTTCTTGTAGTTTCAGCAGCCGGCACTGGGCAGTGGGGCAGTGGCTTTCCTTTTCCCTGACCAAACCAGGACAACGTGTGTGAAGACCTCGTTGTGGGTGGATGGACTGGTGGCATCCCAGTCCCTAAGCACATCCACCTGGGAATTCAGGCTGGGGATGGGCTGTCTGAGCTGAGGGAGGACCAAGGTGCATCTGAAAAGCAGCCGAAGCAATCCGCATGCCCTGAAATCAAAAAGCAAAAGGGTTAAACTACCAGCCACCTCCCCCCAGCCCAAACTCCATTCCTAGTGTTAACAGGGTGCAAAGTGTTACTTGTCATGTACTGTACTGAAAGGGTTAATTGATCAGTGACTGTATTGTACTGTATGAAAACTTATGAATTGCCTTGTATTGTTTCTAATGAACTGTACCATGTGCCCCCCACCGGCCATTCCCAACCTGTCCCCAGGTTTTCCAAAGGATGCATGTTGTCAGTTAGGTCCTCCAAACTCTCTGGTGCTAACTCTTCCGTATCCGATGGTGCTTCTGCAGACGCTAACTGACGACATGCCGATCCAGAGCTTGAAGTTCACGACGTCTTTCTTGTCTGTTTGTATGAAGTCAACACACACACACACACGCTCATAAAAAATGAAAAAAACGGTAAACTTGAATTTGTTTCAAAGCATCATTGACAATCTAATGTTTTCTATGTCTGCTTTTATTTGAGATGGCTTTTCTAGAAAGCAGCGCACCAGCACCTTCACACCGGGAGGGGATTTCGTCCCATTCATGCCGCAGTGGCTCCTCCAGCATCTGAGCTGAGCTGCTCCCTTGCTAGCTTTTCAAGCTCGGTTGTGGGAGATTGATTCATCCAGCGAGGAAGAGGAGATGCAGGTGCCTTCAGAGATACCTAACCCTAAAAAGCAGCCAGCATCCCCGTGACCACTCCATCTGTACGTAGATGGTAGGTGGGCACCAGGGATCTTGGAGGGAATGAAACTGCCCCTTGCTTTGTAGCAAGAATTGGCCTTTTATGAGAATCAAGGCAGAAAATTTGAGTTAAGGGGAGCCAGAGCTCCCACAGGCACCTCCATCTCCTCCTGGCATTGGTCATCTCTGCTGGCAGAGGAGCCACCTCCTAAGCCTGAGGTTTTGGAGGTGACAAGCACCTTGGATGGCATGAACAGAACCCATCCCCTCCCAAACCCCCTCCCAATGTGAGCTGCTTTTTGGACAAAATAAAATCTGACTATATTTTATATCAATTTGAAAACAAAGTCTGAGATTTACCCCTGTTCTCAACTGAATTTGCATATTGTTGTTTGCCACGATATTTGTTCTGTCTTAAAATAAATTTGCTTACTTGTGTAGTCTTAACTGTCTGCTCACAGCTTATAATCAGATTTATCACCACTCTGAGGTGCCTGCATGGCAGCTCTCCTCTTGGTGCTTCCCATGAAGGCAAGAAGGAAGTCTGCCTGGGAGGAGAAATCATTTCAGCCAAGGCTCAGACTATAAATGTTTCTCTCTCAGTTATCTTGCATTCATCTCCCCAGGGCTTTTCAATTTGACGCCCTCTTTCTTCTCCCAGTCTTTCATGATTGAACCCTTCTATCCAGTAAGGGCGTGACGACAGAGAAATGGCTGCGCTTCAGCCTGCTTAATTTAAGAGGTTAAATTGTTGCTAATGCATTTCTTTAGGGTAAGTCATTTCCAATGGCAGTATTTTGCATTTCAGAATGAAGAGATTTATGGCTATGAAAGCAACAAGCGGCCAAAAGCTGTGAGCATCGGCATCAGCATCTAATGCCGGTTTGGTCTTACAGCACATTGCATTAGCGAGAAGCTGGCATCAGTCACTGGAGACGTCGTGGCGGAAGGCAGTGCCCTCAAAAGGCTGGAAAACTGATTTGCACATGCGTTTCCAGGGAGGTAATCAAATCAGCCAGCGGGTTCAATAAAAGGAATAAGCAAATATTCCAGATTCGCTTGCGTTTGCAAACAGAACCTGTTGCAAGACTCTCAGGTTTTGAGTTTTTTTTCCTTCCAAAAAGCTATTTTTGGATTAAAAATGTTGCAGGCTGCTGCAGGAGGGCATTTTATATTCCCTTAGAGACATATCTGCATCTAAGATGAATGGTTTAGGGGAGTTTTTAGGGCTTGGGCTGTCACCCTTCCTTTCTGTCGCAAATTGTCCCTGTGCATATGTTATGGTCACAGAGTCCATTTTCCACGATTTAGCCTCCTCTCCAGGCATTGTCCCTCCTCTCTTCACCTCTTTGTTCCTCTCTGACCTATCTCCATGCTTTTTTTCTCAGTTTATCAAGGCTTTGTAGATGTTTCCTTCTGTTCCTTGCAGTACAAGCATTGTTGCTTATGGTGATGGATGCTGGCATGGGAAGGAGGGAGCAGAGATGAATCCCAAAGGGAGAAGCTGGGAGAAAGGATCCTGGCTTTGTGGAGAGTGCTGTCAGGTATGTCCACCTTCCATCCTCAGCAAAAACATGGTGTCTGCATGCCAAAATGCTCCTTTGTTGCCTTTAACCTCAAATTGGGGTGCAGTGGGCTCTGCTTAGTCCCCAGGAGCATCAAGCATCAGTGCGTCACCCCAAATTATGCAGATATACTTCCCCAGCTGATTTTTGGTGGCTGTACCCTTCCCTGGAACAGCACTGCTGTTGCTGCTTCTCCCGCAGCTGTGCTACTGCTGCCATGAAAGCACTGGTGCTCAGTGGTGGGTGCTGCAGAAGAGGTGCAGGGTGACAGGGGAGTGCAGGTGGTAGAGGATGACAGAGGGGTGCAGATAAGTCAAAATGCATTAGAAAAAAAGAAAGAAAGAAAAAAAGTCAAGTAGCTCTATTTTTCTTTGTGGGTTTTATTACCCCAAGACTAGATGACTATTAGAAGCTGCACAGTGATTCTAGTCTGGGGACATGTCCTGGTTTGTGCACCCTCCACTGCCAACAGAGGAAAGAACGTTACTGGTTTATTTATTTTTTTCACTATGGGGGTTTTTTCCTCTCTAAAACACAGCTCCCTGGGAAGCAGTAGATAAGCCCAGGCAATGCCTTGCATAGGTGGTGGTGGCAGTAAGTAATTATTTCTGATTTGGGTTCCCTTGAGTTTTGTATCACACCCTAAAAGACCAAGTTTCAGTGGAAAAAAATACAAAAATAAGAAAGCAAAGGACTCAACGAGCAGTTGAATGTTACAGAGCCTGCATTTTGTTTTTCTTCCTGGTCTTTTATGCCACTTTCACTAGCATTGCCTTTTCAGAAGGTTTTTGTGCTGAAATTATTAGATTTTAGAGAAGATGGTGGAAAATCCACTCAATAAATGCTCGAAAGCACTAGGGGCCAGGGCCTGTCATCTGGGGGAATCTCTGGGCAAACAAGGCCGAATAAAGAGAGAAAATCGATTTGGCACCCCAAGCAAATTCTGTATTTCTGGACAGGGAAGTGGAAGTCTGTTGCCCCCCCAAAATTCAGAGGCCAGAGCCGACAGCTGCTCCAGCTCACAACAGAGATGCTTTATGCCTTCACCAGGATTTGTGTATCCATGGCCCCAAGGGCATTGTTCTTTAGCCCTGAGCATATATTTTTTAAGGCTGCTAAACCCCTTCTTGGTAAAGATACAAGGATGTCTTTCAGAAAGAGTGCAACCTCAGACTCCTCTGTTGCCCACTGGGGAGCAGAGATGCCCGCTGTCTTCTGCACAGATAAAGTTTTACACACCATCACACCAAAGCCACATCCAGTACAAACTGTGCATCCTGACTCATGTTTCTTAACTACATCCTTCCCCTTTGTCTGCCCCAAGACCCTGGAGGACTTAATCAGCAGTGATGAGAGCAAGATCTGGGGGAGACCCTGCAGGTACGCTTCAAATTTACAACACCCCCTTGGTTTTCACACAGCAGAGGGTGTGCTGCAGGGCACCCGCAGTGTGCTCAGGCAGATTTTCTCTCCTCCAGGCTTGCAGCCAACATCCAGATCGCAGTGTAGCACTGCAGGCTTTTGCCTTCATTAATTTTCTCCTGGGGAGGCTTTACAGTTTTCCCTGCTGGGGAGTCTGCTGAACATTCCCCATTGCTGCTTGACAATTCAGCAGACTCTGTCCCTGGTATTCCTCTTCCTGACAGCTCCCTCTTCCAACAAACCATGTCAGGTTGATCTGAGGACAGTCCTGGTTCAGGCTGCAACAGTCATAGGTGCGAGGATTTGCTGGTCCTTTGCAGGCACCAGGGAGAGGACCTGCCATCTTAGATCAATACCTAAGAAACCTCTTTAGTTTCTGATAAGGAGCCAAAAGGAATATGTCTGTTCAAGCTTTCCATTTAGGCTTTTCCTATTAGACATTTTAATGGTGGCAAGGAATCAGTAAATAGAAACTGATCACCAAAGTTTATGCATAATGGATATAGAAATGTATGCCTTTGTATACAGGGATAGAAAGGGGTTGGGAAGTAGTTGTTTCTAAAACTTAGGATAATAATCAACTTAGTAGTTAGCAAGTATGTAACTAACTTAACTAGCTTGCTAACAACTGCTTAATGCTCTTCTCTGATTTTGCTGCAAGCGTCAGGGTGCATGGTATTTTTCCCAGCAGGAATGTTGTGAGACTTCCTTGTTAACACATGGCCTGCTTTCTGATTTGAAATTTTAAAGACACAAAAGCCACTCAGTAGTTGTTTTAATGCTGCACCATAACCTCCAAAAACTCAGGATGCAATTATTTCAGTCATTTTGGACAAGCCGCAGGATGATTTTTACAGTGAGTGTCAGTCTTCCTTATGCTCTTGAGCGTACATGGCACGTGCTGTCCTTGGGAAGCTCTCAGGTGGAAAGATTTATTGTCCACTGCCACACTGGAGGTTTCACCTTATCCCAGGGCCATTAAATTCTCTGCTGCAATACCACAAATGCAGGCAATTTGGTTAAAAATAGCCTGCTGGAAAAAATGAGCAAATAAAACATCCAGGTGTATGTGAACAGTTCCTGGCAGGCATCTTTTCTGGGTACTGTGATGGCAAACAATGGGAAATCTTTAAGAGTAACTACAACATTGTATTTATGTATAGATTGCTCCCTGCTCCCTTTTACTTTGCTAAATGTATTTTTAGTTGGAAAGTTCACTACAGGGGTATGATGTTTTAAACTCTTCCATTTTCTCCTTCATGTTGGAGTGAAGTCCACAAGTCCAGATGCTTTACCCAGCAGGGATTAAGGAAACTGTGACCAGCTTTGGCATTCCAGGTAGAGGAACACCTGCAAAGCCCGAGCAGGTCCTCAGTGATTCTCAGCTTTTCCATCTGATAGGAAAAAAAAAAACCCACCACAGGGACTTCACTTTTCTATTCCACAAAAAATCCCAAAAAAGTTTCCCGCTAGTGGTCTCCTAAAAATCTAGTCTTTGCTGCTTAGGCCAGGCACTTGGAACTCAAGCATACCCAGTGCTCCAAACCTTAGCAATGTAATAACCAGGGTTACATTTTCAATTGCCTTGGATGGAGTGTGTCCAGTGTCAGGGTCCTCCCTGTGTAGCTCACCTCACAGCAATTCTCCCTTCACCAAACTGTGCAGCAGCAATCATCTGGGCTGGCTGCAACCTTAAAGGAAGCACAGCCATGCCAGGCACCACGGTGGCAGTGGCTGGCTGCAGAGAATATAGCTGGTGTCTTAAGTTCTGCCAGAAGGAAAGAACAATTTAAAAATCCCCCCAAAAGCTGCCATGACTTTAAAATCAGATCAGTGCCCTCATGCAAACTGGCAATAGTTGAAAGCCACAGCCTAAGGTAAAAACCTGAATTTGATGTGGGGAGCCTGCTTCAACCAAAAGGGTACCCTGTTAAGTTTTCCTTCTGGGAGCAAGAGGTGCCTATGTAGACCACAACTGCCCTGGCAGGGTGTAAGTTCCCTGTTTCAGAATTTCAGTGGGACTTAAATTCTATGACATGTGGAGTCATAGAATCATTTAGGTTGGAAAAGACCTTTAAGATCAAGTTCAACCATAAACCTAAGACTGCCATGTCCACCAGTAAATCATGTCCCTCTGCACACCATCTGCACATCTTTTAAATCCATCCAGGGATGATGACTTCAGCACTTCCCTGGCAGCCTGGTCCAGGGCTTGACACCCTTTCAAGAAATAAATTGTTCCTTATGTCCAACCTAAACCTCTCTGGTGCAACTTGAGGTTGATTCCTCTTGGCCTTGGGAACTTATTACTTGGGAGAAGCGACAGCCGCCACCTCACTACAACCTCCTTTCATGGTAGAGAGCAAGGTCTCCCCTGAGCTTCCTTTTCTCCAGACTAAACAGCCCCAGTTCCCTCGGCTGCCTTCACAAGACTTACGTCCTAGACCCCTCACCAGCTTCATTGTCCTTTGAACACACTCCAGCAACTCAGTGTCTTTGTAGCGAGGGGACCAAACCTGAAAACAGCATTCGAGATGTGGTCTCACTAGTGCTGAGAACAGGGGATGATCCCTGCTCTAGTTCCGCTGGCCATACTGCTGCTGATACAAAACAGTACTCTGTGTGTGGCTCATTTTAAATGACCGCTTAACAGGCGGGAACCCCTTCGTCATTGCACATCGACCACAAGGAAGTCCTAAACCGGGCTGGCTGCACGCCCGGCCTCCCACCCAAACAAGGTGACAGAGGACAGCGGCTCGCGGGGCGGTTCGCTCCTCCGTAACTCCCCTGCCACAACCGCAGGGGGACGGGGCCCGCGTCCTGCCTCGCCTCCCCCGTACGCTTCGCGCCAACCCCCCCGAGGCGCAGGTAACCACCACCGCTGGGGAGGCGGAGGCCCGGGAGAAGACAGGGGCGGGGCGAGGGGTGTGGCCCGGGGGACGCAGCTCACGCATGCGCCGCTAAGGACAGGAAGTGCGCGGTGACACGCGGAGTGGGTGTGGTCGGAAGTGCGCAGGACGGGGAGCCGGAGGGAGGGAGTCGGGGGGGCCGCCATTACGCGGAGCGGAGCAGGCCTCGCTTCCCGGTTGTTGCGCCGCTATCGTTAAGCGGCTCCAGGCATCGCGGGTCCCGAGAGCGGCGGGGCCCTGCCTGGCCCCCCGCCCTCGCCGCCATGGAGGAGAAGGGTTTCGCTAAGGAGCTGGATCAGTGGATCGAGCAGCTGAACGAGTGCCGGCAGCTGAGCGAGAGCCAGGTCCGCAACCTCTGCGAGAAGGTGAGTGAGGAGCCCAGGGGGCCGCGCTCGGCTTCGCCCCGTCTCTAGGGCTCAGTGCTGACAGCAGGTGACCCCCGGTTGGGGTTGGGCTTTGCAATCCCTCGGCCTCGCACCTGGGGAGTTGTGGGTAGAGCGAAGCGAAAATGGCAGTGGGAGTGTGAGGGCTGCTGTGATAGGGAAAACGGATTTACTTTCCGCAATGTGAGACCCTGATGCTGTCTGTACTATATCTGAGATGTTCTCTTGGCAATATATTTCCGGTGTCAAAAATGCCACGGTTATAGGACTTTTTTTCCACACGTAATTGTCTGCAGTAGTGTGTTTTTTACCTTTTTGGCTTTGGGAGGCTCAGGGGTCGTGTGTGCAGGTAGGACTGTGTTCCTGTCTTTCACGGGCTTCATGTTGCATTTCTTTCTTGTGGCTCTTAATGTGTAGTAGCCACACACTAAAAAGTCCACTTTAAATCAGTGACCAAGCTTTCTGACATGCAACGTGTAATCGAGGAAAGCAGAGCGGGGTAAGAGATAAGCTGTAGTGCTGTCCTAGACAGAGATTACAAGGTGCTGAGGGAGACTAAAATAGAATGAGAAATGACTGGATAAAGGGCACCACTGTGCTATTTTGAACTGTGGTTTGAACAGTACTTTGGCAGATTCCCGTTTGGACTTGTTTAGTGTATGCTGTCAAGAGCTCTCTGACTGACTAAGGATTTTCTTTGGACTTGGCAAGATGTGGCAGTTGAATTCAAATGCTAATTGATGTAGTTACAAAGATTATTATTTCTGTTTGGTTTTTATCTCAGTGATCGTTTCTGCACACCAGGTGGTCCAGAGAAGCTCTCAGCTTCCTTTTCTGGATGGACTGATAGTAATCAGGAGCAGAGGATAGAGTAGTTAGGTTGCTAAAGGTGTTCCCTTAAGTGTCATGCTACTAGTGGTGAACTTGGCATTGTCACATTATTACCTGTGTGCCTCACTTGGTTCTTTGAGAAGTGGAATCTGTTTGCTGATGCTTGTTCATGGCAACACATTTTGGCCAGTGGCTAAACATTTTGGTGCTAACTTTGGAAGATGCAGCCATTTCCTTCTATCAGATGCTTGGTAGGCTACCACAGTGGTAAGATCTGAACAGTAGTGAGGGTCTGCACTACAACCTTGTAACATGCCAGGGGTGCTTATCAGAGAGGTAGGAGCTGCTTATTTTAATGCTGCAGGCAGATGCTATGCAGGACTCCAGACTGGCTTCCTGGCAGATGTTTTCAGCAGTGGTCCAGACATCTAGCTAGCCCCTACCCAGCCTATGTTTTTTTCCTCCTTTCTGTTTTGTTTTTTTTTTTGTTTCATGCTGGGGCTGCCAGTTTGTTTTATGACTCTTTCTCCAGAGCTTCATCAGTTCTAAAGGAGTGTGGTGAGAAGGGCTGGTGCTGCAGCAGGGAGTGACAGCAGTGGCTTGAAGAGTAGATAAGTCTTGAAGAGTGAATAAGAGCTTATAGTGCCTTTGCTGTCTCCTACATGAGGCCCAGATAATAAGCCTGAAAGAACTTATTACTGTGATCTTTGCCCTGCTCCATGCATTGCTGGTAGGGAACTACTGTTCTAACCAGCAAACTGTTACAGAAAAACATTTCCCTTCTTCTCTGATTGTGTTGTTAATTAAGGAGCTGTGGCTGCTGTTTGAAAAGCTGGAGGACAATGCCAGCAGATTGTGGCTGTATGTCAGAGCTGGCACAGTAAATAAGGAGAGTGGCAGCTCAGTGCACAATGTTGCAGCTGAAGAGGGTGTTTGTCATCCAGATGACAGGTAAAAACCCTGAC
This sequence comes from Bucco capensis, assembly GCA_013396975.1. Lineage (NCBI taxonomy): Eukaryota > Metazoa > Chordata > Aves > Piciformes > Bucconidae > Bucco > Bucco capensis. Next base: position 644,937 of record VWZO01011706.1, on the reverse strand, counting down.
CCTGTGGTGCATAGCATGAAACGACTATCATCTGTCACAGCACCTCATTCTTCAAGGGTGCTGGTAACTGATTGAAATTATTTGGGTGTGAAGTAAATACTCTGTGATGCTTTTACTTGGCTTATTTGTAAGTTTTGGGGGAGTGGTTGTATCGCCTAGCTGGTAGTGGAAAAGAGCATACAAAAACTTTTGGATGTGCAGGTTTGCTTTCCGTGTGAAGCAGCCCTGCCAGAAAACTGATTTAGTTTGGTTTTTTGAGCCAATACTTGCAGAAACCCTTACCAACCTTGTCTCACTACTTAGCACTCCCTTTTGTGTGACTAATGTCTGAGAGGCCAAGCACAGTAGTGCCTCTTGCCTGAGGTTTATATTTATGGAAGAGTTCAGTATTAAAAAATAAAAAAGGTTTCAACCAAAATGAGAGGGGGGGAAAAGCCCAAAGAAATAATTCCCAGACTTGCCCATGTGGGTCATTCTTGTTTTTCTTGCAGTTTGCATCCCTAAAAATCACACTCTTGCCTTCACCTGCCCAGTTACAACATCATTTTGGCAGCTAATCAGCCTTATGTTCTTCATGCAGTTAATCAAGATGTCATCTCAAGACATCACGAGAACACTTACTTCCCATTCTGCTGTTCTTTAAAATGAAATCTAGCTAAAATCATGCAGACATTCAAAGGATAATAGCAGGCCAAACAATGATGATCATTGCTGGAGCTTGTAGACAGGAGAAAAGTTCTGGCATATTAGGAAGTGTGTGTCAAATGTCTTGCCTCTCACTACTTCTCTTAATATCATGGTCTTAGAATCTCTTTATGGCAAAAGGCTGTTAAAACCTTTTCCCACTGTGCTTTCCACCTGTAATTTGGACACCTAGAACCAGGCTAAAAGGGCACTAAGTTGGATTTGTTGAAGGAAGTGCTCTGCAGTTTGAACATGGAAATCTTTGAATACTTATGTTTTAAAGTTCAAGTCAGGTCAGCAAATGAATTCTGTTACAGGTGAGGGAGTTCAGCACCATCCTTCTTATCCTAGGGAAGGTGTTTTTTCACCAGGGTAATAAAATGGGATATGAAAGAAGGCAAGTAAAATGCTTCTCTTACGTTAAACTCAGACAAGCAACCATCCTGCTGCAGCTTCTTTTTTCTGTCCTTGTTCTTTGGATGGGTAAGAAGGGTTACAATTCACTGCTGTGAGCAGCTAGAGAACTTTGTGTTGTGAAGTAGTAGGAGGAGGAGGATTCTAATGGCTAATGAAGACTTGCATTTCTTGTACAGATATTGAATGGTAATTGTAAACTGATTCTTCAAACCAAGCAGCAGGAGAGCCAGTTGAAACTGTAGGGAGTATTGCTGTTACTGGCACATACCCATGTTGCTTTTACCCACCAAGATCATTTCATCTAAGAATAATTTTAGGAAAATGAGTTAGCAAGCTCTTCTGCACTAATTGGTGAAATTAGTAGGAGTAATGGAGCCAAGTAGCATCCTGGATGCTGTTTAAACTGTGAAATTCTGAGTGTTGTGTTGAGCTGTGGCCAGGGATATTTCATTTCTCCAGTGATGACACTCAACCTAGGGTATGCTGGCCCAGGTACCTCTAGGAGCATGTGCATACCTTGACAGTCCCTGTCACTCTTGAGGCTCCAGGCTGTCCTCCACTACCTTGTTGCTGAGGGTCAAGACTGCTTTGACCCTCTGGCTTCTATCTAATTTGGGGAGAATTTAGCTGGTTCTTGTTCAGGCCAAGCTCTTTGAGATTTCAGTATTCTCAGCACACTTGCTGACATAGTTTGTTATGATGGAATGACGGTTCAGTTGAATTTTGATCAGAAACCCCATGTATGGTTTCTCTGATTCCTGAAGAAAGAGCTCCTACAGGTCAACCCGAGGTTGGAGTGCAGTAAATTAATCTTCCAGGAATTGAATTTTTGTGCTCTCAAAAGATGTTGTATGCAGAGCAGGTACTTGGAGTCTTTGGTTTTCTCTAGAGAAAGCACAGTGGTGAAAATCTGCCTCCTGGCTGGATTGTAATCCCCTCGCCCATGGGATCAGCCTGCACAATTATCACAGACAAATCTGAGCAGTGTAATAGTTGATGGGGATTTGATTGTTAAGTCTCTCACAGGAGTATTAGTCCCCTGATGATCCCAACAGTAGTCTCGTAGCTGGTATAGCATCTCAGGTTTCAGAGCAGTGCATTAATGGGTTGTGTTCAAGCCTTGAGACTGCTCGGTTTCTTCTTATGAGGACAACAGTAAATTATTTGGACATGCATTCTCCAGCCTCCTGCCACGTGGATTGAGGACTGGACAGCAGACAAGCTTGTATTACAGTCTGCAGAATGTAAAACTGTGAAAAAGAGGGGAGTTGGGATGATGCACAAACTCACAGTCAACAGTCTACTCTTCAAAGTAATTTTGGGCAGAGATATGGTAACTATTGTGCTTAATGGAGGTTTATTTAATAAAAAATTACCAAAAGCTGCTTCTTTTTATTCAGACCTGGATATGTTTTTCATCCAAAACAACTGAGACACATGCTTAGGAAGGTGATAATATTAGTCACCATTTTCTAAAGCAAAGGTAGATAAAATACGACTTTTAAGTCCTAGTTATTTAACACCTTTCTTAAGTAAGTGATGATAAAGCAGGGCACCTTACTTGCATCAGGATTTTTTGTCCTTGTTTTGTAATGTTGCTTTTGTTATTTTAAGTCATTTGACTTTAGAATTACTCTGCACAGTGAAATGCACAAGCAGAGCATAGTTGCTACTTTTCTAGGATGTTTTTAATGATGCTGAAAATTTCAGAGTTTTTACTGTGCATTAGAAAGTCACGTGAGGGCAAATTTCTGTGGCCAGCCAAGCTCAACTCCCCAGCCTGATATGAGGCAGCTTTGCAGTGTTAAAATGACAGACTTAATCTATTAATGTCCATATATGATTGTCTACATAGTAAGCTAAAATAGGCTGCACAGTAACAGCTGGCAGGCAGCTTAAGAAGTCTCTGCTCTTCAGCTGCCAGCTTCTTCTCTGTCATAAGTGGGAAACTTCTAGATTCTCATAGTACCAAAATTGCAGGACTCAGGCTGGCCCACCTTCCTGGGATGCATTTAACATGAGTATGTTTTCCCCATTACTGCACAAAAGGAGCTCTTCTCTGTTGCCTGTGCTGGTTTACCTGTACATGGTCTGAGGAGGAGTGCGTGGGTTTTCTGGGGAGATCAGAGAGGTGGAAAGTTATGATGTTGTTGAGACACTGGAAAGTACATATGGTATCTGTACAGTGTCCTGCATCTTTTCCTTGGAGGCTTGAAGTAAGTACATTTCTTTCTGTGTGTCTGGGAAGGGAGCACTTGATACGAAAAGGCAGAAAACACCTTGCGCCTTTCATGGTTAAGTTAGCTCCAGCTTACAACAAAACCTTATCTGCTGCTTTGTGCAACACTCAGAACGTGATGAATTTGTGACTGTGTTTTATATTTGTTTCTACCACAAGGAGGAAGTTCTCAAAAGGTGCTATAGATGCTTTTAAATGTACTTGAATAGACTTTGGGTACTACTGTTGCACTCAAAGATGCAACACGTTCAGCAGTTTCCAATCAGTTTAGACCCTATGTCTTCAAGTCCATGTGCAGGACATGTCTTTGAGGATTAAGGTCACATCCCTTGGGTTACATGCCAGGCAAGGGGCATGCTAGATGCTGTCCAAGCCCTTGGATTTTAGTTATTTTTTCCAAATATGTGCTTTACCTAAGAGACAAGGCAACTAACACTTGAATGTGAACACTGGAATCTTCGGAGAGCCCACTGAGGGTGTCCTCAGTAAGCATCTTCTTCCTGGTAGCAGCAGGTGAGAGATAAATCATCCTGAGCTGAGGGAGCTGGTGATAAATAGCCAGATCATTGCCTGCCGATTTTTTTTTTTGCTCCTGCCAATTGGATTGAGCTTGTCTGTGGGTGTTCTGTGTGCCTTCAGATGTGCCTGGAGTGCTGATCTGCATCAGTTGATGAGCTGGAGGCAGCAAAACAAACATGATATTTGATAACAATAAGATAATGCAGATAGGCTACATTACACAGCTGTAATTAGAAGAGGAACTGCTGGGTATAGAGGAAGATATGACTAAATCCAGGGATGCCATCCCTCCATCTTTGGTCATTTTGGTGCCAGCTGGATATGGCCAGGGCAGCTTATTGTGGCTTTTTATGTTTAAATTGCCTCTGTCTTTGCTTTTCCACTCGTATGTGACCTGCCTTTAGGAACTGGTAAACTGTTTTGTTTGGAAGGGGATTGGAAATCTGGCAGGGATAAAGTGCCCTGGGCAAGAGAAGTACCTCTTGCATATGCAGTGATATTCTGTGCCAGGTTAGTAAAGGTAAACTTAGAAATACTTGTCTTCCTCAGAAACTTAAGCAAGAAGAAATCTGCCCCCCTAAAAGGGAAATGGAGTTAGGTTCCCTTTCCTGACATACCGCTCCAGTTGTCTTGTAATCACCATGATGCAATCTGAAGGCACAGAGCTGGGGCAGCCCCATCAACCCCTGGTGCTGGTGGTTGTGTTGGTTATTTTTTTGACAGAATAACACAGTTCAGCTCATCTGATGCTGTAGTGGTTGCCCAGCATTTCTGCCAGACAAGCTGCTTTGTCATGTGCAGCTTTTCTTTACATCATCTCTACTTGGTGATCACGCTGTGAGCTGGCTTTGTCAATATGGAGTGAACACACTGTTCGTGGTGCCGTTTCCATGGCATGAATCTGCTACTGTGACATCCTGGTCTTGGGAGAGATGAACTGGAGGTTTATGGGTGTGTAATGACAGGGGGAAGCCTGAGGGATCCCAGAGGAGGAAGGTAGTGAGGAGCAACTGTCAGTGCTGGCAGAGGAGTTGTTCCACTCTGCTGCTGTGTTGCCAGCAAAGGTGGCAATGTGAATGGTTCCACATGGCTGCGTGGGATTGAGAGCAATCCGTTGAGCAGCCGAGGTGGTAGTCAGACTAAAATGTGGCAGGAGGGAGTCTGTGTGTAAGTGCATCGTTGCAATTTAGATAATGTGTATTAGAAATTTTCCTACTAGTCTATGTATCAAATAATATCTAGCTTTATACATGGTTTTGCAAATCAAAAAGCCATAATAGTTGCCTGGGTGGCATGTGCTTTCTCCTTTGGTATTTCTACACTGACAGCACATGGGAAGAGTCTTGGCTCATCTCTGTTGATAAGAGTTTTGCATCAAACTCTTGCTGACAGGACATGGGATGGCCTGCAGTACTGAGGGGACAGCTGTGGTTCTCAAGGTAAAAGCTTCTAGATATTGTGAAACTGAATAGCAGTTGACTTTGGCAGTCAGGTGAGATAGCTGAGATGCACAGACCTGAGAGGTGTTGAAGACATAGATGGAGAAATCTGTCAAAACCTGTATATTAAAAAAAAAAAAACCCAAACAGTTGTGCTTAAGAAGGTGACATCTATCCATGGCACTTTCTGGAATAGCCCTTTGTCTTGTCTGCACATGAGGAATGTTTGGAGGAAGCACAGTATTCATGGGTGAACCCCAGTGGTGGAAGAAGTATTACCATTGCAAGTCTTAAGTTCATGCTATTTCATTTCAGGGAAGGCTGCAAAAGAACTTGCTTAGTTACATCTTTGAATTAGTTTGTCAGTGCTTGTGATACATCAAACAGGCTCATCGTAGCAAACCTTGTTGTCTTTGTGCACAGGGGTTTGTAAAATGCACTTTGTCTTTGCTTACCCAGCAAACTCTTTTACCAGTGATAAGCTTGAGCTGCCAGAGTAAACCTGGGATTCCACTGTGAATGCTGTGGAGTAACATCTGCATCTGCTTATGGAGAAGCTTCCTAACTTTTGGCCTAAATGTGTTTTTCCTTGCTAGGCTAAAGAAATTCTTACAAAAGAATCAAATGTGCAAGAGGTACGTTGCCCCGTCACTGTTTGTGGAGATGTCCACGGTCAATTCCATGACCTTATGGAACTCTTTAGAATTGGTGGGAAATCGCCGGACACAAATTACCTGTTCATGGGCGACTACGTAGACAGAGGCTATTACTCGGTGGAAACAGTGACTCTTCTAGTAGCATTAAAGGTATGGTTTGACAGCTTTTCTACAGCAGTCTTGACCAAAACTGCATTTTTTTTATGCAGTTTTGAAAGAATTGTTCCTCACGTTGACACCACCTTTGGCTTGAGCTCGATGAATGAAATTTAAAAGAGTTAATGGACACACACTGTTCTATAACAGAGCTGAATGCTTGGCTGCTGTTTGAGATACTCTGTTATTGTTTCTTTGTGTGTTGACAGGACAGTTCTTGTGTTAAAAAGTTTTCTTTGTCAATAGGTGCGTTACCCAGAGCGCATTACAATACTGAGAGGCAATCACGAAAGCAGACAAATTACACAAGTGTACGGCTTTTATGATGAATGTCTGCGAAAGTATGGCAATGCCAATGTCTGGAAGTACTTCACAGATCTGTTTGACTACCTTCCGCTCACAGCTCTAGTAGATGGCCAGGTAAGCCCTGAGTAAGGAAGTGTAGACTGTATTGTCTGACCTTGATATGACACTCTAAAATAAGCTCCCTTGACTTGTGATCTGAAGTTTTTTTTCAAAGGCCAGGTGCTTATTGTGGGTTTGAGGAAGAATTTAGTGAGGTGTTAATACAAGCTGGTGTTGTGGAGAGGCTTTTGATTCTGCTGCTGAAGGAATGGCAGAATATTGCGTGTATGGCTCGTTTTAAATGATCACTCAACAAGTGGGGATATGCTCATGATATATTAGACATGAGTTGAGTTGTGGCCCTTCAGGAAGATACTCTTAAAACTGAAGGCATGATGTCTTTGCTGTTGCTCTGATCTCTATATGCAAGGTGCAGCCTTATAGGTTTGTTCCTTCTCCATGAATTCAATCTGGTTTCTTTGCTGTGAGGGTGAGATGGCTGTAAATGTAAAAGAATAACAAGAGTTAAAACCAGCTGTTTTCTCAGATCAATCTTCCCATAACAATATGCACTGAATGGATTACTCTTTTTTTCTGGGACAGATATTCTGTCTCCACGGTGGCCTCTCTCCATCCATAGATACACTGGATCATATCAGAGCTCTGGACCGCCTGCAGGAAGTTCCACACGAGGTAAGGGGCATCATACACTTAGATGGTAGTGGGAAACACATTGTAGCCTCACACTGAAATCCATTTAGACATGAGGCATGTTTACACAGCAGATTATTGCCTTTCTAAACTAGAGCAGATGAACATACATTTGGGCAAAACACACACAAGTCGATATGCTTTGATTGCAGCAATCCACAAAAAGAGAGCTATGGGGTTTTCACAGGTGGGAACAGTGAGCAACTAGCAAATACTATGTGGTAAAATAAACTTGTATGCCATATGCAGAGAAGGACATGCTGGCAGTCTCTTTATTGTAAACAAAATATATTTGTAAGCGACTTTACAGTGATCTTGCTGGTGATCTAATGATGAACACTTCATCTTTTTCAAGGGTCCTATGTGTGATCTGTTATGGTCTGATCCGGATGATCGTGGTGGCTGGGGTATATCTCCACGTGGTGCTGGCTACACATTTGGGCAAGATATTTCCGAAACATTTAACCATGCCAATGGTCTCACACTGGTCTCCCGTGCTCACCAGCTTGTCATGGAGGTAGGGCAAGCACTCTGCTAGGTGGGGCTAGCAAAACATAGATGCTGATTCTTGTCTCCTCTGTGAGACCTTCACTGATGAGTTTGCATAAGCTGACACCTAAATGTTACGCAGGTAACAGCTCTACTTAGGCTGCTGCTTTATTAAGCATGCTGTCCTGTAATACTCAGCAGTCAGATGTGATGGGGATTAAGCCATAATTTTGGCTGTCAATAGACTATTCTTGTGAGTCTTGCTGGAAAAATGCCAGGTGGGTCAATAGAGCAGATGTATTTTTAAAATCTGTTTCAAGTAGATCCCTTAAGTAGTACTGTGTGTCAGGAGTCGCTTGCATCCAGCAGGTGAATTCTTGTTTGATGGGTGAAAGCTGAAGGCATATGTGAAAATCTCAAGGTTTCCTTGTGGAATAAGCTGTAATTTGTACACAAAATTGATAAAACACGAGTGAAAAAGGGCTGATCTCTCTGCAGAGTGGTTGGAGCTTGTGGTAGCGTACTTCTTTTGAAATGAAACAGTCATCCAAGAGGAACTTCAGATGGGTTTAGGTTTGATGCTTAACAGAGACTTTTTTCCCCTCTTTTTCTGGCAGGGTTACAACTGGTGCCATGACCGAAATGTGGTTACCATTTTCAGCGCACCCAATTATTGTTACCGCTGTGGGAACCAGGCTGCTATCATGGAATTAGATGACACTTTAAAATATTCCTTGTGAGTAACCTGGCTTGGGCTGTTCTCTCTTCCTAACTGTTCTGTATCGTGAGGAGTGTCTGATCCTTTCTGAAGGGGTTCTTTCCAGAAAAGCCAGCTCAGAGCACTCTGAAATTGATGTTGTGTGCTCTACCTGCAAGAATATCTAAAAATAAGTAGTGAGTTAAGCTCTTAGAAGCTTTTGTTGGGTACTGCATTATCTGGCTCTCTGGAGTGTTGGAGCTTCTGCATTTTCTTAATCCCTCTATGGTCCAAGCTTGATGGAGAGAGTAAAGACAGGTGAAGTTGTGTTTTTATTTTTATTTTTGGTAGCACTGTGCTTTATAAGGGTGGCTGAGAGAGTCTGAATTGTGAGCTCTTGAAAGTAGCAGTGGGCTGTAGAGGTGCTGACTGCTAGGTGATGTTCATTCTCTAAGCAGCATTTTCACCAGCTGGTGAGTTTGAACCCCTGCAGATGCTTTTACTCAGCTGGGATGAGTAAAGCAGCAAGAGAGCACATCTAGTATTTATTATGGTGTTGGAAAATACCTTGTGGAGTAGGGAAAACAATGTCTTTTCCTCCCTGCAGCCTCCAGTTTGATCCAGCACCTCGTCGTGGAGAGCCTCATGTTACCCGTCGTACCCCAGACTACTTCCTATAAACCTCTCAACCTCTCCTAACCTTTATAGAAGGAAATACACCTGGCATTTTAAAGAGCAACAATATTTACATGTTTCTGTAAGAAATCAGGGTTCGTCTCAACTTCAAATCCCCATCATGGACCAAAATGTGCCATACAGAGGACGAAGAGTGTTTAGCACAACTTGAGACTGAATTCCTTAAAACACTATCTATATATCCTATACCTGTCAGTCCAACAGTCAGTTTGCCTGCTGTATTTGTAGTCATTGTTTTTGGTTTTGTTTTTTGTTGGGGTTTTTTGTTTGGTTTTTTTCTTCTGGACTGTTCAGAGAGGAAAAAGTAACTCTAATAACACTTCCATCTCGCTTCTTTGTAAATTTTTAGTTCTAGTGTTTAACTGGCATGAATTAGAGTTTATTTTCAAGGGAAATGCACACTAACTTCTTCCCCCAACACTTTATTTTATTGAAAGACCGATCGACTTAACTGGAGAAAGGAAGCAATTCCTGTTTGGGAGTTTGTTGTCATAACATGGATAAAAAGCTTCCCCATTTTAGCTCGATTCCCGTTCTGTGTTGATCCTGCCTTTTATTTTTTGTGTTGTTTTGTTTTCTTTTTATTATTTTCCCTTCTTCCCCTTGTATATTTGTCCTGGAAGCGCTTGCAAATCCTCCTCGCTGTACCTGAAACAATAAACTTGCCATTGTCAGCCCCAACCCGTGGTGCTATGCTGTGATGGGGCAGGCCCTAGGGCGGGACGACTCGGGGGCGGAGCGGAGCAGCAGGGCGGGCCTACCGAAGCCTGGAGCCATGGCGGTGGCCGCTTACGAGCTCTTGGTGCTGGGTGGTGGTTCGGGAGGGCTGGCGGGGGCCCGACGAGCAGCCGAACTGGGAGCCCGAGTCGCGTTGGTGGAGCCGCACCGCTTCGGTGGTACCTGTGTAAGTCCTGGGGGCAGACACGAAGGGGGGAGATCCACTGCTGGGGCTTGAGGGCGGGCGGAGGGTTTAGGCGGGTCCTGTTCGCCCTGGGGCGGAGCCCGGTTCTCCGGGGCTCGATCCTGACTCAGGGCTGGTATCGGTCCCCGCGGGGTTGGAATCTGTCCCTGGGTAGCTGATCCTGGCTCCCGTGGGGCTCCTCTCGGTTCCCCCGGGGCTGGCCCCAGTTCCACCCTGGTGCAAGTTCCGGTTCTGCGACGCGGGAAGCCGCAGGGCACGAGTCACCATCCTGGGCCACGGAGCGTTGCGCAAGGACCTACCTTGTCAGGCTGAGTTACAGGGAAGCGGGACGGGTCTGATATTCCACTCTCCCTTGGGTTTTTTCTGCCCAGTAAAGGGATGGTGACAAGTCCTGGGTCTGTGCAGCACAACCATTAACTGAATTGCCACCAAAAGGCAGCAAAGCAGAAGAACATGCAGGCCAGGTGAGCCAGGAACAAGCAGAAAACCCCAGACTTGTTCCTCAAACACACTCTCATTTCATGCTTTAAGTACATGTCTCCCGGAAGAGTGATCATACTAGAACCAGAAGTGCAGGAAGAAGATGTCAAACACCCTTCCTCTAGTAAACCTCTTTTAAATTATTGATGGAAAAGTCTCTTGTTTTTAAAGACTGTGCACCTTCCGCATTCTTCTTTAAGGAAGTGAAGGAAAACCACAGGATCTTGAGGCACCAAGGCAGTTACACCCCTTTTTTGCCAGAAACCTATAATCCTGCCTTTATTTTCCTGGGATTTGGTACCAGCCTGATATGGGATGCTCTTTGCAACTTCACCTTTGAGGAAACTAAGACTTAACGCTGAGACTTGCTTTTATTTCCCTCTAGGTCAATGTTGGGTGCGTGCCAAAGAAGGTAAGGGTGCTTTCACTGCTGCTTCCTCAACTATGGATTGGATCTGGTGTAGGTGCCTGCCGAATTGCAGAGCATTGCTATCACAGGGAAGGATAGAGTGGGGAGGAAGCAGAGTCTTGGGAGTGTGTTGAGCAATTGAGATCATAGAATCATGGAATGGTTTGGGTTGGAAAGGACCTTTAAAAGTCATTTAGTCCAACTTGCCTGCAGTGAGCAGGGACATCTTCAGCTAGAGATGCCATGAGGCCCTCTGACCTGCATCCTGTGGGCTGCTCTGGGCAGAGGTGCAGCACTGGTAAGCATGGCAGGAGTTTTCCCCCAATCAAACTGCTTTTCCTGAGCCAATTTACGGTTTGTGTGGGCAGGTAATGTGGAATGCAGCGATCCATGCGGAGTTCATCCATGATCATGCTGACTATGGCTTTGAAACACCCAGTGTCAAGTTCAGCTGGAGGTAAGTATGGAAAGAGATGTTTGGAAGCAAGCATCTCCTAGTGTGTCCCACAGGTCAGCACTGCAGCCCCATGGCTCATTGTCTACCCCGAAGGGGTCGCTGCCAGCTTTGATTGTTTTTTGCTGAGCTCTGTAGCTTTGCTCACTCACAGTGACAGCAAACCCCTGCTCTATTCCAGAACGATTAAAGATAAGCGTGATGCTTATGTGAGGCGCCTGAATGAGATCTATGAGAATAACCTCAAAAAGGTGAGGATGTGTCCATGAGCCAAACAGGGAAGAGGACTCTGCTGGATTTTTGGCTGCTTTTCCAGCCTTAACAGGTGTTCTCTTAACTGTGGAAGCTCTGGCTCTGTGAGCTTATCTCCTACTGCCATTAATCACATAACTGTTACCCACCCCTAAGGCTCACATCGACATCATTCGGGGCTATGGCAAGTTCACTGCTGATCCCAAGCCTACCATTGAAGTGGATGGGAAGAAGTACACGGCTCCACACATCCTTATAGCCACGGGTGGGCGACCTGCTGTCCCTCCTGACAGCGAAATTCCTGGTGAGCCTGATGAAATTCCCCACGCAGCCTGGAGAGAGGTCTGCCAAAGCAAAGTGGGTTTTGGGAGGTGGAGACAGGAAGAGGGAAGATTGGTCAGGGATGCAAAAACGGTTTTGCTTTGCAGGCGCCAGCCTGGGGATAACTAGTGATGGTTTCTTTGACCTGGAGGAGCTTCCCAGGTAGAGCATGACTCACCCCCCCCCAGCCACTGACACTGGGTTGGCATGGCTGCACATGGCATCATGGCTTCTCTGCAGGCAGAGTGTTATTGTTGGTGCCGGCTACATTGCGGTGGAAATTGCAGGTATCCTTTCTACACTGGGCTCCAAGTCGTCCCTGCTGATCCGCAATGACAAGGTAGTGCAACCAGCTGTCCCCAGCCACATCCCAGTCTGCCAGGGCTTTCTGGTCATCAGCTCCTGTGAGCTGGTAAAGGAGGGTCCAAGTAGGCACAAGCTTGGGAGGTGGAAATGGCAATGCAGAGGATGGTGGCATTAGGCTATTGGGTATCAGGAGGGGCTGGAAGGGGCAGACAGGACAAGAAGAAGAATATAGGTGTGCTGCTAGGAGGATTTTGGCAGCACCAACTATGTCTGCTGCCACACCCATTTTCTTAAGCTTTGTTTCAAGTCATTACTTGAAAAAAAGAAATGAAAAATAAAGGAAAAACAAACAGGAGAACTATTATTAACCAGAAGCACCCCAATCCTCTCTGGGTCTTGATGGGGCACAAGCATGGGGAAATGCTTGTGGAGGGGGCTGCCAGGCAGTGTCTTCACCTGCAGACCCTCATCTGATGAGTTTGGTGGGTCCCTGCCCCAGGTCCTGAGAACCTTTGACTCCATGATCAGCTCAAACTGCACCCAGGAGCTGGAGAACACTGGGGTGGATGTCTGGAAGCACACAAAGGTAAAGGCATGCAGAGCAGGCCCACAGCTTGTCCCATGTCCTGGAGAGGCAGGGCCAGGGGAAAGCCAGTGTCTTGGGCACAACTGGCTGAGCCACGGCTTTGGTGGCATCACTGGTTCTGCAGTGTGGCTGCTGTCAACTGTCACAAGGCAAAAGCCATCAGCACCTTCTTCCCCTCGTGGCTTCTGTTGCTCCCCACAGGTCAAGACAGTCACCAAGTCCCCTTGTGGGCTGCTGGATGTGACAGTGACCTCCTCAGTGCCTGGCCACAAGCCAACGGAGGGGATGATCCGGGATGTGGACTGCCTTCTGTGGGCTGTGGGGCGGGAGCCCAACACTGAGGATCTGTGCCTGGACCAAGTGGTGAGGTGGCAGCATGTGCCTTCTGTGCTGGTGTGAGGGTGCCCACGGGTCTCCAAGAGTCCTATGGATCTCCAGAGCCTGCTGCAGGATGGTGTTTCTGCCATATTTCCCCAGGCTGGGGACACAATGGCCACTGGCACAGGTCCCCCATAGGCATCACTTGTCCCATCCCTGCTGGGGCATATGCCAAGGCAGCTGCTGTTTGCCATGGCAGGGTGTGCAGGTGGATGCCAAGGGCCATGTGGTGGTGGACGAGTACCAGAATACCACCAGGAGAGGAGTGTATGCTGTCGGGGACGTCTGTGGGAGAGCCCTCCTCACCCCAGGTACCACAGCTGTGCCCCCACCCCCAGCACCTTGGTGCTGTGCTGCAGCTCAGGCTTCCTGTCGCTCCCCACAGTGGCCATTGCGGCTGGCAGAAAGCTGGCTCACAGGCTCTTCGAGGGCAAGGAGAACTCCCGACTGGACTACCACAACATCCCCACTGTTGTCTTCAGCCACCCACCCATCGGCACTGTGGGCCTCACTGAAGGTGGGGATGGCTAGGGCATGGGATGGGGGCAAAGAGGCTGGGGACATTGTGGCTCAGAGCCATTGGTTTAACACTTGAGGAAATGGTCTGATCTCTGGCAAGTGCTCTGAGCACTGGAGAATAAGTTTTGACTCCCTTATTGTAAATGCCTCATATATACAGTGTATCCCTTTGACCACTTGCCATGTCTTCTGCTGCAGATGAAGCTGTGGCTGTACATGGGAGGGACAATGTGAAGATCTACAGCACATCCTTCACCCCCCTGTACCATGCCGTAACCCAGAGGAAGGTTAAGTGCGTTATGAAGCTGGTGTGTGCTGGCAAGGAGGAGAAGGTGTGTGAAGGGGCTGGGGGGACAGCTGGGCACTCCGGGGGGGTGGCACAGAATATGGCTAACTCTCCCCTTATCCCTATGTGGTTGGCTCTGACCTGCTCAGACCAGATCTAGGCCTGGGATCCAGCTCCCTACACACCATGCCCAGTATTCAGCCTGGATTTTGCTGATGCTGGGTCCCATCTGACCTCTCACTTCTTCCCCAAAGGTGGTGGGATTGCACATGCAAGGGCTAGGCTGTGATGAAATGTTGCAGGGCTTTGCCGTGGCCATCAAAATGGGGGCCACCAAGGCCGACCTGGACAACACCGTCGCTATTCACCCCACTTCTGCTGAAGAGCTGGTGACACTGCGGTGAGGTGGTAGGCACAGGCAGACCCAGGGACAGCTGCTGCAGCTGCGGAAGATATGTTTTCTGTCTTTAAAAATCCCTTCATGTCAGGCAGTTGCCTGGAGAGCGTCTGTAAAATCGATGTGCCTTGCTTTGGAGCAGGAAGTAAATCCAGTGATGCTGGCAATTCTCTGCTTTTTCCTTCATGGTGCCTGTCTCCTGCCATCCTCAACCATAGATAGTGGTTGGCATGGTTTGGGGAAGGCTGCTTCTGGACAGGCTTCCTCATAACCATCTCTGGCACCAGGGCTGTGTGGGTAGCAGCAGAGCAGAGCAGGATGGCTGGGTGCTTTGGGTACTTGTGGGTTCTGGAGTATCCTGGGGTGGGCTCTGTCAGGGGTGCGTCAGCATCACTCGTGGATGTGGGATCACAGGGGAGCTGCTGGCCTGACTGTGCTGCATCCTAGAGGTTTCCAATGCCCTTCTCCACCCTGTCACTATCTGCTCTTTGTGGCTGCAAATGTTGAGCTTTCAAAGCCTGATGTGGCTGAGAGCAAAGCTGGCCAGGAGAGGTGGGGCAGAGCACTGAGTAACTGATGTTTTCTGCTTTGCTTTTGCTAGAAATAAATAGTTGTTTGCATGAAATCGAAGTATCTCTGAGGTTGAAAACTCCCTGGAACCTAAGGAGGAGGTGCGTGGCCAAAGGAAGGGGACACTGGTGCTAAGCCCAGGTGTGCAGCTTCAGGCTTTGCTATAGGGACGCTCAGGGAGCTAGGGCTGTTTAGCCGGGAGGAGGCTGAGGGGAGATCTTATCGCTCTCTTCAACTACCTGAAAGGAGGTTGTAGAGGGGCAGGTGTTGGCCTCTTCTGCCTTGTGACTAGCAATAGGACTAGAGGGAATGGGTTCAAGTTGTGCCAGGGCAGGTTTAGATTAGATATTAGGGAAAATTTCTTCACTGAAAGAGTGGTGTGGTGTTGGAACAGGCTGCCCAGGGAGGTGGTGTAGTCACCGTCTCTGGAATTCAGTTTTCAAGAAGGGGGTAGATGTGGCGCTTCGGGGGATGGGTTAGGGATAGTACTAGTGTAGGGCTATCGCTTGGACTTGATGATCTTGAAGGCCCTTTCCAACCGGGATGATTCTACAGTGTTTCCATTCCAGACAGCAAAACTATCACTATCACCCAGCTGCCGATAAGCCTGCCCGCTCCGCCCCACTTGCAGGATGTTCCCCTGCGGAGCTACCTCCCCCGGGCGGGGCCCAAGGACTTTTGACCCCTGGCGGTGGCCATTTTGTTTTCTTGACTTCTGATTAGGTAGCAGTGAGCGAGGGGCGTCGGCTAGGGTCTCCGTGCGGGGGCTGCGGCTCCGCTGGGTAGCGGCGGCGCTGCGGGCAGAGGGAAGCTGGTTCAGCTCCGCTCCAGGAGTCCTGGGCGCTCAGAGCCGCGTAGCGCCGGCAGCTGCTCGCCCTAAGTGAGGAGAGGGATCAGCTGCAGGGGCCGCGGCGAGAACAAGGTCGAGGCTGGGAGCGGTTTGTGGGCGAGCGAGGCCACGCCAGCCCGAGGCTCAGCACTGGGGTTTTGGGACTGGAGCCATTTTGCTGGTTTTGTGTCTCTCTGTAGCACAAACCGAGCCGAGCGTTTCCCAGGCCTGAGAATGGAGCCCTGGGGCTGCGTTTTTGGGGCTGGGAAGGGGCTCCTGGAGCAGAAACCGAGACCTGCGTGTTTGGGCTTCGGAACGGAGACCCTGTCCGGATACCAGCTGGCAGCCCTGCTCTGTGCACTCTCTACCTTACTGCGCGCAGTTCTTAGCCCCGCTGTAGTTGGACCGCTCGAGCCCTACCCCTCGGGGCAGCGCCCTCTGGCGGACGCGGAGCGTCAGGGCGTGTGGCCATGATCACCCACAGCGCGCGACGCGTTCTGGCCGGAGCAGCGCTGCTCGTCGTAGTGCCATCTCGTGGTCGCACTATGGTACTGCAGCCCCCGCCCGTACCGACACCAGGGCCACCCTCACGAGAACTTGCACCGTATCGCCCACGCTGGCACTCCAGGAGGAGGTGCTGGCCCCGTGCCTCGTCACCCCAACCCCACGAGGTTGAGAACACCTCCCTCCACCCTATCCCTCATCGCTGTGATGCAGCCCTGAGGGAGGGCTTCCACCCGCCAGGGAACCATGTGGGCCAATGGAGGGAAGGCACAGGCAAAGGACACCTCGGTCAGTGTGAGTCAGGGTTATAGTCAAACTTTACTCTCTGCGGTGCAGCGAGACAGGACAGTTAACACTCTGTGTGACAATCCGTGTCCCTGCTGCCCCCTCCCCACAGCCAGCACCACCCCAAACTGAGCCCCCCAGCCCCTAAATACTGAGCACCAGATTTGTGGTTTGGTTTAAATGAGGCAAAACCCTGCAGAAAAGAGGCAAATGAAGGCTGCTCATCTTGGATATTAAATAAGAAAATGTGGCTTTTCTTGGTTTGTTCCCCAGCAAGGTGGGGAACTGACCCTGAGAACTGCAGAGTGGGAGCAGAGGGTCCCAGCTGCTCCCCTACACTGATGCTGAGCCACGTATCAGGGGACGTCAGGGCTGGGGAGAAAATATTCCCACGATGGGGGGACAGGTCTGGGCTTCTTCTCTGTGCTGCCAAGCGAGGTGCTGAGCTCCCTGACCTGCCCTTGGAAGCAGTAGAGCTGAACAAGCATGGTGGAGACCTGGATGGAGGACTTTGCACTGCTGTTCAATGAGGCAGCTCAGCCAGGAGGAGAGGAGCTAGAGCCCCTCCTCCCAAGAGTACAAAAATATCAGCATAACATTTCTTAGCTTCTTTTTTTTCTTGGATTATTTTTTTTTACAATTTATAAAATGCTTTTAGCAAACCAAAGTGTGTGCTTCATTAAACTTCTGTTCCGTCGTGCAAATTGCTGTGGACTTTGACTTCCAAGTTCACCTGCTTCACCTTCCTGCCTTTCCCCTTGCAGGTGCTCCCAGTTTCCCTCAATATATTAACATTCCTCACGGTGCAGTACCGGCTGTCCAGTGTCTTCTCAGTGGCCCTGGGCAGCTCCACTTTGGTGTTCAGAGGATGCTCCTCGGGGGTGGCTCTGGCAGCTTTTTGCTTCCTCTGCAGCTTTTGACACTTCCTGATAAGGAGGCAAAGTCCCGAAAGCACCAGCAGCAGAAGGGCGACGGCAGCAAAGGCACTCCCCAGGGAAGCGCCCGTTTGGGATAAGGAGGCTGCAACGGCAGCTTCCTCCCTCTCCAAAATTAGTGACTTCATGTTGGTGCCGTTCTTGATCTGGTCACCTTCATTGTCATAGATTAAGGAGTCATCCAGCATCAGCCTTCTGTCACTGTCAACCAAGTCCCTGCGGCTGCGTTTCCAGTGGTGAGTGAGGGAGCGCTGAACACGGGGCCCTGCCATGCTCTCCGGGCCGATTATGTAGATGACTTGAAGGTACCACTGGTGTCCAGCTTCCACCTTTAAGAAAGGGAAGACACACACAAGGTATTTTAACTGTGGCTTTTAGATTAAGTGGTTTTGTAAGTAAAGGCAGAGCTGGTTGCATTTTTCTGTCGTGTTTTTTGACTGATGTAAATATCAACAAAAAAGTTCGGTGTGCTTTTATAGAGCAATAATATCGCCAAGTGCGTTGTTCAGTCATGTTGCCTATGGCAACTACAATAATTAATTCAAGAAGATTAATAATATATTTCTAAAGCACTGCTTTCCTGAATGCTTTAAAAAAAAAAAAATCACCAGAATAAACTCATCTCCATTTTCTGTGCTGGAGTTTGCTTCTTAACTGGCTGCACTGTCAATTAATATATGGTACAGTCCTAGCAAGGCCAAGAAGTCCTTTAAGTAAACAGGTCACTGACTTACAAAGAGGGTCTCTGGGGAGGGACAAAAAAAGCCAGAAATCAGGATATAAAATTCTGCCTTTGATTGAGAGCTTCCTTTGTGTCCTTTCTGTTTCTGCCACAATCTGCTCAGCTTCTCTAAGCCTCATCCTCACCAGCCTCTGTGCCCAGAGCCTAAAATTCACCAAGTATTTGGGATATCCTGGACAGAGAAGCTGAGTTCTGGACTACTGATATCACTTGGTACGTACCTTGTAGAGAGCATCCACCTTGAGAGTAAACCCATCAACTCCAGGCATGCTGCTCACTGAATGAAACTCAGACAGTTCAGAAGCAAAGTGGGCATCGAAAGGCACATCGTGGAAATACTTATCTGTCACTTCTGGTTGGTTTCGGTCCTAGAAATCAGAGAGGTGTTATGAGTGTGTGCTGCCATCTGTCCAAAGGGAAGCCAGAAGCCAGGGTGCTAAACATCTATGCTGAAGAAACCAAACCCAAATGCCCTGTCACCACACCTACACGTGGACGTGGATGTTACTTTAAACACATAGCTCATTGCACAGAAAATATTCATGACCTATATGATTCGTAGATACTTCATGATGTTTTAGCACTGATTATGTCAATATTAGGTTTGTAGAGGTAAAGATCTGGAGAAAAGCTTAACCAGCCTGTACGTCAAACTAGTACCATTTAACATTACCCTTGTCCAGTGAGCAGTAATGGGGCTGCTGTCGAGGACACTGGCAAACGTTAACTACGAAGCACATAAGATGACCTGAATGCATCTTGGGAGCTAATCATAGATGTACATAAGGATTTCCGTGTAACTGCTAAATAAATCTCCCTTTACCAGTCCTTACACCAGTCCTGTCAATTCTGAGCCACAATATAAGCAGAGATCAAGGAAAATGCTAAGAGTTTGGTATATCACTACTTTTTCTTCCTAATTTGTGGTTTGTGAGTTGTCTTTATGGTTTGCCTGTCTGCCCAGTACTGCAAAAACTCCACATTTCATTTCTTATCCCTTTCTAGTCAGAATCTATTTGTAGTTTGGGTGAAAGACCCAACAAGGTAGAAGCAGAGGATAGTTTTGCACACATTTCAGACCCCTCATGGACAAGGGCAGCATTTAATGCAGACACCACACTTCATTCTGGGTCTGGTTTTCTGTGGCTGCACAAAGGTGGCTGGGAGGGTGGCAGGGTCTGCCTGGGGACTCCGCAGAGTGTTGCAGGGTTCTGGGGTGCCTGGGGAAGCCAAACAAAAAACCAACAGTGCTGCATCATCTGGGACAGGCAGGCTAGTGAGGTCATGCAGATTGACAGCTAATATGAGCTAAATATCAGTATCCGCAACCCCTTCCCACAATTTAGTTCCCAGGCCTGTTAGGTCAGCAAAAGGCTGAGAGACCAGACTTCTCTGGACGTGATCACACACAAAGCTGGACATCGTGGCTTTCTTCACAGCAGATAACTTACCAAGAGAAGAAATCGGTGTTTCAGGTGCTTGTTGGGTTGAATACAGCCATACTGGGGCCCCTCATTATAGACTGTGCCTGTTGGGTCAAAGAAAGGCACGTAGCCATCCTTGCCCGTACACAGATAGACTTTTTCCAACTGCAGTTTGTAAGCAGCATTTAGGTTTTGCTCAGGGTTCCAGAGCACGCGGCCGTACAAGATTTGCCCTGAGGAGGTTGGGAGGAAAAATGATCAGGTTAAATTCTCCAATTCAACAACAGAACCACTGCTAGAGCCAAATACACTAAATAACCCATGGCTTTGAGGTTTGAACAGTCTTGACTTGTGTGTACAGATAATAAAATAGTGTGGCACAGCACGTTCTTGTCTTGTCACACTGTTACAGGGCTGTAACAGGCTCAAAATGCCATTGGTGGCTGTAAAAGAGGAAAAGCCAGGTCTGGGTTTTACCCTTCTCTTTCAGAGGAAGTTGTGAAGATGAAAACATTAGGTACATGCAGAATGGAAAATAAAATAAATCCTACCCTTTGAAAAAGCCCCTTTGTAATCCATTTCTGCCAAAGACATTTCAAATTTGGTGGGGTCCATCAGAAACACCTTCTCATTGTTACAGAGCTGAAACTCTGTGTTTAGGGAGTAGACGACAGGAACAGGGCGGTTTGTCTGCTGGAAGGCAATGGGGATCAAAAACCTAGAATTGGAACAGGAAAGGAAAAAAGGAGAGGTTTATTTTGTGGTCCCTGCTGGGACCACACAAACAACCCAAACGGGCTGAAACTGTCCTATGGCCATGATGATGGGTCTCCTTACCGCTCAGGAGCATGAGCCGTACAGGGCAGGGGCTTGTCTCCAGGCTCTATCCATGGCTGTGTGGGCTGCACTGTACAAGGGATTAAGAAGATTGTGTACTCTCCAGAGTAGTCTTTCCTGGGAGGAGACAGGAGATGCTGCCATCAGCAAACAAAACTCCAAGCTGTTCACTCAGCTGTTCTATTTCCCTAGAATCCACCATTTTCTAATTAGCGTAAGCAGGCAAGACAAAGCTCATAGCAGGACCTCTCCCTTGCCCCAGAATAGTCCATCTACTCCAGCAGTCACAGGAGGGACAAATTTGACCTGCAGTGTTTAATTTTATCCTCTGTGCAAGGAGCACAGACTAAGGATACACAGTCTCAGACAGAACTAATAATAATAAAAAGGGATTCTTTTTAAAAGTGAACCAACTCTTTCTAGCTCTCCTTACACCTACCTCCATCAGGTGCAGCACTACTGATTAAGTCAGTTGTGGACATGAAACCCTGTTTTTAACTTGCAGACTGCAAAACAACCTTGAGTCCACTGCCACCTCTGGTATCTACCTACCTGATGGCTTAATTGCTAGAAAAATGCAATTACAAGGAGATGAACTGATTTTTCCCTCTACTTACACTACTAATAGAGGAGCATGTTCAGCCCTGACGGTGGCTCTCTGCATGCTCTAGCATTGAGCCTTTGGTCAAGGCTGGATCCTGACTGCTCTACACTATTGCTGTGGCTGCTGAAAGGGCAACAGGGATTAATCTCTCAGGCCTGGATTCGAAACCACTCTGCAACTGTGTTAATTACATGCACATTCATTGCTGAAGAAGAATATGGTACTGTGGGAAGCTGGAGGTGGCTGAACCTGCAGTCCTCACCTGTTATAAGAGCTGGTTGCTCTCCAGAGCTGGTAGGGAGAGTCAAAAGTCTGAGCGCTCCACAGCAGCTTCAGGTCAAATTCGATCCCTCCCAGGTGGTCTGGAGTCATTAAAAAAGACTTGACATCTGGCAGGCTGTGGTGCTCCATTACAAAAAGCCCTGGGTTGAGGATAAGGAGGTGACAGATAAGGCAGAGTATAGGAGACCCTACGCTGCACACCTCAGCATCGAGCAACTCCTCATGGGAAGAGGGACTTGTTCTGCTACCCGTGTTTTCAGAACAGATCTGTATTTGTATGTTGATTTCTCCCTCTATCAGGACTAAGGCTCTCACCTCTGAACTTAGCCTGTGTCTTGAACTCGATAACCAGCCGGCCATCCTCACGGATGTAGATCCTGATTATCTGCAACCGGGCTGAGAGAACGCTGTCCGTCTGAATCCCTGCACAGTGTAGCAAGAACAAAGTCACTGGGGAGGCCACATGGCTAAGTTGGTCCTCACGTTGGCTCTGTCAGCCCCACATAGCTCCAGAAGCATTTGAGAGAGCTCCAAGAAGGAATAGCTTAATTGGGATCACCCTCCAATGATCCAGCTACACACGTCTTCCATTATCCACATGTGCCACCTAAGTGTCACTTAAGCATAACGGAAGTAAAGGCATAGAGTTCTCCCCATGAATGTAACTTATTTTACATAATAAGTTGTAGATAATTGTTTCCTGGCTACTCCTGGTTTTCATTCCTGAGACTCCCTCCATGAACAAAGCTCTTTGAGTCCCTCCTCCACAATACCCAGTGTCACTGCTGGCAGAATAAAATCCAAGGTGAGGCACTGCCTGTTCCTCATAGCCCTCTGAGCAGCACTTCCTATGCTGAGTGACAAGTGTTCCCATTAAAAGAGAGAGGCTGGGGGGAAATGCCAGTCCCCTTGCTAAGCTCACACAAATGCAGATGTACCTGGACTCAGCCTGCATGCCTTTTACTTCAGTGAATGCTACTTACACTAAAGACTGCGGTGGCAGTGCAGAAACTAAGAAAAAGGTAAAAACAAGAACAAACTGGTTCACCCATATCCCATCAAATGCCTTGGACCCACCTGTCCTCCAGAGAACAGTGTCGTAGAAAAAGGAGAATTCCATCTCTGTGTGATGCTCAAGAGAAGCCCAACCTCTTGGCGCTGTCACATAAATATAGGACACATAGAGTGGGACATGGACTGTTAAGAAGGACTGAGCAGAGTCCCGAACCTGCCAATAAAACACCAAAAAGGTGGTTATGTACCTTCCAAAGGAGAAACACTGGCCCACACTCACAGCACCCAGTGCATTTGTGTTCTCCTCTGCAAATGGGGAAAAAAGCCCAAAAAGTACCTGCAACAGCAGATTCCTCTTTTGTTCTGGACCATGGATGTCCTAAGCACAGGGAGGATAATGTGGGGACAAAGTATTTCTAGAGAAATATAATGCCATTGCTCCATAAAGACTGAGCATTATCGGCAAACAGCTGACTGGCAAAAAAGTTATTGTTGGACTGCTATTTGAAAATGAATAATGAACTGCTGGGAAAAAGTATGCAAGCATGAAGTGCTCCTCACATATTACAAAATTACTGTAGTAAATCAGAGATGACTACCTGAACTTTCCTTACCTTTACATGTAGGTACTTTTGATAAACCTCCATTTTAAATGAGTAAATGCTCAAGCACACTGGTGTCATGGTACAAAAGGAGCTGTGGTCACAACTTCACCTCAAAATGCCCCAAGTTTCCAATTCTGGGAATTAAAAATGGGCAATTTTTCTTGCTCAGGACTGGCCCTGCGAGTACTTGAAATAGCACAGCTCTCCAGCTATATATACACCATTTATTATCAGCAGAGTGCAGCTGTACTCTACAACCTGCTGCAAGAGCTCCGAGAGACATTCCAGACTGGCTGGTGCCAGTCTCCATGTACTAAACTACGTGGTTTTTCACTTCAAGTAGCTTCTCTGGATTTGTGTAAATAATTGGTGCTATAAAAGGAAAGTTAACAAGTATTCCAAGCTGGCAAGAATTAAAAGAGATTATGTTGGCCATTACATTCTGACTGGGAATTTAATACAAGAACCTAATAAAGATGAGATACTCAAGTGGGATGTACATGTATAATCCATCCATGAGAGGGCAGTGAGACACATCCAGTAGCAAAAGCCAGGATTTTACAGAAGAACATTTTTGGCTTTTGGTCTGCCAGTCAGTTAATTAAGAAATTGCTTAAATTCCCATGACACTGTGGAGTACAAACCGATGCACCTCTGCTCTGTTCTTCGTTCATTTATGTTGGCTACCAATACAGTCAAAATTGTAACAGCAGAGCACAGCTGATCGTGTGTTCTATTTCCAGTACATCCATACATTTTAAAAACATATTTTATTGTCACTTTATATCATAGAATCATAGAACAGTTACAGCTGGAAGAGACCTTGGAGATCATTGAGTCCAGCCTTTGTCCTAGCCTTATCAACTTACTAAATGATGCCCCCCAATGCAACATCTACCCGTCACTTAAAGATTCTGAAGAGAATAAAACCTATGTCACCCCAACAAAAAGAAATGCATTTCACAAAGCACCATTCTCTTCTGGGTGAAAGGGGGAAAAAGTCACACTCCAGCTGTACAATGATGCCCCCCAAGCACACACAAAGCAGAGCTTTGCCTAAGCATTGAGAAATATCTGGATTACATGGAAGAGTTTTGGCATCTCACCTGGAAGTCAGCGGTGACAGAGCCTCCACAGACATCAATTAATTCAGTCATGTCATAATAAGCATCAAAAGTCCAAATGCAGCTCTTCAGGTTGAGGTGCTTATAGAGCTGGATTGTCTTCGACTCTCTTACTGCGGGGTCAAACTGGTAAGGGCGGTCGTAGCCAGGGCCAAGAATGATGCTGTCATAGGTCACTTCATCTAGAAACCCTGCCTCTAGGATTAAAAGACATCAGGACACTGAGCACTCCAGATTTTAAAGAGGTTGAGGCTAATTACTAAGGTCCCATTTTCACTCTCGCGTCATGTCAGTGGTTTTTATTATAATAGGGACTTAAACGGGCTCCTCTCCCTTCATTATCCTGGAAGTCAAACTGAATATACACAGGCCTGCACAGGGAAAAACATTATAGGAATGGGTCAAAAATCCTAAAACCTAAACTTATGAATCTATTAATTAAAAGTTGAAGTTAAACTTTAAGAAGTGCACAATAGCTTGAGTATGAAATGAATTAAATGAAGTAAAACAATCCCCTGCCCACCGCGGAAAAAACATGGACAACATTACCCTGACTGTCAGAGACACAAACTGTCTTCTTTCTTCAGCCCTGGCATTTACTTCAGCAGTAAATCTGCTTTTGCTGCTACTTGCTACCACGCAGGAGACCACAGTGACACAGATACAGTGATCCACTTCCTGTGGATCCCTCTCTAACTACACAGACATCACAAGACAAATTTGAAAAGCAGAAAATCACCATCATGGTGTGAACCTACAATGTCCTCAAACAGAGCAATGCTGCTTAACCCTATTATCTTTTAAACACTCCCATGTATCACATCATATCTTCAATGGCACAACTCTGTTCACTGCTGTTAATACAGGAAGATTAATTATTATTTACACAATGTCAAGAGAGCCCCAGGACCTCTTGACAGGCAAAAGCCTTCTCTGCATTTTCTCACTGGCTTTTGCCTACTACCAAGCTCAGGAACCAAAGGCTGGCTTTAAAGATTACCTGAGATGCCTCTGAGGTCTCTGATGGTGACCAGGTTTGAGCAGACATGCTGATGCCTGTAGATAGACTCGGAGAGAAGGAAATGCAGATTGTGCAGTGGCAGGGTGGAGATGAGGGGCAGCATACCATCCTGATGGGGTATCTGCACTGAGATATGGATCCTGGAACAAACAGTGCAATAAGACATCAGAAAAAAAGCTGTCCTGGCAGACAGGGGAGCCTCACACATTACCCCATGCCCCACAGCAGCACAGCACAGACGTGGTGAGCCTCCTAGTGGCAGCCTAATACTTTGTTTCAGCTAGATTTCCTGATCTACACATTGCTCCTTAAGCTATCCCACCAACTCCTGTTTCCTGAGGGGAAGGACAGCCCCTCAGCAGAGTAGGGTGCAAGGAAGAATGCGGGAGCGCTACTCTGAGCAGCTGATGTTGTTCAAAAGAGCACATGGCATGGAGGGATATGGTTTCAGACACACTTTCTCCTTTTTACCCAAGCCAGCTCTGTAACCCCAGAAGGGTCTAGTGAGGGACTGCACTCTTCCCTTCTCCAGGCTCACACCTGTTGGGATGCTCCTTGTGCTTGACATCCAGATATTTCAGAGTGGCAATGAATGACTGTGCCTGGAAACCTCGGGCTGTCCCTGCCACTACAGGAGTGTGACAAATGGCACTATCTGTGCCTATGGTAACTACATTGCTTCTCAGGGGGGTCCCCACATGGCCAGCCTTGTCCACAGCTTTGGCCACACAGCGCACGTGGAACCGCCGGCTGAAGTAAATGCTGTCCAGCACCTGCAGGGAACAAAACATGTGTGGGTCACACCTGACCATGTAGCAAAATCATTTTGTCTTGGTCTTTTGAGGCAGCATGGAGGTGAGGCACATGCAAACACAAACTAGGAGGATGTGCGTGCCAACATCTGCTTGGCCATGCAGGTGTGATTGGCCACTTGTTACCTATGCTGCAGCAGATGCTTGAGTATGTTGGTGCTTTACAGCTTCCAAACTTTGCCCACATACTGAAGGGAGGGGAAGAGGGAGCCTGAGCTGTTATGGTCTGGCAAGCTCCATCTGTTTCTTGTCACCAGGGTTTTACCGAAGTGTCTGAGTGTTCACAGCTACTTCCCAAGTCAACAGAAGTGTTGCTTTTAGCAGGCTCAGTGAAGAAGAGTGCTAAGTTTTCTGAAGCCAAAAGAAAAAGAACAAACCACCAGAGAAGCACCCATATGTCTCATGCCAATTCCCAGATCCAAGGAGATTTTAGGTTTTAATCTCTGTGTAACTAAAGTGTGCACTACCCACTAAAAATGTCTCAGACTCATGCATGAGTTAGGCATGGTCTAGAAACACAACTGGATGTCTGAGAAGAGTTGAGACATCACAGCTGGGAGCACCTGGGTAAAACAGTAATTCCATCTATGGGGCAGGATGTGAACAGTCCAGCGACAGATAGGTCTCAGGCCACACATGGAGCAATGCAGCAAAATGAGTGCCCGAAAGAACTCATAATTTGAGCTATGTCTTTCCTGCAGTGGTGAGCAGAATGGAAAGAAAGCAGACAATCCCACAGCCAAACTTCATCACATAGGTCACATCAGCGTGCTGAGCTCTTACACAGGCACTGCCACTTTTTCAGCTGTAGGAATGCAACCAAATTTCACTTGTGAGTGATTACACAGCACACAGACTGTCAGAGCTTCCCCAAGCCCTTGCTGACTTACACCATGCACTCTTGAAACTTTGCTGTGTCAGCACCTAACCACATACCTTATGGTTGACACTAGTGAATGGTGTGTTATCAGTGATGGTTTCAAAAGGTGACCTGGCTCCATTCCCATCCATGGGGGTTGCTACTTCCCAGCTGAACTGTATTGAAGACTGGTTGATCCCAGCCTCGCTGCAGCGTTCCTTCATGACCATGTACTTGGGGAAGTGAGGGTCACAAGGAGTGACACAGATGAGTGGATAACCTGGGGAAGGGGATTTCTTAGCGCCATCCTTGGTCACTTCTTCCACTCGGTCGTAATCAGCCAGGGTGACGACCTATATGGATGCAAGAAGACAGAATTTGCCTGGGGCTGAGGGGAGGGGCAGAAAAGGCAATCTTTCCCACATGCTCCATCATTGCAGCTCTTAATTTTATTTCAGAAACCCTATTGGGGTTTTCAGCCCGCACTTGAAGGGTACTAAATCACATCCATTGCAATGGGCAACTTACCACTGGAGGTGCTGGTAGAATCAGGCTCCCTGATGCCTCCTGATCTAAAATAGTCACTATTGCAGTGCTGGTATCTCCAAGAACAGCTTCCACTGGATCATCAGGACCCAGCACCAGAGAAAAGGACTCATGCCACTCTCGGTCATCATTGGACATGATCTCAACCTTAAACATGATGTGGTCCACACCTGTGAGAAAAAATGGAAGAGAAAGAGAGAAATTTGATTTGTCACCGGATATTGCTCTGAAGTTCTCATAAAAAAACTGCACAGCTGGTCTAGGCTATGACCACTGAAACATTATGATAAAATATGCATTATAATTTTATTTCACCCATTGCTACTAATAATTTAGCATCATCCACACAGGAATCTACTCTATACCTAAAACTCTAGCTATGATAACTGATCCAAGACCATGATGAGCCCAAGCTCAAACCCCAAATCAAATTAAACTCCCCAAATCTATGGGTCTATTATGCCTTCTTACAGTTAATGCAGTTCACTTCTCTGGGAGCAGCTAGACCTGTGTTGTTTTGTGAAACACATGCATAAAGTGGCTTTTTCCAAATTTCCTGAATGTTTCCCTTCAATGCTTCTTTCTGATAGACACAACCTGTCACAAGTTATGCCACCACCTCTAACCTTCCCTCCAAGGACCCTTTACCTGGGCTGAATTTGAGCATTCGACTCTTGGGATAGTAATCCACTCCAGCCTGAGCTGAGCCATCGCGGGTGCTACAGCGGACTTTGGAGGTCCTGTTCTGATCCCCTCTCCGGACCACCTTGATGTTTAAAACAGCAATACCCTCTGGGCCAGGTGGCTCCCGTACTTGGTATGCAGCTTCTTCAAATTCAATGGTAGGTGCTAAAGAAAACAGTGAAGAAAAAAAACACCCAGTTTTGCACTGTTTACAGAGGAAGGGCATTCAGCAACTAGGGTGAACTAAGCTCAGCTCCTTATATACTCTATCTACACATCGTCAGGGCAAGATGTTTCTCCAAGCAGGGGCCAGAACCGCAGCCGTAAGGGCTGGGTGTGAATTAGGGAAAAAGGTGGGGCAAACCCCAACATGTGTCTTTGGCTACAGAGTATGACAAATCATTATCATATCCCCTGCCTCCCACTGAACCACCCAGCCTCAAATCCATGCCATGTGATGGTGCTACAGCCCCCGCTGCCAGTCACGCCAGAACATCCTGCTTCTTCCCCACAGATCTCTCCAGGCACACATTGGAGGGAAGGCAACATCTCCAAGGGGAAGCAAAGCAACTCCCTATGCAACTTCAGGTGAATGGGAAATGGGACAAATGGTGGGTTCAAGCCGCTGTTACTCAGTCCCTCCCCGAGACCAGTCCAGTGCCCAAAGACACCACATCAGTGACCTGCACACAGAACTATGACCACGTGACTGAAGGCATTCCTGTGCACTAAATTAAACTGCAAACTCTTGATGAGACTTTGCTGACTACCTTGGAACTGCATCCTACACTACAGCTATGTCCTGGCTGAGCGTCCTTGCTTACCATCTTCATCATTGGTGACAGTTATAGTTGCCATGTCCATCTTTCCAACCCTAGCTCCACTCCAATGGTTTCCAAGTGGGCTACCAAGATAGACCTGGAACTGCTCTTCTGGTTCAAAGGCAGAGTCATCACTGATAAAAACACTGCTGTTCTTCACCTAAAGCAGGAGAAAAGAGCAAACATTCATAAATTCAATGAAGCCACTTAAAAGCCACACTGTACTTCACTACCTAGGGTTTAATGTCTGAATACTGTCAATCCTGGAAGAAACACTTCTATTTTTAAGGCTGCTGCTTCAGTGGGGACAAATCACACAGTTACATGATGAGACACAGCAGTGAAGACATCTACTTCCACAAACCAACAGCTCTCTGCTACAACAATCCTGAGTCCTACTGATACAAAGGATTTGCATTTCATGTTTTAACCAGTTTTATCATGAAACAAATCCTTCAGAATCGTGTCACATTTCCTCTACTAGAAGAATTTGTGACTTTAAGCAGCTACAAAACCAGTTTGGACAGCCTCTGTCAGCTCCTGCTGACAACACAGAGTCAAGGAGGGGATGTGAACCTCTCCCATCAATGGTTCTTCATTCTCCTCATAAGCCAGGTTCAGCTTACCTTCTCCCCTTTCAAGAAAGTGATGCGAGACTCCTCTGCATTTCTCCTCTCTGTAAAGTCCTCCATGACCTCTGCTGTCCTGCTTTGTGTGTAGCACCTGACAGAGGACTCATAGCTCAGGTCCCCAGTGCGGAAGATAGGGATGTACAGAGTACCCTCCTTCTCCTTCACTGTGTATGTATTCTTGGTGAACTGCATGCTTGGTACTGCAGGAGGTAATAAAGAGTCAAGCATTGTTGAAACTCCACAGAGACAGGAGCTAATGGAGGCACACAGAGTCATAGTATCATTTTGGTTAGAAGAGACCTTTAAGATCATCAGGTCCAACCATTAACCCAATACTGCCAGGTCATCACTGAACCATGTCCTTCAGCACCACATCTACAAGTGTTCTAAATCCCTCCAGGGATGGTGACTCCACCACTTCCCTGGACAGCCTGTTCCAGTGTCTCACAACCCTTTTGGCAAAGAAATTTTTCCTAATATCCAACCTAAACCTCCCCTGGTGCAACTTGAGGCCATTTCCTCACGTTGCATGCACCCTGGGAGAACTACTGCATGGAGTCTAGCAGCCAGAGAATAAAATGGCACTGTCACAGTGTCTCATTACAGGATTTTGTATCAAACAAACAAGTGAGCATCTAGAGCACAGGATGAGTGCTTCAGAGAGAAGGCATCTCTTCTTCTCACCTCACAGTAACCTAACTCCAACAGTTGATGAAACTTGTTCCTTCCCTATCTAAAATGATAGTGCTGTTTGCAATGGGCTGGAGAACAAGACAGGGTTGGTGATACAGGAATGGTGTGTTTGTAAAGCATGTCAGGAAGGGATTATATCATGACTCAGTACTGAAATGGATGCTATGCCTCAAAGTGTTATCCTACTGTCTGTGGACAGGCACAGAACAAATAGCTTGCAGCAAAGAGGGCAGACCTAACAAATGATATAAAGGCAGAAATTATTATATTCTACTACAGAGTTAGATCATACAGTGTTTGCTTTCCTTAGGCAAGCAAACATGAGAGACATTAAAACACAAAAGTTAACATGCAGTGAAACCTCACAAAGTAGGGAGAGCTTTAGCCCACAGAAAGCATGAAACAAGGTCTGAGCTCTGAGCAGAGGAGGTAAAGCACATCTGCAATTGAGGGAACACTACGGAAAAATTCATTCTGCACTTCAGAAGACTTCAAGCTCTTGTGAAAAATGAAGCATGGAAAGAAACAGTGCACCCAAATGGAATGGAAGGATTGCAGGAAAACAGGCTAAATCCAGCCTAGAAATAACCTAACACAGACTAGGCTTCTGCTGCTTGGAAGTGTTAAGGAGGCGGCTAAGATGGACCAGATGGAGCTGCCATGGATAACTTACTGTCTTGGAAGATGTCATTAATGGCCACAATTGCTTGGAATGGCTTTGTCAGCTCAGCTCCTTGGGGTGAGCTGAGATAAACAACAAATGTCTCCAGCCCTTCTATCACTGGGTACTGTGCATCATCCAGGATTGTCAGAGTGCAGAACTAGAAGAAAATAAGAAGTCCTGCTTTTAGAGATGCAAAGCTTTCAGCCTTCTCAGCACTCACATTTGAGTATCTAATGTAAAGTCATCATGTCAAGTCTTTTCTGAATTCATTAATCAATGGAAACAATCTTCTAGATAAATCCAATGCATCATTTCAGAGAATAGGCAGCCATCTTTATCCTGGGAGTGGTGGCCAGACTGAATCTTCTCTGGCTGGAGTGCTGATCAGATGAGTGTCTGTGCCTAGCAAATTCATTAACAATTCTCAAGTGTCCCTGAGAGGATTTGCAAAAAGGATGAACATAAACAAGAGAGATGTATCACCAGACACAGTAGACTCATCATGAGTCAAATTGGCTCCTCACCTCTTCTGTCTTGCCTGGCCTGAACTCTATTTTTCTGGAGCTGGGGACATAATCAATTCCTGGGCTGGCAGATGGAGGGTCTGACGTTCTAGTGGCACACCACACTGAAGTGGGGGTTGAAAGATCAGGCCCCTTTCGGAGGACTGGAATCTCAATGTTTCCTGCATCACCAGTTGCACATGAGAGAGAACCAAGATGAGAAAGCAGCCACATACTACAAAACCATTCCTTTCCCTTCAGCATGCACTTCTCCCTTCACTGCTGCTCCTGCACCCAGCACAAAGAACAACCCCCAGCCTTCACCACAGGGGGAGAAGGAAGAACAGAAACCCTCTGCAGATCTTTTACAATGCTGCTGCTGTGCTCTCAATCACTCCTTCAGATACCTCTTCCTGGTGAAAGCACGCTTTCACGGCAAGCACCTCAATATGGTGTGGAGCAGCTCTGGGGAAGCCCCTGCTACTCTTCACCTGCAGCCTCACTGACGGTAAAAGTAGCATTCCCCAGGAATACTGTAGAAGCATCGTTGGGACCACTGATGAAGACACTGGCTGAAGCTCGGCTGCCAATGCGTGCATTAGCTGAGGCATCAGCCAACACAATCTCAAACTCCTCTTCTTCTTCATATTCACTGTCATCGATCAACATGATATCGCATGTTGTCACGGTGGCACCTGGACCAAAAACAATGCGGCTCTCATCTGTCATCCCTCGGGACTTGAAGTCGGAGCCGGATTCCAACATATACAGGCTGCTTCCCTTGGCTGATTTGGGGACAGTGTAGCAGATGGCAGACACAGTGATGCTGGTATCCCCTAAGAAGCAACAGAAAAAAGAACATAACTCCATGGAAATACTTTTAGTCTACTTGGTGAAGATACCATTTACTGAAATAATAAAGCAGCATTCAGAAAAGAGGATGAGGAATAAAAAACACCATCCCTGCTCCTAAAGTTCCATAAAAGCTGGCTTCCAGGCATACTCAAATTCTGCAGTCTTGGTCACTGTACTCAGGAAATGGGTGGCACGGGTTGCAGTGATAGGGTCCACATAAAACACAGCACCTAGATCACAGAGCAGCAGCAAATAAATATAAGGGTTTGCTCCTGCTCATGCTGGGAGGAAAAATTAATCTGAAAGTAAGGAGCTTTAACTGCGCTGGTGAATCTTGCAGCAAAGCTGGGGAAAGATAAAAAAACCCCATCATCAGCTTTGTGTTGTTGTTTGTTATTTCAGTTATGCCACAAAGCTACTTCCAAAAAATAAGTCACCCCAAAATCATAACCAAGCAAACCCCAAGGAACATCACTTGTTTGGGGGGGTCACTGTTATTTAGCTGCCCACAGGATACAGTCGTTCACCTGAGTCTGGCAAAGGTATATACCACAAAGGCTCCTCAGCAGCTTTGCGGTAATCCTAGGCACGTGATAAAAGACTGCAGCATACAGGCACTTAACAGCTTCTAGTACCTATAAAGTATAAAATTAAAATCCAAGCTCTAGGCAGCCACATATACTTCATAGTCTGTCCACAGGTGCTTCATACTTATCTCAGTCACTTGTTTACTGTTGGCTGCAGTCTCCAGGGCTCCCCATGCACTCTCTGCCATGCAGGTTTAGGCTTTGCACATCTCACCTACCACAGTGTCTGCAGAGCTGTTTTCCCTCCTGTGCCACCAAGCCCCATGGGAGTACAGAAAATCATTCTGCCCAGCTTGACCTACCTTTCCTTTCCACAGGAGCAGAGAGAAAACCAGCGCTCTCGCTGATGTGGTATGTCTTTCTATCAAACTGCAGGGTGGGCTCATCCTCTGTGTCGGTGATGATGACTGTGGCCCGGGTGACATTCCCCAGCAGAGCGTAGGCTGGCATGCTGAGCTCCACAGTGAAGCTCTCTGAGCTCTCAAAGATGTTATCATCGTTAATGACAATGGTGCAGGCCTTAGTGTCCTCCCGCTCCTCAAACTGCACCTGGAAAGACGCAAGTGGTTTGGTATCTTTGGATTGGGGTCTGAAGCTTTTTATCCTTGCCTGAGTCATACACCCAGTGCATAGGCAGCATTAGACATCAACCTTAATTAAACATAAATGGCTAGTGGAGGTTAAAGGCAGCACCAAATGCTGTGAGTAGACTCCTACCCCTTCTGATCTTAGTCATAGCTTTAGCCCTTTGTATGATCAAGAGTGATATTCCTACTCAGGCAAGCCTGTAACATTTGTGGTCTGGCAAAACACTGCTGCAAAGCATATCTGCTAATGTACAAACCTGATTTTTGAGACCCTTTTCTGAAAGAAAATATATCACAAATTTTTAGGAAGGAAATATCTTTGTGTTTTTATCCGTTCTTTCACCCAGGCTTGATGGCATGTATGGTTGGACCTTCCCTCTCCTGGTGTCCCCAACTTACCTGCCCTGCATGCTCCACGTAGTCCTGCTCTCCTGGCTGTGAACTGGAGCTGGAGGTGGCTGTTCCCTGCTCTGTGCGGCACAAGGCAATTGCATACTGGTTCAGGTTACCAATCCGCCTCACGATGACACTCACAGAGCCTGCGCTCTCTCTGACACTGTAGCTGGAAATGTATCAAGCAGATACAAATAACAGGCTGTGGAGCAAGTCCTGTGTGTTTGCACTGCTACTGAGCATCACAGACTCAGGCTGACTGTTGCTTCCATGGAAAATCTGAGGGAGACTAATAATTGGGGACTTTGGCACATGGCAGCTATTTGGCAACCCAGCTTCATGGTTTACACAGCAGGCACTTCACTGACATGCACGTGAGTTACCACTTCCCTACCAGCTGCTGTTGGCCATCAGTCCCAAAAAACAACAGTATTAATTCAACAGGAATTTGTAGAAAGCACATGTGGTGCTACAGTGCACAGCAGTGAGACCTCAATCCTGATAGTGTGCCAGTGAAACACAGGCAGAAATGATGGTAACTCCCCCAGAATTTCATTTCCATGCTGTAGGTCCAATCACACATTACAGAGCTCAACCTGCCTCACTCAGGCACGACCCCATCTGTCAGAAGTGTGCTGTAAATGTCATGCCATTTACCTGGTGTAGGTAAAGCTGAGGAGAGACCACTGAATGTGGAAGATGTTGCCACTGACCACAGTGGGTTTGCTGTCCCTCACTAGGAACTGAAAGCTGTCCATGGTCTCCTGAACCTTCTCCTCATGCACCACATACCGAATGAGGCCCTGATTCACATCCTCTGCCGGGAGAAGACATCTATTGAGCCAACCATGACATTTCATGGCAGTTTTATAGATGAGTAGTGCAGAGACATGCATGCACACAGCTGCAGGGATCAGGTTCTCCACACACCTTTTATGCTCCCACAGCTCTTCTACCTTTCCTTGGTCTTACCTGTGGTAGATGCCAGTCTACAAACTGTGACAAGACATTCCCTTGCCTAGTCTTTATTCATAATGGCTCACACTTGGGCAGCACATATTTTGGCTCTGTTCTATAAGCTGGTGTGTCATGGTTCAGGCTTGCTGACCTTCTGCAGTGTAATACATATTTGCCAAGCTTCCTTCTTTTTTTTTTTTTTTTTTAACAAGCAGTTACTCCTTCTTTACCCCTTCCTAATGGAGGGGCCCTCAGTCCTGCAAAAGTGAACTTTCCACATGTTGTTGACTCTGCACTGCTGGCTAAACATCTACCAGACCTTGTGATCCACATGCAATATCTACAACCCCTTTTCACTGTCCTAAGTCAAATCTCCAGTTCTAACAAGTCTGGAGAATCTGGGTGTGTTACAGCACACATGTTGACTTTTCTTTAAGATGACAGGATTTCTGTAATTGAGAGCAAAGTTCAATTCTTATTTTTGATACACCTTTGAGATTTACCCCTTGTCTTCTCCCCTCCCACCTTTGCTCCCCCCACCCCAAGCTTTCTTGACAAACTGAAGGAAAAAACCAACAGTATATAGGGCAACATCATACCCTGTGTAAAGGTGGTCACAGCTCTCCCTGGTTTCAGCTTATTCTCCACATAACCATTTCTGGGACCAGTTGTTATCTCATAGATCAGCTGTTTGTCATCTGTGTCAGGATCTGTCGTCAGTAATTCCTTCTTAGTGATTAGATTGGTTGCCTGGATTAAAGTCAAACCAAGGGAGTAAAACTCTGGAGATCCAGCTGATTGACTGCTCATCCAAAAAAAAAAAGCCTAACCATCCCTCTGTTAAACAGTGCTCCATGATGGAAAAGCTAGCGGATGTAAAAGCGCAGAGCACACAGAGCAGCCTTGAACTGACAGATGCCCCACAAGGTGTTTGACAGCACAGGGAGGATCCAGATTCTGACTCACACCTGGTTTGTTTAATGAAAAAAGCCATTGTGGCACAAAGAAAGCCAAATTTAGAGCAAGCTGTTCAGACCATTTAGCTAGGGCTAAAAGCTATGATAAATCTTTTTGTTTCACCTGGAAACCACTGCTCCATGAACTGTGCTGCTGCTCAGGTAAGGCCTCACTTTGCAAAAAACATTTGCAAACAGCCTCAAGTTGAAGGATTCACTCAGGACAGTTCATGCTAAGTGAACTGAGTGAACTCGTGTGTTAGTGAGGCAGCAGTATATCCCCTTTCAAATGACCTCACAAGGATGTGCCTCAGTTCCCCCACAATTTGTTTTCTTTTTTAAAAGAACACACTTTTAACAGCAGGAGGAAAAAGAGACAATTGAACTGCCTAAGGTTGCAGGAGTGCTTTTTCTGAAGTCAGGAATTTGAGCTGAGATAGCTTCTTAATACAATTTTTTACTACGTGTCTTTCAACCTTTTTCCCCAAGAAAAATGGAAGTATTTCTTTGCAGTTTTCTGCAGTTTTGTTTGGACTTCAGCATGTCACAGCAAGAAATCCCTACACCACATTTCTTTGAAAACCATTTATCTCTACCATGGCTGTTGCAGCACATAGCCAAGACTCTTCCACTATCAGCAAAGCTGAAAATACACCCTGGGGATGATGGACAAGGGGCAGGATGTATTCACCCAGGAAGGCAGGCAGGAGCTGCATGGCACTGCACAGCTTGTGCAAGAGCCAGGAAGAGCCAGGCTTGATGGTCTGACTGATATAAAGGAAGGAGATAGTCCACGACACACGTTGCCTGGTTTAGCTAATGGAACTGCAGTGCAGGCATCCCTGCTCACCTCTGCCTTTTCCAAGACACTTCATGGGCACAGAGGAATACCTGTTCTCTATCACAAAAATCTAAATGTGGAAGGATCAGGATGTTCTCCTGTGAAGTTCCTTCTCCTGGAACAGCCTGAGAAACAATCTAAGCTGAACGCAGGCAGGCAGTTACCTTGCCATCCATGTACTCCAGCCACTGCAAACCCAGGTTGTTGATGACTCTGGGTGTCCCATCATCCACAGAGAGAATGTCCACTTTGAAGCGCTGCGGTGCTGCTGTAACAACCTGACAAAAGTTTGGAGAGAGAGCTGTTACTTTGAGAGTCAGAGCCTCATCCACCATATTAACAGCTTTGCTCCCTTCAGCTCTGTTGGAATCAAGGTCCTGGGGTGAGCTTGCATACCATAAAGTCTGGTACACTAGGAAGAAGCAAACGGCATCACATAATTGACAATATTCAGCCCTTGTCTTCAGTGGAGCAACAGTGGCTAAGTCTTCTTTTCTCTGAGAGGTGGTAGCTTTCTATTTGCTATGGAAGGTCTCCCTCACATCCCTTCTCCTCCTCTTACCTTCTTCCCCCCATCCTCCACAATGAAGAACGGATTGGCCCCATCAGACACTGTGAAAGTGAAGCGATCCCTCAGTGAGTTGCTACCATCATGACTGTAGCTGATGCGGTTCTGATAGATGTCATCCATCGTGAAGGTGGTGGCTTGGTGGTAACGCTGCCCGTTGCTGCTGCGTTCGATCAGGCCATGCCGAGGGGGCTGCACGACTCTGAATGTGATTGATTCAGCCTGCACCAAGGAGACAGAGTGACAAAGCTGATGACGTGACTCCAGGCCCAGGACAGGCAGGTCACCCCAGCTCAAGATGCCTGGAGAGAGACTGTATGCCCAGACAGCTTTCCTAGCACTATGTTTCCAACCAGGGGCTGCAACGCAGCACTGCACACTGAACTGATTCACCCTGAGCCCTGCCATATCTTTATCCCTGTCCCAAGGTGACTATCTACAGAACAACCCCAATCTGGAAAAGCTAGGCTAGTCACATCACACCAAAAGTGGTTTGGCTGGTTTGAGACAGCTCCTGCCCTTGTGACAACTCCTTGGACACAAGAGCAGCCTCCCATTCTGCAGCCATTCTAAGCACCATGTCTCTTGTCACTTCTGTTGTGGTGGAAGCAGCAATAACCTTTGGACAGGATCTCTACCTCAGGGCAATAACACACAGCCAGGAGCTCTCTTGCTGCAGGAACATAGCAGTGTAGTGAGGTAGAGCCAATGTGACACCACTTAGCCTCTGGCCAGACCCAGGAGGAGTAAGAGGAAATTTTCATCTGTGCTAGGCATAAACTCAGTGTCAAGGCTAGACATAAGCTCAATTCGAATCCACAATATTCAGAGAGAAGGTGGGACAGAGCAAAGATTAGCTCTGATCACAGCTTCTGTATGTTTTCTACACAAGTTTTGTTGCTTCTGTGTCTGAAAGACATCCCAGACGAAGCCATTCCTCGAGCCAGGGCTTTGCTTTGCTCAAACACTCATCTATTTATATACAAATTGAGCCTCTCACAAGCTGTTTCTTTGATGTTGTGATCAGACAGGGTATGATCACAGGGAGGAATGATACTCTCTCTTTGAACACAAGCCTATTTTTCTGATAGCCCTGATGTGCAGCAGAAAAAGGGAAAGAGGAGAATGGGGGAGTCCTGCCTTACCTCTGTGTCAGCATCTGTCGCTTTAAGTTCAAACTCTGTAATGATTTTTCTCACACCCTCCTGAACTGTCATGCCAGGGCTTTGCACTATGGGTAAGGAGTCATCCACAGGGTTTATAGTGATGTCAAATGTCTGGCTCACCTGGAACAGGAGGAAAAGCTTCTCTTGATGAATTCAGTCTACCAAGAGTGCAACTCCATTAAAACAGTAACGCTTTAAAGAGACCATGGTGACACAGAATTTGGGTCACTTCATTTTGGCCTTGTCTAGTGAGTAAATATGAGCTTCAAAGCTCAGATCATGTAAACATGACCTCTTCTATCCCTCACCTTGAATCTGTTATGGACATCTACTTTTCCCTCCCTCATTCTACTTCGTCCATCTCCCTCTATATGCAGCTATGATTTTTCTCTTTCAGAAAGTAGGAAGAAGACATTTCTCAAGGGTCTAACTGTGCTTCTGGGTATGTCATCAGTGCACTGGATCAAAGCTCAGTTCCAGATCAAAGATCAAAGTTTTGGTACATATAACTGTGCTGGGACTTACCTCATTCAATCCATCTGACACAGAAAAGGTGAATGCATCCATATGCTTTTCAATGTCACTGG
Source organism: Bucco capensis (assembly GCA_013396975.1). Classification (NCBI taxonomy): domain Eukaryota; kingdom Metazoa; phylum Chordata; class Aves; order Piciformes; family Bucconidae; genus Bucco; species Bucco capensis. Next base: position 606,092 of record VWZO01011706.1, on the reverse strand, counting down.
TGTGGACATACTGGATGCTGTGAGAGGCCAAGTCTGCCTGGCTGAAGGAACTAATTCTTGTTCCTAGAAATAGAACAATAGGGGGAAATGCACAATAGAAAGAGCAAGGTAGGCAAAAATATAGGGAGCTGGACATATCTAACCACAAGCACTCAGTCTTGGCTTGTTCTGCCTGAATTCAAGCTGTATCATGAACCTCAGCTGAGCCAGGGATTTAGCTAGCACAGAGCCTCCTAAAAATTCTAGTCAAACAACCTTTAAATTCACATAGTGTCATCATTTCTGCAAAAAGCATGGACTTCTTCCCAGACCTACGAATTTACAGTAGCACCTCACATTGTCAGAACACCCTTTTAGGGATAGGCCTCTCAGGGCAGAGGGCAAGAGAGAAGCTGTGAGAAAAATGGTAGATGTAACACTTCGATTTTCATTGGAGTGCAGGACTGATCTAACCAGGACATCACCGAGTGTGAGCAAAAGGTTTCCTGCCCTCACAGCAGTTTTCAAAACTGCCTTTAAAATCTCTGCTGTTTTTTCCCCTCCTTGTACTCCTGCATTTAGAACAGACTAAGCCCCATTTTCAACACTGACTTAAAGTGACATCTTTACAGGTCATTAGGTGTGACACAGACACAGGAAGGAACCCGACAAGCATTTTAAGAAGCACTTAAGCCTTTAAGTTTCACTGCTGCTTTTTGACCGTTTTACTACTCTTACCAACAACAAAAATTCTGATAAAAAAGTTTTTCACCAGTTTATCATGCTAAATGGCTACTGACAAGTTTTGGCCACACTACAAAAGATATCAGGATCTGATATAAATAAATGAGCCCAAACTGGATGATTAGCCAAGGTTTCCTCAGAGCTCATAAGCTTTAAAGGCTTGTAATCTCTTTTGAGTACTCTAGTACTCTCTCCTTAGGTTTAGGTCATTTAAATCATGAGAACAGAAAAATCACATTTTAAATAACAGGAGGAATAAAATCCTGAATCCAGCTTTTTCAGGTCTCCAAAGTACAAGACTCATTGTTTAGTTTGCAATTTAGATGAAAATATTGCAAGTTTTTAATTTTCTCTCAGCAGGGGCTTTGCTTATTATAACTTCCCTTCATTATTCCTACCCTGTTTGCCAGAGGACATTTTACAGTGTGAGAAGATGTGGCAAACCATACACTAAAACTAAGCTGTACAGGGACTGTCTGCATCTTGAAAACACACAGCAGGTATTTCCACTTTAATCTCACATTAATGAGAAATCTAATTCTAAGAAATATAATAGATGGATACAATATAAATCAGAAGAGCACATTATACGACAGCATAGCTTTAGACTAATTCAATTAGAGAGAGGTAGGACACTGTGAGTGGGCACAGAATGCAACTCTAAAATTCAGATCACATTTGCAGGTAATTATTTTCTGAATTTCACAGGACTGATCAATCTCCCTTCCCTAGACTACCAGAATTTATTATCCAGTGTCTCTATCACACCACAATGTATCTTCCTTTTAAACTAACTCAGTAGTTAGTTCCCTTCCTCTCTCTCCAGAGCACAGCTGGGAAAAAAGGCTGGTGTGTAGGGATCCAGGGCTGATGTTTACTGGCCAAGAAGGGGACCAAAATCAAGCTGTCTCTTCTCCAAGGTGGCTTCTATTACCATGGACATTAGGGGGTGGATTCTTTTGGGTGTTGTACTATATGTCATCACAGAAAAGGCTGAAGGCTTGCCTGCCATGCAGATGCAGTAATAGGTCCTAAAAGAGGAGATTCACACAGTGGCAAGCTGGTCTGTCCTGCTAAGTTCACCAGGCAAGGTTACTATGGGGTATAAACTTACTCAGAGGCTGAGTAAGTCCTCATCTGTGATTAATGGGCTGTTTTGCCTGCACTCCTCCAACTCTCTGGGCTAATGACCATCTGATTTCTAACAGGAAACATAATTCTGTGCTGCTGCCTCCAAGCACAGTTTTCCTGCAGTGAATCTTTAGGGCTCACAACCCCTCCAGTGCTTTGTGTCTAGGAGTACCCAAAAATACCACTCTGCTAACCTGGGGAGGCTGCATGCTCCAGGTGCCCCAGCTGTGGCTGCTTGGTGAGCTTGTACTGGAGCTGGGTTGGCTCACTGTCCTCGTCAGTGGCAGAGAGCTGGAGGGTTGTGATTGTCTTTGCTGAGTTCTCATCCAAGACCAGCCCTTTATTTGTGATGATGGAGGGGGGAAATCTGTCCTCTGAAAAGGTTAAATACGAAGCCGAGTTAAGATACAGTCACCCTCCTTTCCTTGGAGTTGTTCAAACCAGGTACTTGTGTTCAAGCAAAAGACAACATACACACAAACACCTCCCAGAGTGGAAATTCCAAAACATGAACACTGGGCCTCAGCATTAACTAATAGGAAAGCAACTTTATCATGTCTTAAAGACAATATAGACAGTATGAAGATATTAAAGTGATTTTTTCTACCTTTTTTAATAAGTTTGTCAGAAGCAAAAGAAGTAATCCCTACGTCTGTGAACTCTCCCCACGCCCCGAACTTCAAGGGCCTTTGAATTAACAGAGAATAAAAACTGCATCTCGAGAATTACATTTTTCAGCACACGTAGGATGGGAATCTATGAAGGTCTGAGCTCTGCAGCAAAGAAAACATAACTTCAACACTCTCTTACCTAATACACTAATATAAAAAACCTGGTCTGTCAGTTTGTTGCCATCTGCATCGATCACATCAAAGGTGAAGGCAACATTCCCCCCAGGATCCCCTTTCTTGTGACTGTACACCACGTGCTCTGGAGAGATGAACAGGAGAAAAGAGGTGGTTTATTACAGGCTGCATCATTTAATTCTTAGTTTGTAACCAGGCTGGCACTACAACATTGGACTTAATTATCTTAAACGTCCTTTCCAACCTAAACAATGCTATGATTCTATTCTATAAGCCAAGGAACTTGGGGTATAACAGAGCTCCTGGATTTGGAGCTTTCTCTTTTTTTCTTTTTCTCCTTCTGAGAGAGACTTTTTAACACTTGCTTAATGATGTGTTTCTGCTGTAATATAACCATATCTTACTTCTTTCCTTTTCCCTTCCCTGCTTCAGGTCATCCTCCTCTTTTCATAAAGATTATAGAATCACAGAGTATCTCAAGTTGGAAGGGACCCATAAGGATCGTTAAGTCCAACTCCCTTCTCCTCGCAGGACTACCTAAAATGCCTATGTATTACTTGCCATGATTATCTAAAATCAAGCACTCTCACCTTTATTTATATCAGCCTGGGTGAAACTTTTGACAGGTCCTTTGACAGAGATTTGAACTGGATTATCAGTTTTGGTCAACTGCAGATGGCCCATGCTGGGATCTCTCTTCATGACAAATCTAATTGTTGCATCATCTGAATAAATAGTTGCTGCTTTCAAGTGCTGATCTGTGAGATATGCTGCTGAGCCTGGACCAGAGAAAGAAAGTCCACATTGGTTTCAGCCAATCCAACTAAGTGACTGCTTTAGACTGGACCATATAGCAATACCAAGCAATACCATTCTCCTCCCTCTCCCCATACCAACTGGGAGCTGCAGGCCCCTGTTGACAGCTAACATGGGTGGCTGTTTCTTTGGCAGCTCTGTGATGAACTCCAGCCTCCCTGTCTGTGTGTGTAGGCCATCTGTGATGGAGAAACCAAACTCGTCCGTTTGTGCTGCTGCACCACTCAGAGTATAAATGATCAGCTCATCCAAAATGTCCTGGTAGGTGAAGGATGAGCCCACAGATAGCACCTGACCATGCTCTGGAGGCTCCATGGCAGTCTGCCTCCTGCGGAGATGACCTGAAAAACAAAAGACAGATGAAAACTGGGGAGCCTGCTAGGGATTCTTTGCATTCCAGGTCTCAGTGGGATGCACAGAGGTAGACATAGCCTCAGTGGAAAAATTGAAGTAAGTTATCTGCTTATTACCAAAACTGATAAGAATTCGGCTACAAAAAAAGCTCTGAAAGAGGATGCAAGGCTCTAACTAGTTTAACATGACACTAACTTTCAGTTGACATCCTACCTTGCTTTATCACTGCAGGTAGACGCTAGTTGCTTAGCTCTTTTGGAATGGAATCTCACAACCAGAAATGGGGTAATACAACAGGGAACACTGAAGCACAAAGACATTCTCTCTCTCTCTCTCTCTCTCCCCCTCACTTCCCAGCTTGTCAGGACTTACCATGCACAGGACTTTTGGTAATCATGATGACAAGCTCACTGTTCTGGGTGTCCAAGTCTTGCAGGTTGAGGGAGGTATTAGTGACGACCACATCTGAGCTCTCATGCACTCTGACAGGCTTCAGCACCACCGTTGGGGACTCATCGTTCTGCCGCTGCACAGGCCCCAAAGGAACACAGTCAAAAACCAGGAAATGGCCAAGGGCGAAAGAGCATTGAATGAAATACAAGCCCCCAAATGACAGTACTGGTGCTGATATCCATTAAAAGGCTACACCAGTCTCTCCATTTCTGTCCAGTATCATGGCTGCCCCTAAAAGGCCAGAGACACCAGAGAAGTCCTGGGAAAGAGGCTGCAATGCAGAACTGTTCTCTGATATCACCCTGCACTTGGTGAAAGAAACAGGAGGAAGTCAATTCCCTTTAATCCCCTTCCCCTCTATTACAAAGGAGTGAGCAAAGCTTGCACTTAAAAGCCATGTGTCTGTGTGACAGGAGAGGGCTCTGGCAGCCAGAGAGGAAGGTATACCTGAATTGTGATGTTAATGCTCTGCACCTCAGACTGGCTGAATCCATCGCTCACGTAAAAGCTGAAAACATCACTTGTTGGCTCAATGCTTTCATGGACACTCTGGAAGTAGTAAATGCTGTTCTCTAGAACGTCTTGAAGGGAAAAGGATGCATCTGCAGTCACACCAAATTCACTCTGTGGGCCAAAACTCTCACCTGCAAAGCAGAATACCACTAGTGAAAGGATGTTTAATTCACTGATAAGCCAAAACTAAAAGCAGCAGGTTTAGGAGAAGAATGGCACATCATGAAGGGTGCAGAAGGATATTCATTCCTACAACATGGCTTTCACACCTCTTGTGACCTAGAAAGCAACATCTGCTGCATTAGGAGTAGGCATTGGGGAAGCTGCATGCAATCCCACATCCCAAAATTACTTAGGCTTCCTTCAGAAATGAAACAACAGCTCATGTGTTGACTGGACTCAACATACTCTCTACATCAAGCTTCACTGTGAAAAACTACATCTTACATCCAAGAAGATCACCCAACTGTTTCCTGTTCAAGAGCAGAGGCTCACCATTAACAAAATAGCACAAATTGGAGTTCATTTATGAGACACAAATAGTAGGGATGATGTGTAATGGTTAGCAAACTGTGCTCTCCAGAAGAAAGGCAGACAAGTCTCCTGGATGAACATCTTTGGACAATATAGTATAAATCCTACCTTTTCTTGATAACACAATGAGATCAGAGAATGTTACCAGCCATGATCTGCTACAGCTTTCACAGCCTTACAGCCTGCTGGTACATTTAGAGGGATTTAGCAGTTTGTTCTGTGTAACAAGGACAGCCAGAACAAAGCATGATGAAAATACAACACACGGGCTTAAAAACACTCTTAATGCTCCAGTCTCACAACATAAGACTAGTCTCCAACAAACAAGAATTAAGAGGAAATGCTGCCCAGAGACAGTTTATCTCATAATGCTGACCTTATGAGCTCTTCATGATCAACCAGCACTGCACTGAGGAACTTCAGTGAGACAAATTAGAATGTGCTCCAGTGCAGCAATTCCTACATTCCCTCTCATCAGCGAGAAGGAAGAAGAGATAGCCAAGCAGTTTACCTGTCTTAGTGTTTTCAAGGTAGCCATACATAGGTAGAGTGATAACTGTGACCCTCAGGTCCTCCTTGGCAGCAGTATCATAATCAGCAGCTAAGTGGTGATGAGCCAGCAATGGGACCCTGCCACCCTCATCTACCTGGAAAGCAAAAGCATATGAGAAAACTACTGTCAATACACACAACACAAAATAAAAAACATGTTGTTACTGAACAGCTCTGCCTCTAAGGAGGAGGCTTGCCTGATCTCTGAAGTCCTGTCTCACCCTCCCTTAGAAACTAGATGGAAGGTGAGGTGGGATAGGAAGAACAAAGCCTGCCTGGTCCTCAAGAGGAGTTTGTGAGCACGTTATCAGGGCAAGAAGAGATCTTCAGAGTCATGCTGACCTCTTGGAAGGCAAGATCTGCATTTCTGGTTGAAGAGAGCCTTTTAAAGGCATGGGAGGGGGAATATAAAGACAGAAAGGAGGGAGATGACTTCAAAAGACTTTGATAAAGAGTCTGAAATGCTTTGTGTCAGTCCAAAGTACCAGCTATTTTCAGACTTGTCTTCTGCTTGCCTTTTATACATAAGCTGGTGAAATAAGGGACAAAATATTAAACAGGGTTAAGTCAGACTTCTTCAACTGGTATCAAGAGAACACCCTAGGGAGAACCCAGCTCCTGAGTAGACCACATGTATGTAGATGAGGTTCAGCAATGCATTTCTACTGTCAGCCTCCACTGGCCTCCAAGTAATTTGTTAACCCTTTATGCTCACAGGATTGCATGAGGAACACTGTGTTTCTTCAGTGATTCCCCTCAGTCCAGGAAAACTGTTCAGTTCCTCACATCTAAGACATTCTTGTCACTGTTCTTAGTACCCTGGGTAGCAACTTACAGTGATATGGTCAGCAAAAGCAATGAGCAACGGCATTGTCTGGGCAGGCATGATAGTGATGGTGAACATCTGTCTGTCAAGCCGGTTGTTATCAGCATCAAAAACAGTGAAGTGGAAGATGTCTGTAACTGGCTGATTGCTGGTCTCAAACATGGTGGAGTAGCTGTGTAAGTCAGAATACAATCTGGGTCAGGGAGTCTCACTGACAGTAAGGCAAATACATCTTGTCTGCATTTAGATGCAAATGCAAACCTCCTGAAAATAAGGCGATATATCAGTTCCCAACTTTCATTCACCATCACTCCCTAAGTTCTTTCTAATCACTGGTTTAGGTGTTGCCTACCTAAAGCATCACCATGATGTTGTCATAACAGAAAAAAAATTCCATAATTTGAAGCTACTCCAACTACTGTCATTTCAGTCATGCACAAAGACCTAATTCTGCACACAGAAAACACTCTCTTTCATAATCTCATAGGATACAAGAGCCAAGAAAGGAAAAAATATCTTTAATACATAGTACTAACATAACATAGCCCAGAGATCCCTGCAGAAAGCCCACCAAGCTTTTAACTGGCATGGCTTGAAGAAGAATAGCTCTTTGATACCTGATCTTCTGGCTGTTGATGTCTTCCATAGTGAAATTGTAAACCTTGGAAACCTCTTCATCATGAGAGCCTGATACCCATAAGAGGGTACCGTATGCAGGCAGAGATATTAACTGGATTCTTATCTCTGAGTCAGGAGAATTGTTGTCCTAACCACAAAGAAACAAACCAAAGCAAGACAAGATTACCTTTTGTTTCCCTCCATTAAAAATGGAAGGACAAATAAAATATTTTATAGGGAAATACATCAAGCTGGCTGGCGAATATTAAATGAAGCTCTGTCGGTAAGAAGAGAATCAACTGGGTTAAGGCTTTCAGAATCTAAACCAAAATGTATTCTCATTTTCTCTCAGCCCAGAGATGTTTTCTTTGTGTACTTGTATCATATTAACACAATCTCCCACACATAAAACTTTTTTTTTTTTTCAAATTACTTTACACTGTTACTGGACTGGATCATTTCTGTAAGATTCTTTTCCTGACTCCATATAAATGAACCAAGATTTAGCCAAAACTTGGCATGGGAAGTAACTGTTGCCCATCAGTGCTTCAGACAGAAACACAGAGTTAAGTTCAGTTCTTAGTAACATCAAAGTTAATGTGGAGCAATGTTGCAAAAGCCAGATTCACATTAAACTAGAAGTTCATTTTTGCTCTTTAAACTACCTTAAGTACAACCATCTCTATGATATCACAACTCAGATGTCATCTTTCTTCTAAAAGTTGGTTGCTTGAAAAGTAAGACCCAAAGTAGAAATCCTTATCATATCCTTATCATATGGGTCAGGAAAGAAATCCTCTTTTCCCTAACTTTTGCTTACTCTCATTAAACCAGAGCAGCTCCCTCATCAGCCTTCCTTCTTAAAAGGAAAACAGGACACATCCTAGTATCCACAGACTTGTATCCAGTCTGATCCCTTGGGAGAAAAAAAAAAACATTCATCTGCCTTCTTATTCTACCTCACCTGCTGCAGTTTCCTAATCATCCCTCTGACAGACATTAACTTAGGTCTCTCCAGCCTCAGATGTGCACTGCAATCTCCCTCCTTCCCTAAGGGGAGTATATCTGCATATCCAAAATCCACTGCTAGTGTGTTTGCTGCTAAAACATCTGCAAGGAGTAAACCACCTTCCTTCTGAATTTCACCAGCAGGGTAACTCTTGTACTACACACAATCTCGGACCAACTCCAAGCTACCAGGAAGTGAAGCATCTTGGGTTGTTTAAACCTCCTTCCCTTCAAATATGTCCAGAAAAAGAACCAGGCAGTTTTGGAAGGGGTATGAGGGGGTTTGAAATTTTCAAAGGATTATCACTTAGCAAATACGTGTGCTTTATTAGCAAATCTGTTTGATAAAAAAATCTGGGATTAACTCAGTTCTCATGTTCAGCACAACAGTTCACCTTTGTTACAGTAAAACAGGATAGTCTTAAAACCCTCTTAGATGCAAGAATCTATTATCCCCTTTTTGGCAGCAGTAGTCAGGACAGTCAAAACTCAAGCTCTCTACCAAGAAGAATCCACACTGATGGCAGAGAGGTGTGTGTGGCAAAAGGTCTGTGGGGGGAAGGAAAGGGAGGCTGGCAGCATTCACCGGTTTTAGAAAGAGATGAAAGCTTACAGTATAAGCGAGATGCAATCGAGAGAGAGTCACAGAGCTTTTACTAGCCACCGTGATTGCCAACAAGCAGCCCGGGGCCAGCTGCGGACCATTGCTATCCAGCAGGGACACTTCCACCCTCAGCACTGTGGTCACTGTGGTGACACCGTCGGTGACAGAAATCTCCATGCTGTCCTCTGCTGCCGATGAACCATCATGCATGTACTGCAGAGCATTTCGAGTAACGTCCTCATAGGTGAAGGTGTCACCTTCCCCAAAAGAAAATGCACAAGTCAGAAAGACTGTTCAGAGCACCAGTCCACTTCAGAGGACCTAAAGCCCCAGTTTAGCAGAAGATTTAATCATGTACTAAACTGGCATTTAATAACACCCTTACAGGGATGTGAGTTATAAAGATATTTATTAAGGAGCTAGTATATATGCAGGGCAAAGGAAAAGCTGCAACCTACACAGTTTCACAGACACAGCAAATCCTCACGATTCTCAGGGAGTGCTCAAAGCCTCCTTTCTTCCCAGATGCTTTGTAAGCTCATGCCTGTCATAGCTAGATAAGGCTTACCTCTCCTCGTCTTCTGCTTGCACTACTCTCCTATGGATAATATTTGTTCATCTGAACACACATTGGAAGCCGCTTCCACCAAAATCAACAGTAAACCTCTACAGGGGCTTTTGAGTGTTGGACCACAGCAGTTTTACGTGGACTTCAGTAGAAGTGTTCACTGTTTGTTACTTCACTAAATTACTTGAAATACAACTTATCAAGTAAAACAAAAAATCCCTCTTAGCTGTTGTTTATAGTTATCACAGTAGAGTGACTGTTAACTAGCCCACACATACTTATTACAGCCATATCTGCCAGAGGCATCTATCTCCTGGTCAACTAAGCCAGCTATGTGGACAGGCAAACGCTGACCCTCTCCTGTGATAAAGAAGACTTCTTCTCAACTCACCTGCTCTCATGTGCTCCTGCACACCTGCACTGTACTTGAGCACAATGCCATGATGGGGAGGTTTCACCAGCTCAAAGAAAAGACCCTCGGGAGCTGTATCCGTGTCACTTACAGCTAACTGGATCCCTGTGCCAGGGACAGAAAGCACAGCTTCAGCATCCTCAGATACTACACTGGGAATATTTTTTAGGTTTTGCAACATGCTGTTGTGAATGAAGTAAAAAAACTGTAATTCAGCCAAGTACATGATAAGTAAAGTAATTCTGGAGCTGTCCTAACCCAAGAGCTTGCTGGTTTCATGGAAATAATTAGTCCCCTGTTGATGCCCAGATCAGAGGTTGTATCAGAGAACTTATTGCCAGTATGGCTCACAAATGACAGCTATGCACATCCTCAGATTATGAAAGAGATGTGTACATGTTCAGATAGCAGGGGGGCATCTACAGAAACCTCAGAGAACCTCCTGATACAAGCAGAAGGTGGCTTGTTCTAAGCAACTCAGTGTACCAGATCACTTATCACTTAACTGTACCACTTATCAACAGCAACTACAGAACAGCCTAAGAGGGGAAAAAGTAAGGGAGCAGCAGTTCCCTGATCCTGCTCTCCCCTGTCTCAGCCAGTGAACAGACCTGCTACACACTAGAGGAGTACTGGATATTCCCAAGAACTTTTCTGAGGCATCACCACACATTTTTCTCAGTGGTTGCTGCTACACCTGCACAACCACAGCTCCTTAGCTAAATGCACAGAAGTGAGAGGGACCAAAACTCTCCTCTGCTCTATTCATGTGGCTTCCTGGCAAAAAACACCATGCCTCAGGCTGAGCTCCACTCCCCATCCCTTGCACTCTACTCACCAATGGTGGCTTTGCCACCCTGGCTGACCTCCAGGAATGGAGCTGTGATCTGGAACACTGGAGGCTGCTGGTCCGCAGAGAGCAAATGAATGACAAACACCATCTCTGGGGTTGTGTGTTCTCCACCAGACACTAGACACAGACAAAAAAACACATCTGAGTGTAGGGATGTGTTTTCAGAGACTCACCTGGGAAACTCACATTTCTGTACAAAATCACCTCCACATCGCTGATGTCTCTCCCACCTTGTCAATCTACATCTTTGTCTATGGACATACACACACAATTCACACCTGCAAAAGGTATTTATCTTTGCCCCTAATTCAACTTCTAGCAAGACAGAAGTAACTTGTAACCCTCTGTGTGTGTGCATGTGTACATACTATCTTCTATACATCTATCAAGTGCGCTCATAAGCCAGAAGGTGGTCTTTTCCCTGCTGGTAGATCACTTTGCACACTAGAAAGCACATGGAAAGGGAAAGATGTGTTAAATTACCAAGCAGCTTATCAGCAGTAATTTAATTGTGGAAATGTTTCCATGCTGTATTTTAAAAGAAAAAGAGCATAAAACTCTGATGTCCTTATTTACACTGGGGGAAGACAGGAATAAATCAGGTTTTTAGGACAGATTCCAGGCAACTACTAAAAAAATATGTCTCTACTGAGCTGCTGCTTAGCTTCTACAAAACACTGTTGGGACACAGATGAATTAATATTCCCTAGGCACATGCAGTTCTAGAAATTCCTACTGAATGCCCATAGATGTGTCTGCAGTAGAAGAAAGGCCAAAGAGTAACAGGCAACATGAAGGGCACAAGGATAAAAACTGCTTTGAACAAACAGTTCACATACCTGTGAATCGGAAGTTCACTGACTCTGGGAGACCTGGTGGGACAAACACAAGCACAGAGTAATTGTGGTCAGGACAGGAAAGCACGTACTCATGTGGATTTGAGCAACTCCTGGAGAAACTAAGTGCTCACATTCAGTCAGACTGGAGTCTTCCTCCCCAGCGAAAGCACTCTTTCCTTGCCTTTGCTTCAGGTAATGAGATAACATGCTACCCTCTCCTCCAAACTGTAAAACACCTCTTGGTGCCAGTGGAGGGCATGGTGACACATACACTGTCACTTCACTCAATCGTGTGCATCAACTGGTTAAACACACTTGAAATTTGCTCTGGTTTTGCCCCTCTACATCCTGCTCCAGACTGTTACTCCTCTGATGGTAGAAATCTTCTAATATCCTGGTTAAATTGATTCAGTTCATCAATTCTAGTCTCAGTCTCAAGCACTAAACCCCCACGGCAGCAATACCCTCACGAGTATGGACATAACCATGAAGTCATTCCAGGACTGGAAGAAGACCTGCAGTCCAGCTACCTCTACCAATCTATGAAGAACATTCAGTTCCTTACCTGCAAAGGAGAATGCAATGATCTCTCTCAAGTGAGGAGCTGCAGTTGGTGGACGATAAGCAATCTTGCCATGGTTTATATCTGCTTGGGTGAAATACCTGACAGGTGAGAGAGGCCTGTCTCTATGCTCCATGATACCTACAGAGGCAGAGAGCTTGGTATTAACAGGAGGAATCAATTTTATTTTTAAAACAAAGTACCAAGGGCCACAGCTTCTTTTTTTCTCCCCAGGTACTTCTTTGTACATTTTCAGTGGTACCTGAGTGAGTCAGATGGCTGTAACTGCATACAGGATGGGTTCCTGGGACATGAGAAACTAAACAAAAATTCCTCACTTAGTCATTTCTTCAAATACCTCTTGCTATAGAGAGCTGGAGAACAGAAAGCAATGGGGCTATAATATTCAATATATTCCAGACAATGGAAAGAAAATTGTCTGAGCTCTGTGGTTTACTCCTAAACAAGCCAAAGAAACTGGGTTAAGAAACAAGGTGTTTGAAAGATAATGAAGGAAACTGAACAGATTAACAGATGCCTCCACAGAATGATACTCTGAGGGAAAAATTAGATGTGTTGAGAAAGCATGGCAATTAATTCAGCAGCAAGCTGCCATGTTCTGAATAGGTATACTTGCCTTGGCCAGGAAAGAGAGGGACAGTCACGTTGAACACGATTTTCTCACTGGGAATCTCCGGGTCTACAAAGGAGAGGTGATGGGGCTCAATCACTGTCACACGGTCCTCCAGCACCTCAATAAACACATTAGACCATGAGCATCAAGGCTAGAGACATGGGAAGATTCACCCAAAAATGCATGAAAGAGAATTTGCTCTGGTTACATATTGTTTGCATTCAGCTAAAGTGAAGCTCAGGCTCCTTTTACCTATTAGGGGAAATAGGTAACCTAACTGAAGAAAAACAGTCTAGATGTTTTGTCCAGTTTAACCACCAAAGAGCCACCAAACTTTCTCTTGACTTTTCTCAGTAGACAAAAAGATAAGGCTAGAGGTATGGGAAGACTTAACTTTCTGTCCTTGCTTTTCAGCCAAGAAGCCAGCCTAATTCTGAAGGAGTTTGAAGACAGATGAACAGAACTCAATCATGTTGATGCAAGGAAGTGCAATTTTATGATGAAAAGATTTAAGGTTATGGTTGCTTCGTAGTTGCCTCCAAGGCCTATTTGTCTCTCCCAAAGGAAGGACTTGCAGGTTGTGAGGCGCCCCTCAGTAAAACATATTTTATGGCACTATTGAATTTTGTGGTGTGTAATTAGCTATAAAATCCAGTACTGTATGGCTCAGCCAGACATTTCTGCCATCAATTTTGTCAATAATGACAACAACAAAAAGTCAAGAGCAGAAAGATACATTGCTGGCTGTTGCTCCAAGGAGCCGTCTGAGTATGTTTTATTATGGCCCATGAAAGGTCACCACTATTTTAAACCCTGACAAAGCTGTTGTGTCATGGACTTTTCACTAATCTCTCTCCCACTGCTTTCTTTGGCCTTTCCTGGTCCCATGCCTGGCAGGCTGTGCTGGCTTAGAAGTCCTTCACCTTCCCTTAGGAGGCTCTTCCTGGGGACCCATTGCCCATGGGAGGTCTGTCACATCTGCTCTCCTGCACTGCACAAGCCTCTCAGTGTGTTTTTGTCTGTCAGAGAGTGCCCAAGGGCACAGGATTGCTGTTTGATAATGCTGAGTGTACTGTTGGCACCTGACATTCTCTAATTAAATCATTAGGAATGAGTAATGCCAAAGATGACTGCACACACTACTTTCAGGTTTGTAGACCTAGCTCTCCCTCTCCCTGCAGGCAGCCCCTGCCTGCAGGGTTGGCCTCAGCTCCATTCATATTTCTTGCAAGTCCTCATTTCTGCTTTCTCATCACAGTCAGCCCTGTCTCACTTAGCTCAGTAATTCTGGTCCCTCTGTGAAGGCCACACAAAGCTATGAGGCCAAGGTCTAAATCAAACTCTTTGTCTCTAGGGTCCTGGCTCTCTGTGCATCACAAGGGGTGACCTGGATGCAAAGCCTTGAAACTCTGCTCTAGTTCATGCACTCAAGATCCCTCCCTGCTGAATTGAAGAAGACAGGAGGAGAAGTAGAGGGGAAAGCTGGACATCACCTACATATGTGATGGGACACAAAGAGAAGGCATGCATCGAAGTCTGAGAACTCACAAAAACAACTTTTAAACTTCAAAGATATGTTTTCAATTAGCACGATCAGAGAAATAACTACATTTAGAGAGACCACTCATCAAAATAGTCGTTCCCAGATGCAGATATAATGGGCTTGTTTTCCACATACATTATAGTCTGTAATCCTGATGTCAGAATGATAGCTGAAAACTTTCTCATACAGTTCTGATCAAGCTTACAGTAGAATTACTGGCAAGATCTATTCATTACAATCTCTCTTACATACAGCTTTTCACTCTTGCCATTCCTAATGGCTTCTCAGGAAAGGGAAAGTATCCCACAAAAAGACGTTAAATATATATTTACTTCTCTCTCTCCCTCTCAGTCTATACATTAATCACTTTTAATATGGAGTATTTCAACTTTTTATGAGTATTTTCTTCATTCCCCCTTTACTCTTCTAACCCATCTTTTTTTCCCCACTTCTACTCCAGCTATCTATCTGGTACATATAACCTGTTCCATAGACTTACTTCAATCTTTGAATCAGTCTTTGCACAGACAACAGCAAGTACAGGAATCAACACTCAGTGGTTACTGCTCTATGCAAGGCTCTGGTTGCTGTGCACTGCTGCAAGGAGAGCCGGAATACAGAAACCACCAGTCAGAGGTGTTGGTTCACACTTACAGCCATGTGCAATGAGGAACCAAGGGAAAGCTGAGGTGCTCTAGGTGTCTGCGGGAGAACAGCAACGTTGAACACATGGCTTTCCAAGTGAGTTTGTGGTCTGGCAGAGCTGGACACCTGGGAAAGAAAGAGCACATGAAAGTGACATCCTGACAGAGGATATCACTGTACTTCTAGATCAGCCTCATACTTTCCCTCTCTCCTCCTGGTCTGGGAAGGCAAAGACACACCTTACTTGCAGATACCAAACCAAAGCATACATAAATGTAGTTGATGGGAACTAAGGCCTTTAAATAGTAACCAGCTGCTCCATTATTGTCTGTACAATCTAGAAATGGTTTACCTCTTTATTAACATTAAAAAGATATCTGTTTGCCAGTTCCCTATCTCCTGTTCATTCCTGCTTCACCCAGTCATTTGCTGATTTTTACTCCAACTGTCTACAGCTTAGTGGAACTTTTAATCACAGGAACAGAAAAAATAAAGGATTTTTAAACCCTCCTCCCACCTTCAAAATGACTATCAGTTATGCTGACAAGTTGAAAATAACTGGTCTTTTAATAATAGCACTGCCTTGGCAGTGACTCCCTGTGATCCCAACATTTTCCCTGATGGGCTGTGCTTGTGTTCAAAGAGACCCATAAAAATTTTCCATATGCCACTATAACACCAAAGTTAAAGTCAATGGTATCTAACTCATAATAGCAAACCTGCAGTAATGATATATATATATAAAGCAAATAATATTAAATTTGTAAAAATTCCAAGGATTAAAACCATCCCCTAGAGATAAGCCCACAAATGTTCACAGCAAGGCTGAGATATGGCAAGCACCCAAAGAAATACAACCCTCTTCTTCATTAAGACTCAGTTGAGGCTTTATCCTTCAGTAGGGATGGAAGTCCACATTTGATATCAATAGAGAGCAAGAATGGATTTCAGCATAAGATTAATTTAAGGGAAAAATTGCATAAAATGCATACTCTGCTGAAATGAATGCAATTACTTTAGCCATTTGCTGGACCTGCTCTGAGATGCTGTCATCTGAATGGTAATTGCCAAAATACTGATGAAAACACCCATTCTGAGATGCCCCAATCCACAGTTCAAGACTCAGACAGATGTGTCATGGTCTCCCAATGTGACCCAGGCAATCACAGCTTCACTTCTCAGTAGGGCTCTCCATACAATTACTGCTACCACTCCAAGATACTACACCCAAACATTTAACTCATGCAAAATGCTTAGAGGAATGTTGCAATTAAGCTAAAGATTAGCTTGTTCAACATTGACACTCACAAATTCCTCATTATCACTTATGTTAATTACTTTAGAAATTACCTTAATTGTGTCTCCAGTGCTACAATAACAGCTTCTGACTTGTAAACCAGATGTAGCATCTACTGCATGCAAGTGTTCACGTAGGCTTAGTGTTATGGGGGAGGTTGTTAAATCCTCCAAACAAACAGCAAGTACCTGTCTGAGGAATTTTATGGCTGGTAAACCTATGGGGAGGTGGGATTTATTTTAATATTACATCTGCTAGGGAGTATTTGTACCTTTTTGTCTGTTTGCAAGAAGTACTCTGTAGCAAAATTGAAATTATTATCCTAGGGATTGCAGAAAGTAGGAGAGTTGCTTGGATTTGGGGCTTGCCAAACAAACAGTATATAAAAAAAAAGCACTCAGAACACTGCATTTGGGGCAAATATTATAGGTTTTATGAGAGGGCGATGTCAAACCTTCTGTCTGAACTGCAAATGGGGCATCAAAATAGCCAGGATATGAGCTGCAGTAACACACCTGGCACAGGCAAGTCCTTTCACAGAGATCTGGATTACAGGGATGCTGGCTAGCTGGTTGGCTCCACTGCCACAGATTAAAACCTGGGAATCCACATGCAGCAAAAGGTCTTTTGTGTATGTGTAAGAGTGTCCCACAGACACAATGATGGCTTGCATCCACCCTGATACATAAGCACATGCATATTCATCTACAGCCAAGCAACACGCTGTGTACAACAGTTAAGTCTGTATGTAAACACAAACATATAATTACACACAGATTTGTGTGTGCATGCATGTATTCATGTATGTGTATCTATTAAAACTTTGGGTCACAAGACACAGACTGAAATCTCAGAAAAAAGCTAGCAGGATTTCTGTGTGACCTTTCCAGTGAACATGATGAGGAATACCTGGAACTGGAAAGAGTCACTCTCCACTTCAGATCCAGAGTGTCTGTACCACACAATGCCTTCATTGATGTCCTGCTGGGTAAAAGAGGTTGTAGGTGAGGCTGCTCTTCCATCAGGCAAAAGCTGCCATGAGTTTGCTGGGCCATCTGCTGGCATTGGGACAAGAAGCACCACTTCACCTGGCAAAAGCAAAGATGAACAGCCAGGGCACAACTTGTGAGAAAACAAGGAAGAAGAGAGGCCTTTTCACTAACTAATGAGCATCCAAGACAAATGTCCACCTAGTCTTAGTTTTTTTTTCCGTCTGGCGTGACTAACAAATTGCAGTAAAACACCAAAAAACCACTAATGGACCTTGCAGCATCCCACTGACCCAGGGAAATTTTATCTCCTGTTTTGGCAAAAGGCAGATGAAGTAACTTAAGCAAGAACACAGAAGAAAGAGATGGTCAAGCAATGAAAAGGATCTGCAACTCCAAAAATGTCATTCTGCCCATGGAGCAGCCCGTTTCAACCTTGAAATGTGCCCGTTTGGGATAAACTGAGCAGAAAAAAAACCAAAGGACATGCCTCACTTTCTGGAGCTCCTGTAAAGGGACAAGAGAGAAGTGAGACACGATCAGGGTTAAAAAGCATTGCAGCACACTATCTATCTTCCCCTCAAGGATACAACTTCAGAATCAGAATACAGCATAGTAGTTTTTTCAAGGTCAGCTTTTCTGGGGACTTACTATGCCAAAAAGTATACTCAGCTGACTTCTCTGAACAGAAATCTTCAAATGAAAAAGCGCTCTGGAAGAGATATAGTGAAGGATCTCTGTCCTTCAGGACAAAGGCTGTATAGAGAGTTTGTATGCCCTGGTTTGTAGCTCTTACTCCAAAAAGTATGTAGCTTTTATATCTTTAACATGCAGCTTATATCTGATTTTCATATTAAAACCAGACTCTAAGCTGGACTGAAACATCACTGACTTCACTGCAGCTATGACAGAGAAAAGCAGGATGGGGGATGTCCCACTGGTTATCAGCTTTGTTCAGTGACACCTGCAAGGGTTGGATTTTAATGTCACCACTAATGTCCAATAGACTTTAATAAAATTACTCAAAGAGCCAAGTAATACCCACCAAGAGAAAGGTTTCCAAACCTTGGTCATCAATTTCATAAACAAAATCAAAACCTGACAAAGATCTATAGTATAAAAGGAAATGGCATATTTTTCTATTTTACAATGTAATTTACTTGTTTTGTAGTTAATATTTAATCTGTGAATAAAGTATACATTTCCCCTATCTTTACTATTCATGACTTATATAATTTAGCTGGTCTTTAAATAACTTGTTAGTTGTATTTTGTGCTTTCCTACCAGTCTTTGAAAGTATCCCTCATGGCTACTAATTCAGAAGCCACATATACTGTAAATAACTTCAACTTTCCTTACAGCATTAATCATTCTGCTATGTAAAATATCCATCATAAGCTCTCCTAGTTAATTTCCCCAAACCACTTTCAAACAGTTGGAGTAATAAAAAACATAATTCAGCAAGCTGAAATATCACATTTCCATTTTATCATCAAACTTGATGTTAATATTCCCCTTATCAGTGCCCTAATTACATTCCTAATCTTACACTTTGCTCATGGGAATTTACCACCTTAATCTTTCATGTGATTTCAAAATCACACACCCAAATGAGTTAGGGCCTGAAAGTTGTTTATCCCTCTCAAAGTAAGAGAAGAAACAATTAGAACATATAGCTGCTTTAAGCAAGACTTATATAAGCTGATGTGTCTTCTTATAAATTAATATTTAATGTGATCACAGGAACAATCTTGTGATGTTTACTTATATAGTTTATGAAAGCCATTTCACTCAATATATAAAAAAATAGATATTTTCATGAATTATTATTTTAATAATTAAATTTAAATATTTTTTCATTTTGATGAAATCTATGTATTTCTTTCTACATATATTTTTTGTAAGTAGAAAAGCATCTCTTGATAGGTTACAACATGAATGCACAACTTGTGCACACTCAGGCAATTTCTTGAAATATATGAAGACTAAAGCTGCAGTTTCCAGAGCTGTCTGGAGGATTCAGGCATTGTGGTCTAATTCATTTTAAGAGTGGACTCTTGGATCACTTTTCATCGGCTTCAGAAATTTCACCCTCTAAGAACATATGTCACATGGAGCAGTTTAGGGTATAACAACACCTACTCATCTAGAAATGAATATTTTTTTCCATGTAACAGAGCTGTGTTGAGGTGAGGCATTCTGTGTGCTGGGAGGAGAGCTAGGGAAGACACTGGTTCTATTTCTAGGGACAAAACAGGATGAAGAGATCCTTAGAAAGACCAACTGCTCTCCAGTGTCCAAGTGTACAGAATCAAATCAAGCCCTGCAGAAGGAGGGGATGTGGACAGCGATATTCCTTCCCTAATTATATCCCTTTTTTTTTGTTTCAGAGTCTTGAAATAAAGGGCAGGAAGCCTTCTTTTGCATGCACTTGAGCTATAGAAATATAGCAGTGAATTCTAAAGTGATTTTCTTTCCTATCTAAAAATCAAATTATACATTTTCTACAGGTATGAATATCTTTTCCATTACTCAAATACTAAGATAGGTAGATAAGTCCTCCTTGATTCAGGATCCATTTTCTACATTTCTGTCTTATTTCTCTCCTCCTTTTCTGTGAAATAGTATTTCAGATAAAATATGGAAGATTATTGATTTCTACTGCTTATTTCTCACCTGCAGCTAGAAAACTGCTTGTGCTATTGCAATTAATTACAGTAGAGATAATTATGGCGATACAAATACAGAATTATACATTTTGGTTAGGGTGAGGCAGCAGGAGAGAAGCTCCTCAGGGAAAAAATTCTTGTTTTCATGTAAATGCTTATTAAAAATGAGAAGACAGTCCTTCATCTGCAGAAAACTAAAGGGAGAATACAAATTAATTACTTCTATTCTAAATTGCAAAAATAACATCGTCTGTGTTTCTATCAGGTACCAGCAGCTGTTATGGAAATGAGTCTATCCTCACAGCAAAAGGCAAAGAACCAGCACTGAAGTTGCTAAAGGGATCCTCTGATTCTATCCGGCTCAGCAAACTAAAAGCAATGATATCATTTCATAGAAGTGCAAAATATGTTATTTAAAGACCCAATGCTAGTGAAGAAAATGGCAACGCTGAGCAGGAAAAGAACATTTTTCTTTTCTGCCCAGATTTCCTTTCCCTCCACATATTATGTCTTCTCTTCTACACCTAGTTTCTTTTATTTTGTATCCCAATACCTTCCACACTCCTCTTTGGCCTGAGTCCAGAAGATATTCTCTAAGCTGCAGTCCTATGCACAGGGTTGCTTGCGAAAGGTGTTACTCTAAGAGATGAGACCAGAGCCTCTCAAAAGCTATTTGGAGACAGGAATTATATACAAATGCAAATGTCACCAATTTCTGTTTTTGTCAATAACCCCCTTCTTTAGCAGACATAAAATCAAATGTCACAAAATTTAGGGAGTTCTCCAACTCTTCATGGCAAACTTTTGCTCAGCAGTTTCTAGAGGAAAGATATTACTTTGTGCTGCTCTTAAACCAGACATTCATTGTAGAATATTATCTTTTGGCAGTGAGTGAGGTTCTGCTCTCACAAGGCTGTAAATCCACCAGAATTTAACTAGCACTAGAGAAACACAGTTGCAGAAGCTCAGATTACCAGGCAGGACAACAGTGCTTCATTACTTTGTAAGCTTATTTGAACTTGAAAAAGACGAAGTCAGCAGCACTTACTCAGCATAGTAGTATAAGGAAATATTCCTTCAAATGCTATATGTTGTGGGGAAAATACCATGGAAGAATCACATTCCCATAGGTCTGTGAAGAATATTCTTTTTCCCAGACGTAACCAGAAGCGTGCACTTTTATTTAGTGGATGGACACCTTGGGGCATGTGGGGTGAAAAGCAATGCTCTACAGCTGATTTTTTGACCACAAAAAAGATAATTACCATGTCTTGGCTGGTCCTTGATGATGGTGTAGGTTATCTCGGAGTCACGCGCACCGGGTAGTTTGGCATGCAGAATTGTCTTGGAGATCTGTAGCATGCCTCCCTGAGGCACCCAGACCAGGGAATTTGTCACCAACTGAGGGCTTCTGTCATTCTGCATGCAGGGAGATAGCAGGAAAAGGCTTTAACTCAATGTCAGCAATGCTGCACTGACGAAAAGAGATATTCCAGTGAAAAGGATCAAGCAGAGTGTTTTGGCATACTTTATAAATTCAACCCCGGTTGTCTACTTCAAGAAATGGTTGCGCAACCTTCACCTATATCCCTTGGACCTAGTTCTCACCCTTGTCCTCCAATGTGTCTAAGTTCCTGTTGCTGAACTTAAACCTTCTTGACCTCAACTTCCCTCCATAATTTTGTCTTTTACCATCATCCTTTGCTTGAACAGAACCAGTTTAACATTCAGAAATTAGGTGTGTGCAAATATCTTGGAGGCCTCCCTTAGCTGGATCTCTTCTATAAGTCCAACACACTCCTAAAATAAGTATCTTTTGTCTTTTTCCTGCATTTTCCTAGCCTCTCTGGAAACAAGCACTTCCATACCCTGTCAGCAACGAGTAGATCACACATGGGAAGGTCTGACCTCCTCTGACTTACAGTATGTAGCCTGTGATCATATTTTCTAGGGCATAGGCTCCTTATTTCCCATTGGAGCACCAGTGGTAGTGCTCTGCCAAAAATAAGCACCAGCAGGTCTCAAATAACTTCACAGAAGCTGGAATTGTTAGAGAACGTCAACAAAAGTATACAGCACTGCAAATTGTTATTAAGGGCTCTCGAAATAGAGGCCAGCTGTTCAGATGGCAGCAGGTCAAACAAAGCGTGTGGATGGGGGCACAGAGGGAAAAGCAGGCTGTTAGCACTCAAAGGGACTAAAAAAAGCACCTTGCAGAAAACAAGGCACACTTGTTGTGAAGAAACAAAACCATCTAATTCATAGTATTTGAAAGGTTATAGTGTCCTTAATTTGTGTTTTCACACTTCCACTGCAGTGCTCCTATGGATTAATGTCTAAGAATTATAGTGTCTGAGCCCACTTCACAGAATTATAGAATGCTTTGGGTTGAAAGGACCTTTCAAGGTCATCTAGTCCAACCCCTCTGCAGTCAGCAGGGACATCTTCAACTAGATCTGGTTGCTCAGAGCTCTGTTCAACGTGACCTGGAATGTTTCCATTTCTGGGGTATCTACCACCTCTCTGGGCAACCTGTGCCAGTGTTTCAGCACCCTCAGTGTAAAAAAATACTGCCTTATATCTAGTCTAAATCTTTCCTCTTTTAGTTTAAAACCACTACCCCTTATCCTGTCACTACATGCCTAGCATAAAAGTCCCTCCCCATCTTTCCTTCAGGCCTCCTTTAAGTACTGAAAGGCTTCAATAAGGTCTACGTGGAGCCTTCTCTCAGACTTCTCTCAGCTGACCTCAGAGCAGAGGTGTTACAGCCATCAGATAATTTTTGTTCTCTCCTCTGGATCTGCTCTAACAGGTCCATGCCTCTCCTGTGCTGAAGACTCTAGACCTGAATATACTACTACAGGTGAGGTCTCACCAGAGTGAATAGGAATCCTATAAATGTCCATTCACTCTGTGAGTTACTAAAAAAACTCATCTAGCTGTACACTGTAACAAGCTTCAGCTACTCAGATAACTAATGTGGTTAAAAAAAAAAAATCACACCTTGAACTCCCACACCTCCAGTCAGGGCCCTACTGGGCTCTGTAGCAATCTTTGGATGTAAACCAAAGGAAAAAAACCCAAACCCACAAGTGTCTTTGCACATGTGTCTCAACAGCACCTTTTCAGTAACAAACTCAGCATTTCAGCTCCCAAGGCTACTCCACAAAAATGATAATTATGATGAAGCAGGAGCTGGGTATCTGCCAGCTCTACCTTCACACTAAAAGCTCTGCTGGTCTGTTCTCACCTCTGTCATCACCTTTATTCTTCTCTGCAGTCAAGCACTGCACAGAAAGACTTGGAAAGATAATGAGAGACAAGGGAGTGCAAAATCAGCTAATAAAAGGAACTATACCCAGCAATTCACCCTCACTGCCACTTACATTAAATTTACATTACTTTTTGCTTAATCAATAGCAAAAAAAAAAAAAGTGTCTAAGCATTTTCACAGGCTCCTTAGGTCAATAGCAAAATAAAAGTGTCTAAGCATTTTCACAGGCTCCTTAGGGCTACATATGTGACCCAGGTAAAGAAACCACAGGCAGATCTGCGCTTACTCCAGGAGTCTAGTAACTCAGCAGCAGCCTTGAAACAACTCCTTTTTCATTCCTAGGCTGATGTGTGAGTCATGTCGCTAATTATCATTAATTACTACTGCAGCTTTAGGAGCACCTGCAGGGCCCAAATGGGATCAGTCCCTCCTTGTACTAACTACACAAACAGATACAGCATTTGCAGACCTTACTTCAAATTTTCACTCCCGAGTTGTGAAAGACAAATAATATAGCAGAGAAGAGGACAAAAGAGGAGTAATAGCATCTCATCCTAACTCCTTTTCTGCAGTGGAAGCACTCAAAGATGGTGCAATTCTCAGATCCATATGTAAGAAGACTGCAGACACTGGACTTCTCTCACTGCCATATTTTGCATTCCTCTATTACATTGACTAAGACATAAGGAAATTTTCATGTATTTCCCTCTGTTTTATGACAATACCACAATAACAGAACCGAAATGCTTGCAAGCACTTCAGCAACTTTATTTTTTGTTTAAAGGCTCCACCACACATACTGTGCATATTTCATGCTTTATTTGGCTGGGATTTGTTTCATAAACAAATAGTAAAGTACCACTGTTCCCAATTTTACTGCTGTAATGTCTATATAATTTAATACAAAGTGCCACTTCATGTCCAAATACCTAAGAGACAACCAACCATTATTTAATTATGAATGGCAATAAAAGCAAGAAACAAAAATAAAAATACTTGTTAATAATTTCTGAATTTAGGTATCTGTGCCCTGTCCTTAGGGAAGTTATCAAACAGAAAGACACATCAAGTGAAGGATGTCAGTGGAGCAACACTGAGTGAACTGCAGTTATCCTGACCTTGGGAAACACCACTACCACCAAAGTACCAGTGATACATCTTATTAGCCAAGTTGTTTAGTTCAAGTGTGGCCCCTTTGTATCTCCCATCACACTCCCATCAGTCCAGTGATTGGTTTACCTATCTCATCAGCTCTGTCTTCTTGCCATCCACTCATTTTCTCATACACTGCCCTTACCAGCACAAAATTTTCACCTACCACTCCAGAAAATGCTTACATCAAGTAACATCAGCTGCATAATTTGAGCTGAATGATTCCTGTCACAACCCCAAAACTCAGATATCCACAACTCAATCAATCCACTGCTTTCTCCTGTCTCTGACCACAGCCTGCCAGTAATGCAGCAATAGTGGTACCTCAGGGACATAGTCATACTTCTCCAGACTTCTAATCTGCCTGAAGGGTTTATTTCACAGCAAGTACCTTGGGAGCAATCTTTATGTGGAACAGCATGTTCTGGAAATGGTACCCATCGTTCACTTGTAAAAGAACTGCATCATCCTGGGTGTCAGAACCATCATGAGCATAACTCAGCAGTCCACCAGCAAGGTCATCCAGATGGAATATGTGGACTACAGAAGCTGAGTCTCCAGGAGGTTTGATCAGCTGCCCATGATGTGGAGGCTCTAAAACCATCAACACAACATCCTGAGGATTGTCATTGTCTCTTACACCAAGCAACAGTTCTGTTATAGTTCCAGTTTCCCCTCTGCGGACAAGAAGAGCCTCATTTCTGAACACATATGGGGCCTGAAACACAAAAGCAGTTCATCAGTGTTTGCTAAACATCAGCAATTTGATCACAATAAAAGTTTGGAATGGAAAATGTGGAGTTAATGAAATTAGCTCACTTCATCCCTGGAAATCTCCTATTTCCAGGCAGCAGAAAATCACTCTTCACACTTCCCCCCCAGTGGGCAGACTGAAGAATATCTAGCAATTTAGACTGATCTCATTACATCAGAAGTATATTCCCATGCCGTGGCAAGCTTAGGAGAGGAAAAAACAGGACATTTGCACAGAAAGCAATTTAGTTCATCTAGAGTCTGTATTCCCTTTGCTGTCTGCATGGATAAGAGAAAAGGGACACAGCTTTGCCTTATTACCATCCATGGAAATTCAAATGAAAATGCCAATCCCAACTGTTTTGGAAGGTCTACACGTTACAGGTATGTTGTCAGGCCCATATAGAATGCCAACACCTGAGATGCTGAAGATTTGTGGCTGTGAATAGTGAGTTCAGAGTGGGTTGGGGATGGACATATCACATTCTGTGTATAACCTACAGTTTCAGTAGCTCAGACATCTTTCAGAGCACTGATGCTTGACAATAAGAGCCCAAACAACCTGTGTGCCCAGGTTATCTGCTTAAAATGTCTTGCGGGGGGAAAAAAAGGAAGCAAGGAAGAATGCCAGGAGAGGAAGGATAAACCTACACAGAATACTAATAGCAGAGCCAGATTGAGGCAGAAGCTTGAATTAATGCTTTTAAGTAGAAATGAGTCAATCTACTAACACTGAAGCATGTGTTTGTGCTTGTCTCGAACTGATAAAGTCCATCTCAAATACAGCAAAAGTAGGTGTAGTCAGCACATTTATTTATTTAGTTGCAAAGACTCTGCACAGCCTTTTTCAACCTAGAATGAAGATCACCTAGAGTTCACATTTCTGCTGGTTTAAATTAGTTCTCTGTCATCAAGAAAGTTTAAAGCTGCAGTCTCTATTGATCCCAATAAACATCATTTGCCATCTGTAATACCTTGCCTCAGGAGGGAGGTGATCCTGCAGAGACAAAGTCAAAGCCCTGGAAACACTCATCAGAGAGCTAACTGCTGCCATCTCACCTGTGTACAACTTATCAGGGTTATTAAGGATTGGCAGGCAAAATTCCTGTTATTAGACCTCACTTATATATTCTGGGGGAGTGACTGTGGCTCTTACTTAGGTGAATATCCTACTGAGGTAAACAAGAGATTAGACTGAGCAAAGATTTCAGCACCAGCTAGAATCAATATACACACAACAGGATCAAAATTCTTAGTTTGTCTTACACTAAAAGGGCAAACCAGAATACTTCTAATTTCCAGAAGTTATGGAATGACTGATACAGAATATAATGATTAAAAGTAACAAAGTACAACTAAAACCCCTTGTAATTCCTTACTCTGAAGCTACCACATCTCTAGGATCCCAGTCCAGAAAAAAAACAAGCAGTATAAAGTCTCAAATTGTCAGAGAACACAGAAATTATGCATCTCAGGAGGAGCTCTTTCCTATAAGGAACACTGAATACATTAAGCTGGAGAAGTCCCGTGGGCCTGCACTGTGGTATTGCAGTGAGCAAGATAGTAGCTCACCATGTTTTTGAGCTGCTGACTACATTCCTGCTACATTCAGTGTGAAGCACAGAATAGTTCCAGCACCTTCAGACACAAGCTCATCCACCATTGCAATGATTAAAAGAAATGTGTTTCTTAAATTACTCATTGTGAAGATGCACACTGTGTCAGGATTTTAGGCAGGAAGGAGTCAGGACTAAAAGAGAAAGGGCGATAGCCAAATTTCCAGTTACACTTTTATCCAGCTATTTTATGCTCCTCTGAGGATATAAATGGACCTTATGAGCAGCAGACTCTCATTTGCACTTTAGAGTATCCCTATACTCCTAGAATACACCAAATAGCCACAACAACTTAAGATTAAACAAAGGTGTCTGATTGATCTTTCAGCTAGGCAGTTTGACTATAGAAAAAGCTCAGTGTAAGCTGCAAAGCCTCCTTGGAAACCTGGACCCCATTAAAGTGAGTCCATGGTGAACTTGCTGCCAGCTTGACCAGCAGCAAGTGGGAAGCTGGGCTAAGCAGCTCCAGCACATCCACTGCCCTCACAGCAGCATCAGAGGAACACCTGTAGCTTGAGTGGGAGTCAGAGCCTGTTCAAAGGGATGTGATGATACAAGCTGACCTTGGCACATGCAACTAGGTTGGGCTCCTCCTTTCTGTAATGCTGTGACCTCTCCCTCAATGTATATCTCACACACCTTTTCATACCTTGTCTTAAGAGAGCTCATCCTTGAAAAGGAGTCACAAACATGCTGCCTGTAACCATCTCCTGGGTGTGGTCCCTCCACTACATTGTGCTACAGACTTCAAGTAACAATAATATGAGAGACATGGACACCTGACAGTACCATCAACCTGCTCAGAAGCAGCGAGCAGTTTAAGAGACACACTTTAAATAGCTCATACTGATTAAATTCTCACTTTCCTAGAACAGAGCATTTAAGTAAATGCTTTTGACTGCCAAAGCATCCCTACCATAAAGATCAATCATCATTCAATTGCCCCACAATAAGAGACTGAACTAGACCATCCATGGATCCAAAGAATCAATTTAACTGCAGGGTCTCCTTAGCCCTCACTGATAATTGCTCTGTCATTGCACAGCTACAGTTCCCTACAGAAACAAAATTACATGGGCCAGCTTCTTCAGTCACTTATCCCAAGTCCAGTTCTTCCATATGACTCTTGGCTTCCTCTCAACTTAGTGACTGAGTTGAGTCTCATTTGCCTGACCTGAACTCCAGCTCAAGTTCTGCCCAACTCCTTTATAATCACTGCAAGAAACTAGAGCTCCAAATAGTACACAATTAGTGGTTGCTTCCATGCTTTGTTACATTACCTGTGTTGAAAATGCTTGAATGTTGACCACCTCAGGATGGGAGAAGAACTGCTGATCACTGACCTTCAAGGAAAACTGTCCTTTCCTAAACAAGTCCCCACCAAGCCAAAATACAGGATAATATTAATTAATGAAATTCTCTTGCAGGACTCAATAATGACAAAAGTATCATATATTTAGTAAAAATTACTAGCTTAGTGACAGAAGCTTTAACTCAAGTTTTTTCAATTATGTTTTTATAGTATTTTTGTCTGAAGATTCACAGAAGTCATGACATATAATGAAAACCTTTAACTATGTAATAATATACCCTTCTTTCCCTTTAACTCATGTTACCCATGTAGGATGGCATCTCCAAGTTAAAGTACCGATTCTAAATGTCAGCTACTCTCTGCTAAAGAAAAATGTCACTTATGTAGCTTTGGAACACAAGCTCCCACCTCTCAGCATTTTGGCTTCCTATTTACTTTTTAGTAATGCCACCCAATAACCATAAATGTAAAGTAGCTATGTTTCTCAAGACAAGACCCTGACATTTCACTGTGACTATCAGGCAGATAAAAAACCATGATACAGAAACACATGTTGTAAGCCTAGTGAACGTGAGCTAACCCTTGGCATCAGAAGGACACCCTGAAAGTCTTACTGAAAACAATAGATCAAAGAATATCCTGATATACAGGCAGAAATTTGGAACAATTCCACTGGTATAAGTCTAGTCCCAGGGCTTCACGGTGATGTAAATTAAGTGTGAAATTTGGCGGGATGATTGGCCTTTTGCCTGGCAGCAGGAAAAAAATCTGCTTCCATGCAAACATGCTCACAGTGAGAGCATTGCCAGGTACTAATCACTACTAATTATCCTAGGACATTAACAGAGCTCATCTTGCAGGCAAAGAAGTAATGGTTGAATGCAGATTATGCTGCAGAGCATGGTGGTGACATCATTTGAGCATCTTCCTGACAGTGTCAAGAAATTGTAAGCAGCAGATGAATATGCCAGTTTTAAACCCACAGCAGAGTATCCTAAAGATGAGACAGCCTCCTGCACCCCCAAGGCACAACAGGTTTGGCAGCTGGATCACAGTGACCTCTTACACCATAAACAGAGAAGTTTTGCACCATCATTTATACTGTGGTATGGTATAAGTACACTAGGAATTGAAGGAAGTATCTCTTAAGATAATGTCAACTGTTTTTAAGATAAGAGCTCTGAAAGAAGTTTCAATGCAGTCACCTGGACTTCAGTTTGCTGTGCACAAAGCGGATTCTCTTCTCCCTCACATCCTTGCAGCTGAAGCGGTCGCCTTTGCGCAGCTGCACCTCTTTGCCACTCACCACCATCACCAGCCTGCCGTTGGAGGGAGTGCTGTTGATATGGAACAAGAACTGTCCTGCATCACCACCCAGATCACACACACCCAGTAAGGACAGGTCTAGGGGCTTTACCCCGCCAATTCCTACTGTGAGGGTCCTGTCCATGTGGAAGAGTGAGCGATGCTTGCTGGCTAAAAAGAAAGAAAAGTACTACTGAATGAATTACAGCCATGGGCTGTTCTAGTATCTTACCTGTAACTGTCATCTTTTGGATAACAGATCAGATCCTTAAAACGCCCTGTGGATAGCCACCATGTCCAGAAGAATTTCAATCCATCCCAATCCCCACTGTGATTTTGAGAGGCTTGGGCAAGTCACTTCCCATCTTGACTTCCTCAACACAAAACTCAAAGCCAACACACACTGGCCTGCCCTGCAGACAGACTAGTAAATCTTCATTTAGAACGAAGAAAACAGTTGATTTAGTTTGGCATTTCCCCCAGTATAATTTTGCATTTGTTTTACGTTGTTGATAAACGATGCTGTGACTGGACAGATGTGCCTCCACACCTAACTACATAGCTTCACTTAGAAAATCATGTACATGTACATTTTATGAAACAAGAAGTTGGAGAAAAAATAGCTGCCAACTTTCAACAGTCAACACAAAATTGCACAAAACTGAATTCCAAAACTTCCACTGAATTAATGCCTCTTCTGGCTTTAAAATCTGCTGGAAGCCTGTGTGCCTGGTTGCTTTATCATGAGAGACACTCACCTTCTTCACACTCTCTGGTCTGTGTATTGCCATAGAAACCTTGGCCACAGGCAGAAACACACATCTTATTCTTCAAAAACATGGTGCTGTCACAGAGGTGGCACAGGCTGCCACTATCACACTCCAAGCATCCTGGAGGACAAGCTGAATTGGAAGGAAAGTACAACTCTTAAAGAGACTGCAAAACCAATGCAGATACTGGTGTGCAGAGCTGTTCATGGGGGTCAGAGCAGAAACACCACTACTAGTTGTGTCTTACCTACCTGACAAAAATGATCAAAAAGAAAGGACAAAGAGTTGAGATAAAAGAATAGTTAAGTAGTTCCTTCCTCATTTGAACACTGTTTCCCATTGACTTCAGAGAACCTGAGTTCATCTTCCAAATGGAAGAAACACATTTTTAAGTAACTTATACCAATGTCAAAAAAACCCACTCTGAGTACACATCCAAGTCCTACACAGCTTGTCAACCCACAAATACAACTGAAACCTTTCTGTAAATGTGGTTTTAATACATGCTTTTTTATATGTAGTTTGTACACACATACAAACACACCAGCAGCCATCTATATTGAATTTCATTCCTCCTGAATTTGGTGCATCTAAATGGAGATACAGTCTGTTATCTAATGCTCAGGTGACAGCATCACCCCAAGTGCTTCCTTCTTCACCCCAAACTAGGAGAACAGAACATACACTACAACCCTGGTCCCTCTCCACCACATCATACTCACTTTGCTTACCTGTGCACTTTCGCTGTACATGGTCTGCATAATATCGCTTCCCACACTTGTGAACACAATGAGTGTCCAAGAGGAAAAACGGGACTTCGCAAAGGCTGCACTCATCTGCTTGGTGACACTGAAGGCAGTGTTGATCACACCCTAAAAGTTATTACGTAAAGAGTTCAGCTCAAGACCACTTCCAACTGCTTCCTGCACTGTGCTGTAACACCTCACAGGAATCACAGCTCTATTGCATGTGTGTGCTGGAGGGCAGTGAGAGATCTGAAGCCAGAGCGTGAATGCACAATGTGTGCACAAATTGGACAAAATCAGGGAAACATGTTGCAGCAGTGATTAGAAGTAATGTTCAAGAAGAACTCACTCTGGCATGTGTCTGATTCCTTGTAGAAAGCTGCAGGGCACTGTTCCACACAAGCTCCTTCATGGAGAATGTAGCCCTCCATACACTGCAGGCAGTCGGTCCTCTGGGGACCTTTACAAGCATTGCAGCTCCAGTCACACTCTGGAAGGAAAAAAAGTCAATGCAGGGCAGTCCTTTCTGGGGTGTTCACCCTAGACAAGTGCTTCTCACTTGGACACTACAAGCTATGGGAATATAAGCCCTAGGAGCAAAGAGCACAGCAAAAACTGTCTAATGTGGTTAACCTAAAAACCAAAACAACCAACCAAAACAACAACAAAAAAACCACCCAGAAAGCATGATTTGTACTGTGTCATTTATTATACCTCAAGATAGAGGGTTTTTTTACTCCACTTTTGGACTTAACATGCTCCAACTATGTCAAATTTGAGCAGGCGTGGCTCTTGTTTAGTGTTCAGACTTGCTAACATTGGCACAGTTTTGTTGCCCATAAAGCCTGATTTTATCCTGTTCAATAGCAATGCTCCTTTTCTGCTAACACCGAGTTTGTTTATCCACCCTGCTTCATCAATCTCATACTTTCAAATTACTCTGACCAAAAGAAAATGAAATAGCTGTCCCTTACAGTCCAAATGTCCCTCTGGAAAGTCCACTGCCCAGAAACACACTGGATCCAGCACAGAGTCCCAAGCATGCACATGTGCCCAAGGACTCCTCAGGCTGCCAGCACTACCGTTTGTTTTTTGGTGGCACTGAGAGGCTCTGTATCAGCAATTAATGACAGACACATGCGACTGATGAAACAGATAAATGGGCAAGAGCAAGGTGAGGGGAAACAAGTACTCACTGAGGTGACCTGAACTATTCTAGCCCATGCAGTGTGTCCAAGACAAAGCCAGGGCAAGAATCCTGTCTCATTCTAACACCCTAAACACCAGACAATGCCACCTCTCTGAAGAACTGCAACGTTAAGAGGACAGATGCTACTCAGTTAAGCTAGGTACTGAGAGAGCCAGCTAGAAATGAACACTGAACAACAAGTCATTGTAGTATATCCTGATCTTAGCTGCAATAAAGCCACATTATCCTCACAAGTTTCCATTATGGAACACTCTCCTTGCAAGTTCTGGAAATCTTTCAAGTTATTTGTCTTAAATCACTCCAAACTGTTGTTTCTGCAGTCATCCAGTGATGCAGTATTTAGCGAGACACAAAGAAGCAGGTAAGTACACAAGGTCCTGTAAGCACTCTAAAAAAGATTTAGCTTGGTAAGTTCACTCGTTATTCAGCTGACCCATGACTAAATGAATTGCTGGACTTGACCCTTGAAAAGTTTGCTGGCTCACTTACTAAATCATTTACAAGTGAAGGATTTGCAATAATCTTGTTTCACTGAAAGCCTGAAGTATGTGACAGCAGACTGGCGAAAAAGAGGAAAAACTGTAAAAGCCTTGCAAGTAGTTTAGAGCTGAACAACTCTCCCACCTCAGGCACACTTTTTGAAGCAGGCCACCTGCACAAATCCTGCTGCAGTGTAACAGATTCTTAGCTGAGGCACTTGCAATTATTTTTTTTCTTTAAACCAGCAATGTATTTTTCACCTCTGCAAGTCTTGCTGGAAAAATCCAGGTAATACTGCTGAGCACAGCTCTCATACAGGCACTCTCCAAACAGCAGGACCTTAGCTGGATCTCTGCAAGACGTACAGCCAGCAGCTGATTCACAGCTCAGGCACTGGCTGTTGCAAGCTGTGGAAAGACAAAGATAAGGAAAATAACTGTAATTACTGATACACCAGCCAACTGTAGAAGTAAAATTGGTATTATCCTGTAGCCTTGATGCTCCTCCTGTTGTCTTTGAGAGACACTGGTGGAGACTTCAGAGGTTTTGCTTATGTTCCCTTTCACGAGTCTCCAAAATGTAGAAAGCTTCTTTTGTTTGGAATAGACTGTTTATGCCTCCTCACACTGCTTCTTACTCTCTTTTGGACAGGTTAGGGTAGAACATTGATTTTGAATTCAAGTGTCCAAATAAGAGCTTTCCTTATCTCTGCTTTTTCTTGATTCCTGATTTAACTCAAACACACAAATGTGGAGACCATAGTAACTACAGTTAGGTGCTAAATACTGACATGTTACCTGCTGTACTGCTATAATATGTCAGTGATATGTTAATCATGGAATGTTAATTTACTGATATGCTAATTGTGGAAATCCACTTCAATTTGCTTTTAATTCAAAGCAGAGTTCTATAACCACAAAACCTCAAAATACTGAAGTAAATGTGAAAAAGTGAGAACCCAGTGTCCCTCAAAATAGTTACTTGTTTTAGCTTGTGTGAAAAATGTCACTCAAGTTCTGTATTTTATTGAGGGACAAATGATTTCTAAACAAATGTTTACTTAAAGAATCTAGTACCTGCTTTTAGGTACTCTGGTGCCAGTCTGATTTCACTTAACTTACGAATACTACATGGAAAAATTACTATTTGTAAATGCTATGAAAAGCCAGCTATTAAGAGTATGGTAAAACATTCCATATGAGGTCTATATCTATAGAAATCAGGTTACCCATAGAGTCATGCCAGAACAGAAAGCAAAACCTGTATTTGAAAGCAATCCAGTCTTACTGTTTTATCAGCATGAATCCATATCTGCATTTTTAAACCCATGAAGAATTTATTAGATTTTGCACTGTTCCTTGGCCAGTATGTCACTGAGTTTAAAAATATCTCTTGAGAGTCCACACATGCACTTAGCATCTCTCTGAACTTCATTCCAAACCTGAGTTCCTCAAAAGTGCAATGCAACTAAAATAAATGTCGAAGAGAGACCAAGTTTTCTCAGCCTAACAGCCAACCTCCATTCAAACAATTTTCATTACCTCTAAGTGGTAGTTTTCCAGCAGCCTGGGAGAGTTTATATCTACACGGCTTATCAGCAGTACTTCACTTGAAAAGGCACAAGTGACTCTTGGAATGACAAAAATTCAACGCACCAACACACTTTCCTTGAGCCTCCTTGTCACAAGGATTTTCTTAAAGAGCTGCTTGCAATAAGGAGCTTAGAGTAGCTGAATTTGCTTGCAAAAACCTATCAGCATTTTAGCTACTGAACCAAATTCAGGAAGGGCACGGATCTCAGGAACATTCCACTTCTACCATGATGGCCTGAGGGAGGAGCTATCAATAGAAAAGGGCATTTTAATTAGGAAGGGAGATATTCTGGTGCAGTTAGCAATAAGAGAGCCCATACTGCAGGAGAGAAGAGTGAATATCTTGAGGAGCTTGTAGGAAACTAGCCAAGACAGTGAGAAACTCGATTACTTTTTTTTATTCATCTTTTTTACTACCTTCCTTTGTCCATTATTAATGAATAGTCTTTTTTTCTGTCAGTGGAAGAATAGTACAAAACCTTCCACCTATTTCATTGAATTTATGCAAGGTGTCTCCATCTTTGCTGGTAAGATGGAAATAATAGTTTCAGGAGAAGCATGTATTTCAACAAAAGGCAAGTGAAGCTGACAAACATATCAGCTTTCTCCTATAGCATGTCATCAGTAAAGCCATTTGGTCTAGGTAGGGTGACATTGATACCTATACTCAGTGCAACAGCCTTATTTTATCATAAATCAGGATAATTTAAATCAGGGTAATACAGGACTTCACAAATCTGAGCATTCAGGTTCACAGCAACCAAGCCACTTAAGCACTCAGTCATTTTTAGGGGTATGTACTATAAGGAGTCAATTCAGGCAGAGATTTTTTCATATTTTTTTATGTCTCTGGGCCATGTAATTTTGCATTTTGGAACATCAAGCCCAATAATTATGTGATGAACAAGCTATCTGATGTTAGGGCCAGAGTGAACATGAAATAATGGAAAAGAGAGGCCCTGAATGATTCACAAGGGATAGTAGGAATACGATAAAACATCATTGGACTTAACACCAGATCAATTTCATCAGATCATTAGGAGGCAAAAATACCACAGCTCAAGCCAGTCGAGGCTGTGCCTACCAAGCTGTACCTTGTTTCTACTGAGGTTTCTCATGTGGAAAAATGTAGCGTAAATGCTACAATCTTAATACAATTTCCACGGCAGGCAGTGCGGTGGGGAGGGGTTTTGCCATATTAAGAATTGATTATAACTGGCCTAAATTTGTCAAGCCTTCACCAACTTCAGAATCCACCAGTACTTTTGGCTATTTCTCTATGTACCATCTAGATAACAAGGAAGTCTACACAAACCCTTCTGCAGATTTCACCACAGGACCCAAAGCCCGTAGTAGCTTTGTCTTTGAAGTCAATAACAAAACTGCAATTGTGTTCCAATTTAAACCATGCTGTAGGCTCTGTTTCTAAGGCAGCCAATCACCTCTGTCAACTCACATCAAATTTTCAGGCACTTGAAACCTTTCTTTTCCTGGGAAGAGGAACAGTAAGTGAAGGAACAAGAAAAGACATGTCAGTGGATAAATTGTGGAAAGGAGAAATGGCTTGGAGAGAGACACTCACGTTTGCAGGTCTGCTTGTCATCCCTGTAGTACCCTAGTGAACAGACTGGCACACACATGCTGGTATGGGAGAGAACCAGGCTAGTATTGCAGGAAGCGCAGGAAAAAGGACCCCCACTGGTGCAGGTTTTACATGAGCGGTGACACCCTGCAGGGACAGCAAGAACACGCATTTCTGTTCTAGGAAAAGTAGACCTTCGAGCAAGCTTCACAAGGTTCAGCAGAAGCACTCTCAGAGACTGAGTATGGTGATACTGAGTACCAAAACTTCCTACTAAGCCTGAGTCGTTACTGGTGCAGAGTGCTCAGGAGCAGAAACAGCCAACCCAGATTGTGGCAGACGGATTAAATGGGTTTATTTGTGCGGTGTGTGCCATGCACACTAGTTCTCTCCTCTCCTTTCTCTCTCTTCTTACCCATTCCTCTTCTCTTCAGCCTTCCACTTAAGAACAACCCTACAGGGATCTGGCCAACACCTGTCTATCAGAAAAGAGCTAAAAAAAAAAAAAGGGCAAGCATGTATCAGTACCTCCCTCTCCCCACTAGTTTCAGGTCAGATCTTCCTGAGCCTGATGTGCTTCGTCTATTTATGAACCACCAAGTGGGTTTCTGACAGCTCCACACCTCCCTGAAGTTTTAAATGTATCACTTTGGCTAGAGTTGCACAGCTACTCCCTACTGCAAAAAGCAACACCAGGAGAGAACAGTCAATCTCTTATGCATCCTCTCTCCATTTCACTCATGACTTTATAGGCTACTGTTGTATTTCCCCCCACCTAAGGTCTTCTAATTTTCAGGTTGAAGCACTGTAGTAAACTCAGTTGCTCACTCTACAGAGCACAGCTCCTTTAGACAGTGGCAGAATGAATTCTTCTAATCCTCTTTCCTTTTGCACTAACGTTTTGTCTTGCCATTTCAACATTGCTGAATACTGGGATGCCATTTGCACAGGCTGATTTGATTGATCATTACTTCAAGATCACGGCAAGGATGTCATCATTCTGTGCGCGAGGTTAGAACTGGGTACTGCTGTGCGCATCATTACATCTGCTTATACCAAACTTACAGCTCTTGCTTTACTGCCCAGACACAGTCTTACCAGATCCTTCTGCAATTCTTCATAGCAAGCAATCCCACTGACTGCCTCAAGCAAGGAAGTACGCTACTATCTTTTTCTTTCCCTGCATTTTTGAAAAGCTATTTTTATGCCATCCTGCTTGTTTTCTTTCCTGTTTCGTTTCCATTTCGTTGTCTCCACTTTTTGTGCTTCTTAGTCTGATTGAAGAGATTTAAAACACCACAGTGGATGAGGCCAATATCCTGTTAATTTCTCCAAAGGGGGTACATACTCACAGAATTATTAGTACGTCTAATTTCTTGATAGGCCTTTACCTAAAGATTGATGCCATCACTACACTTGTCAGGCCAAAGTAATCATGAGTGAAAGTGGGCAAAGAAATCTGAGAAGCAACTGCATTACACTGTGCTGGAGATCTCCAAAGCCAGCACAAAATGTAGTATGAGCTCTGACACAGTCTGAATAATGCAAAACTTCCTTTAAATGAAACTTTTAGACCAAAAGGAAGAAACGTTAACCCTAGGCTTAAATTTCCAGGAAGGCAAAATCTCTCTCTCTGGGGTATTTCCAATTAAATGACATGGTGAATATTTCACACATCACAGAGACTTCATCTGTCAAAAACAGGTAAATAAACACACAGCTCCCAAAGTGCTTGAGAAAAGCACTTTGAAACATGAACCATCAGGTGCTAGACTGGATTAGGGCATGCCATTTCCTGCAAAAAGAGCATTTACATCAATTCTAATTTCTTGTCTTATTTCTTAAACTGCAATACCCTTTGCTCAGTGTAACACACATTAGGCTTTAACATGTCAGCTATATAACAAGAAAAGCAACCTACTTTTGCAGGCACCATTCTCTACGTAATATCCCACTGGACATTCAGGAATGCAGTGATCCCCCAGAAGCAAGTGATGGGTGTTCTGGCACTTCAGACAGATGCTGCCAGTGTCCTGCAGGTTGGCCACACACTGGTGACACAAAGGGTGGCAGTCTAAAAGAAGCAAAGAATAACAGACATTGTGATCACAGATGGGCAAAACAGAACTGCTAAGGGGAAACACACTGCTGAGAAGTAAAGGAAGACATTGGGGGTGTAACTTTCAGACCCTCTTCCTACTCTCTGGCTCACAAGTGCTTAACACTGCACTTCCAGAAAGAAGCTTGCATGAGAGATGACCAGAAATTACTCCATTCCAGGAGCATTCCTTTCCTCTTGCCCCCTTCCTCATCTTGTGCTCTTCCGAGCATCACAACGGTTTCACTTTTCCTTCAGCAATCACAGTTTCTGCATCTCTCCTGCCCCAATCAAGCATCCTCTTTCCCATATTTAAGTGAGTTTAGGAAAGTTTTGTACAAAGACAGTTCAAAGCTCTTTGTTCTCTCCAAACCCTTCTCTGATTTTAGGTGCTTCTACCTACAGGTTTATCTGTAACAAGCCATGCTGGCAGCTGTAGGCATTCACCTCCCTCTGCTCCCACCTTTGAAAAACCAAAAGCACAACCTGTACAGCTGTAGTACCTTGTCCCGTAGTTCTTACTGTTCAGATTTTCCCACACAAATAAGACTGCCATACCCTGAAGAGGCCACTGCAGATCTCAAAGCCAAGCCAAGAATGGCATTTAGAGTTGTGAGAGTGCCTCAAAACCTTTTCCTTTTCTCATTTTTCCCCCAGAGCACATAAGCTTATGTCTCCTGACCTCTGTCTGAACTTTGCCTCTTTAAAAAGATTTTACAACAAGTCTTTTGTATGCACAACAGTGCAGTGTAAGGCAACCTGGAAGCCAAATTAATCCTCATTACAGTCATTCAGAAAATTATAAAGGAAATGACGACTGTCTTGAAAGAAATGTAATAAGGCTTGATTTGAGTACCTGGGCTCGTGTTTTCTACTGAAGGTTCAACTTTCTGTCTTTTGTCTCTTGGGACAGCATTACTACAGATTGTCAGGCAATCTAATTTTATAAGCTGAAGACAGGCTCACATTGGAGCCCGAGGGAATTCTGCATCCATATCTGCAAGAACATAACAGTGACTGGAGTCTAATCCTAGCCTAACTTCTCCTGTACGTTACATGTAGATGTAAAGCAGGACATGAGATCATGCTCCCAAACACAGTGACAAACTTCAAAACCCCCTTAGAGGGATTACAGTGCAGAGGGGTGGTTAGCATACTTCAGCTTCTGACTGCATAGGAGAAGAACTCAATAGCCAAAGCATTATCCCGTAAATCTTCACAGCCTAAGATCTCAAGCCTGCACTGACATCAGATTGGAAAGATCTGCCGTATGTCTGTAGCTTCACTGAAGCTAGAACAGATCACATGCAGCTGACTGTAGAGATCAAAGACTAAGATACCATCCAAAAGGCCCTGAGCACGGTATGTAATTTGTATGCACAGGGCCAGAGGTGAAGCGTTTTATGCATTTATATTCAAAAATTAACATAAATCCAATTAGTTTCTCATGCTTCCACATTTACCTGGCAATATGTCTACTCCCCTTATTGTTAAATAATACTCCTCGAGTTCAATCTCATGCCAGAGCCGCTGGTAGATCATGGCAGAGAGCTTTGGCTAGATAGAAGTGGTAACCAAAATCATTGTGTATGGTCAGTAAATTCCATAAACAGAGCATAAAAATGAGACAGAAAACTTAGAGTGTCCAAATAACCAGTACCTACTGCAAATAACTAGACACTCCCAAACTAACATTTAAAAACCTAAGTATCTACAAAGGTGGTGTTGCCATACAGTTTTCAGTTTACAGCCTCTATGTTTGCTCCTATGTATTGAAAGATTTCTTTTTCTCGGCTACTGTTTTAGGACAAATCAGCCTCATCACTCTCTTGTTCCTTTGCAAGCCTGGAGATCAAAGAGCACACAACACCAAATAAAAAAGTGGAACTGACACTTATGGTGAATTTGAGGGACTTTGGGGAAGTAGCAAGAGAGAAAAGGAAGAAGTGTTTTGTTTTGGAAAGATTATTTCGATTTTCCACAGCAAGCAACCTTTGAGGCAAGGACTAACAGAAGAAGAGTGTTTTCTTTATGCTTCTCAATAATACCAAACAGCTGTATTTGTTTCCTGCTTCTACCTTCTCTCTGTCAATTCTCACTCTAGCTCAGCTAGAAGGCAAGTTACTGCCTGCAGGCTTTGCATTTTTGGAGGCTTCACATCCTATGTTTGTTGCAGGTCAATTCCCTTAGATTTCTTCCAGTATCTAAACTGGATTCTTCAGGGCAGCACATCACCACCTTGCTTGTAGTCTCAAAGCCTGGCTATTCATCTTTCTGAGGCTACTGATGTGCCTTCCACTGTCCAGCAAAACTCTTTCCTGCTACCCTCTCAGCTAGCTCTAATTTCCTTCTTGTCAACTCACCTCTCCAAAAATCCCCAACCACCTTACTTGTCACTGATCTTTCTATAAAGCAACTTTCATTGTAAAGTATAATATAATTACTTACAGAGATTTCCATTTCCAGAGTTACTTTACTTCCACACCCTCATTAGCTTTTTCTTAGCAAGCAAAGAAAACAAAGAAAATAGAGCCCTTTCTATATGAAAGCTGGCAATTCTATATTGTTCCCTTGCCTGTCAAGACAAAGAAGGCTGTTTGTGGAGAAAAAATAATTTCTATTTTCTAAAGTGTTTGTGAAAAAAAAAAAAAAAGGAAACCAGAAGCATTTCTACTTCTCATTTTCACCATTTGCTAAGCAATCAACCTCTTGTATTGTTTAAATAAACCGCCCTTCTTAAGGGCTCTTTAGAAAAAAAACTTCCTGCAAGCTTGGTACCATAAGGTAAGGTATGAGGTTTACAAGAGAGCACCACTTTAAATCAGTACTTAAAACACCATGCAATTTGGAGGCATGTCAGCATGCAAATGTTCTCTAGCACATTACAGTAAATTCAGAAAAAAAATCAGTATAGTTGAAGGACATCTAGCACTGATAAGGATTTTTTGTTGGATTTGGTTGTTAGAAGGGTTTTTTTGTCTCTCCTTTAAAAGACCTGAAAGGGAATTTGTCACACAAACAAGCGAGGTGAACTCCTAGTGAAGTGCAACCATGATCTACCCCTATCTTCTGAAAAGGGTGGGAGCTTCTCTAGGGGCATAAGGTGGGAAATCCACCTGGATGGTGCCAGTCACAAATAAGCCCAGATCAACGTAGGGAAACAATCTTCCATTTTCCTCCTCTGGCAGCTCAGCCGTTAATTTCTGTAGGAGGTTGCACGCCTGTGACTAAGTGGAGCTAAGTTCTCAATTTCCCTCTTGCTCTGCTCAGCAAAACTCCAGTTCTTTGTGATGATATCAATGCCTCACTAAGACTATGGCAACAGCTCATTAATTTTACAAGGAGCTGATGTATTTCTTGTTGTCAGTGTCCCTTCTGGAATTTTAAGAGTAAGGCAGAAAGGCTTGTTAAAGGCATCCTCCCAAGTGAGATCTTCCGGTTTATCTTTGAACATCTTCACAACTGCACACAGTCTAACAAAGTAGGGGCCTGAGGAGTTGAACATGGGGATTGGGAGCTCCCTTTCAAGGAAGATGCAGCTGGAAGTTAAGACAGGACCTTGGGGATACCATATCAGAGGGTACTTTGAGTTTCATTTCACACTAGCTGCTCTTGCTACTAATTCAAGTCCTTTGCATCCTTTCATGCCTTAGCTGAACACCCAGCAAAGCTCAGTCTGTGAGCTCCTTGCTTTGGCCACTGCACAGTCCCTCTGTACTTCCCTAATTGCTCTTCCACCAATTAGATCAACAAGGAAGCCTCCAGACAGGCATATGGTTCATTCAAATTAGAAAAGTAAAGGCAGTTGTTTAACGAGCAGGACAACAGTTTTAGCAACAGTGCTTTTTTAGACTGGTGACTGCCACATTTCCTGAAGCTAAAGTTGTCTTGGATGAGAGGAAGAGAGAAATCAGAGTGTGTTTTCAGACTGACAGTCAACATTCCTGTACATATACTTTAGCTATAAAACAAAATTAATCAATTCAGCACTTTCAAGGAAGATTAGCACAAACTCAGCGTGCCCACAGCTTAGAAACTCACTGATCTTTTGAAACTTGAGGCCATTTTGCCTTCTGCTTAATTTGAAATGCTTATTTGATAAACTTCTGAAAACAAGATCTTGTGTTCTATTAATAAGGGAAATATTCCAATCCTCATTCAGGTAACACATACAATAACAACATTATTTCACAAGCAATGGTTTCAAGTGACAGTTGCTTTTCTCCATTCTGTATGAAAGATTTTCCCCTGTGGATCCATGAAGTGTGACAGGTGGCTATAACACACAGCAGTCCCTATTAGTCATAACACAGTTCTGCCTGGATGGTTTGGAATTAGAGATAAATGGGAAGATAATTGTATAAAAATATTACTTTGGGAAGCAAAGAAAAAAGCTTTGTTAGATTCTGATGCAAATCATATATTATGCAAGTGTCAGGATGTTTAATATTCTCTTTTATGGGACAGCTGCTCTTTAACTGGTAATTAATAACTTGCAAGGGCAAATTTAGCATTTCAAGCAGTGCTGAATGAGAAGAATGAGCGAAGTTTAACAACATGGATTGGAGTCCTTTATCTCTACCAGGACTGTCAACACACATCCTTTGCTTAAACATCAGACATAAATTTGAGCAACACACTTCAGACAGCAGATCTGAGACTAAAGCACAACATTTTTTGTTTTAAAGACAACAAATAACTATGTTCCTCTACAAGGATGTTCAAAACTTCAGTTAGACAAAGAAACATCAATGCATCTATGTGTAAGACCATATGAACATTAAGATTTCCCTTGCTACAAAGAATATCTGTACTGGCCTCTCAAAAGCAAGACTAACATGAGCGAGTCACACAGCAAGTGAGAGCGTGAGAGGAGGAGAAGTGTCTCCTTAGACTCTTACTATGTTGCACCTGGAAAGCCTTCTTTCCTGTCTTGGGTGCACAGATCCAAATGCTCAGTATTGGCACTCAGTGATGGCAGGCACTGTGAACCAAACCTTGAAAACATTTCTGCTTGGAGAAGACAAGTCTCCAAAGAGTGGACTATGTTCATGCCCTACAGGGCTTTGAAGTAAAGCTTGTTAGTTTGTAAGGAAAGGATGCATCACCAGACTGCACTTGCTTTGGAATCCAGAAAGCCAGGCAAGGTTCCTGGCAGATGATTCATCACTGTTGGTGTAGTGTGTCTGGAGGTCAAATCTTGCCCTCCACATTGCCTGAGTGAGCCCATTCTTTGCAATTTCTGCTCCTCATTATTGCCAGGCACCGTGATGTCTACCTAATCACCTAATTCAGAGAGCACACTTATTGCCCCATGACACCTCACAGATAACAGTAGTCTAAAAGAAATAATTAAAGCACATAGCACACAGCAAACAGCAGCGCAACCCTCAGGAAAAAGCCTGGTTTATGATAAATGGTACTAAGTTTCTCCAATGAAATTTACAGCTGGAAGACCACATTTCCACCTAATTTCTTGTATACTTAAGGAGCTGTACAATACTTCTAGGATATTTTCCTGCTTCTCAGATACTTTGTTTCCCCCCTTTCTTTGTCTCTGCAGACAAAACAGTAACTGTCGTTTAAAAGGAAGATGAAGAAATTGCTCATAAAATTAATCTGTGGAGCGCAAAGAAACAGACTTTCATAAAAACCCAACAACATATATGTAAACAAAAAGAAGTCTCTGTGAAAGAGAACCATCTAATTTAAATTGAGAACAACAGCCTCTCAATGGATATATT
This sequence comes from Bucco capensis, assembly GCA_013396975.1. NCBI lineage: Eukaryota > Metazoa > Chordata > Aves > Piciformes > Bucconidae > Bucco > Bucco capensis. Next base: position 562,509 of record VWZO01011706.1, on the reverse strand, counting down.
TATTATGTCTAGTGCATTTTCCCCTTTCCTTTGGATTCCTTATCTCATTTGGAACTGTTCACCAAGATAAAGCTTCACACACTGTTTCTTTTTTTGATAAAGAAAAAAATGGCTTGAAAAAGCCCAGAAATTGTTGGAGCAGTTCCCAGGATATGTTTATACATGTCTGTGTGATGGATTAAAAGCGATTTTTCTTTTTAAACAGATAAATGCAATCAGTGCCTTCTGAAGATAGGCTTAAGCGTAGACACTGAGCACCCGCAAAGTATACCTCTGGAGAGAAAATCCTATTACCTCCTAAAAATGCACATAGCAATGCTAGCTGTGCCAATTTTTCCTCAGGACTCCACAGACTACTTCTCTGAATCACAAATGTTTCCTTAAGTCACTTTACTGAAGCTCTGTGCAGGATCCAGGCAGCTTTCCTGATATTAGTATGAATGCTCTGATAATTCCCAGACATACTTGTCAATACATGTGGTCTCAAGTCTTTGTACCAAACCATCCAGCTGCAACACTCTTGTCTCCCTCTCCCTAATACCTGCCTTAGACAATGTGCAATTGACTTGACACAGCTCTAGTGAAGGTATGTACAGCAAAAGTGGCAAGTGACTTTGCTATGTACTGTGCGTGCACGGTGTGTGCTTAAATAGGTGGTGAATGCTGCAGAATGATCATGGCACTGTATGACCCACACCACCTCCTCTTACTTACCCACGCAATATCCCACCAGGTTGAGATACTGCTCTTCCTTGCAGCTAGTCCTGCACTTTCCACTAACTAGAGTCGCATGGGGATGGCAAGTCAAGCACTCCAAATCAGAAGGGCCATGGCATGTCTTGCAGGATGGATGACAAGCTGGATAAGAAAATCAACACTTGTTGTTAGGGTCTTGGTACAGTCCATCTTACACTCTTCCCTCTCTAGAAAGCCAGCACCTATAATAGCCACTTACTCCTAAAAAACATTGACATAAAATGATCTAATAGCATAATTGACTGTAGAGCTGTGGTTTGGAAGGCACTTACATCCTCATTTTGAATAAACAAGATGAAAAATGCATTGTCAGTTTAAAAAGGTAATCTGTTCTCAGCACTAATCAAGTTATAGATCTGCACAAAATATAAAATATAAAGAGATTGGCCCCTTTATTCCTCCCTCCAGCATATGCTTCTGCACATAAAAGAGTGGGATGCAGGGGGAGATAAATTAAACATCTTAGGATTGTATGAACATGATAGTGATACGAGTTTGATATTCATGAGTGGAAAATCCAGGAACGATTTCTGCACAAAACCCTCCCAAACTGAAATCTATAAAACCTGAATGCCATGCCAGCTCATTAGCTATTCTGTCTGCTAAAAGCTCAACAAAAAGATTGGAGAGAAAGTAGTTAAGATTACTCAAAAATATTTCACTCAGACTGCTTCTGTATCCTTCCACCTTTAAAGTGACATGCTGTATTTGCAAAATTTTCATGCTACAGCTCTGCAGGAGACAGAAATACTACAGCTAATGGTCTGTAAAAAAAAAAAAAATCTTAAAAACTACCTTTAAACCTCTTCTATGACTAAAAGCACATACCTCCAAAAATCTCCCACCTCAGGACTCCCCAAAGCTATATACAATTGCTCACTCCCCACAAGAAAGCTTGGTGTTTTGCAGCTGCCACAGCAGAAGGCACCAGTGTTTGAGACCTAACAGATCATGTCCCACCACCTTCTCAGCTTCTCAGAGATCATGCCCATGAATCCAGTGTTCAAAAGGAAGAATTCATTTTCCAGACACACCTATACTAACTGAGCTTCACTCTTCAAAAACTGCAGGAGATCTAAGCTGACAGCACACAGAAAGATGCCACTTTCCTGACACTCAGACATTTAAATAAGCCTGAAACTGCATAACGCAGCACTCAGCAGTTAGCTCAGCTCTAGGTAGCAGCACACAACCTCAAAACTGATGAATCTTTACAATTTCCTGCCAAATAAATGTATTTATAGAGTTGTTCCTTGGGTGAATAAATTGAATAAATTGAGCAATGGACTTTAGAGAAGATTTCTCTCTCTAAACTTGAGGCCTCTCAGGGAAGCTACTAGTAAATTTCTCCTACTGCCAGAACAGACACATGGGTGCCTGACTCCATGAATCTATTATAAAACAACTTTCAGATGACCTTAAGGGGACTAAGCAGATTTCAAATGCTGGAATTTCCTCATCAGCTCATAATGAATGGCATACCCCAAAGGTCACCTTTTTCTGCAAGCAGCAAACAGGGTTTAATCGTTGCTGTCACTCAGAAGGTCAGTGGTCACAGTCATCTGCTTAGATGAGATCAAACAAGCTGAATGAAGGGCCCTGGCTGAATGGTGGGCATGGGTGAGACACATATAAATGCTGTTCCACTACCAATCAGGCACATTCATAGATGTAATGGCTTTTTTCCTGTAGCTGCAGAATTCCTTCCTTCTAAACCCAGTCCTATAGCTAGGAATGGATTAAAAATAAAGCTAATTCATATAAGCAATATGCTTATCTTGTCTAATAAAAGCAGACCATTTTTCAGTGTGGTCCAGTGTTTTGCCACAGCATGCTGGCTAAGAACACTGTCCTACTGAAATGAAACACAAAATATCTTCAGGGAAACAATCCAGAGGAGCAAAACTGATTATAATTTATGATTCAGCATGTACTCCTCTCTCCCATTAGAAGAAGATTCCATTTCCTGAAATTGGGCTATCCTATTCTCCCCTGAAAACACTTTAAAAGCCTTATATAAACCTGATTGCATCTCTAATTACATACAGAAATGCATTACAAAACGTGCACACAAGGAAATTCATCAGTATAGGCTGAAGGCGCCTGCACAGTTCACCCACAGTAGCAGTGATCTTGGTAGCTAAACAACCCTTCTGGGCACTCCAACAGGCATCTGCCTTCAAGCAGGACTTGGGAAGACAAACAAGCCATACAGTCCTGGGAAGTGTTCCCCACACAGGCTGCACAGGAGGAGTGGCATTCTGCAGAGAAGAAAGCAGACAGAGTTAAATTAATTCTAGCTTATCTTGGTTGTTACTATTCTGGAGTACAGCTTGATTGCTTTCTCCCCATTGATGACAAGAAGGTATTTCCTTTATAGGATTCTCTGTTGTGAAGCGTAGAAAGGGCAGGAGTAAAAAGGCTGTATAGCACATTTCTGAAAGATAATGAGCAACCACAGATAACTGCATATGTAATCTTTCTTTGCACCCACACAATTCATTACTAAAATGAAAAGCTGAAATGCACTGTTCTCCTCCCTCTAAGAGCTCTGGGGTTCTGCAAGCTAAACAAATTCTGAACTCATCTTCTGCTATCACCCTACAGTTACTCTGGGGAGAATTTTTCTATCCAGTATCACTGCTTGGTTATTATCAGCCATTCTGGAGCAATAAGAGCAAATGTACACCGAGGTGGGCTGGCCAACAGACTTTACAGCTAGTGAAGTGATTCAGCAAGAATGAAAAGAGTGCAGTTAAAAAGTGAGACTTCTTCACCTTTACTGGTGCTGATCCTAAAGTAAGCTGTTTTAAATGAAGTAATCTAATTAAATATATAAACTCCTTAGTTAAAAACCTAGTATTTATTAGAGCAGTGACTTGAGGCCACAGGTTCCAGTGTGTAAGTCCCCTTTGAACATAAAGAGAGACTTCCTGCCCTTAAGGGAGACAAGACAGACACAGGGCTGGAGGGAAGAAATTAAATGAAATAAAATTATTTATACAAGTACACTTAGCTGTCTGTCAGAGAATCAGGAGAAGTCAGGCGTCCTCATTACAAATGCAATGTCTCCAGGACTATCTTTGGCTCAAATGACTCCAATCAAATCAGAGAGAAATTTCTTACGGTTTCATCAGGGAAATCTCAAGCATTAGAAAAATACAGAGATATTTCTGTGGTTTGGTGAGAAATACACAACTTCACAGGCAAAACCTTCAAAACCAGCATTTTAATTTACATATGAATGTGCTTTCAAAAAGGTACATCTACAAACTTTGTGTGAGTATTTCATGGGAGTAGCTCAAAGTCCAAAATCTTGAATCTTCACATTCTTCTGCAATAAATCAAACTACTATTCTAATGCCATCAGTAATACAGCAGAGCCAATAACATGTGGGGCTGTACTGGCATTCTTGCCCAACAACCTAATATAGCACTGTCACCGAACTCTGCTCAGGCCTGTTTGTACAGGTCTGTTCACTCATCTGAGGCAGTGGCACATGGATTTCTTCACTCAGTATCTATACCATAACCCGGACTCAGTCAAGAAAACCCATTACCTGCCAAGTATTGGCCACTGCATGGATTAGAGGCTCTACACTAATGCCTTCAGGAACCAATTCAAAGGACTGGACCTTACAGTCTGCGTAAGCCACTGCTAAAGACAGAATCACTCCAACAACAACAAAAATGTCACTTCTTCCATTTTTAATATCTTCAAAGGCAAAAAACCACAAACCCTTGTCCTGACTCTTCCCATCAAGCTGAGATCGAGAAAATGAAAATAAGTGGATTTTAAATTACGTCCACTTGTAGAAAATGTGGTTGTTTTTCAACAGAAAGAAACAGCTATCAGCAGCATTGTGTCTGTGGTTATTACTATTTCTTTACTTAAGTGCTGTAGAGTGACTCTCTCTATGACTGGTCTTTCCACTCAGGGAAATCACTGCCATTTCTGAAAGTATAATTTCTTCTTAGGCTTAGGGTGGGCTGTGTTGGCACAAGATACTCACAGTCTAAGCTCCCAGCCTGCTTCACTCTGCATTATTTTCAAGATATTGCAATATGTCTGTTGTACAGACATCCACACCAGCTGCCACAAGCTCTGTACAGCCAGACAGACTGGCTTGTTTATCCACCCCGTAAACATTCTTTGCTGAAGTCTACAACAGATTTTTCTCTCAAAGTGGTGTACAACCATATATATCCCAAGCATACACCACATTAGCCTCTTTTCCAAACTCCAGCCTTCATGGAAATGCTTCCTACTTGGTATTTCAGGAGCAGTGATGGCAAGGAACGTATCAGAAGAGCTTCCTCCAAAGAAAAGGCTGCTGTGGAATGTCTTAACTTCCTTCAGGGCCTAATAAGGAGACAGTTCATCCTTTTTGGAAAAGACTTGATCCTGATTCAAAACAAGTCAGTGGTAAACATCACATTCTCAACTTCGATAAAAAGGAAGCTAAGCTGTGCAGACTTGAAGACAGTCATTTTCAAACAAGTACCCAAAATTTTTAGTTACAGATTATATGTAGAGTACATTTTCCTCAAAAGTACTAGCATATGCCATTCTGAAAGTTGAGTTTTAAACCTTCATGACTGTCATAAGGCAAACACAGGAGCTCAAAGCACTTAAGAATTGAACATCGTGCAAGACCACCTTGAACACTTAAAATCCAGCACAGCCCTGTGCCAAAGGCTTTGAATAGCACTTCCCGTCCTCTACTCACGCTTGCAGACTCCTGTGCTATCCACGTAGAACCTGGCTTGGCAGTGAGAGAGGCAAAGGCCATGTACAGCTCCTTGCATGGGCTGGCGAGGCTGCAGTACATCCTCTGGTGCCCTGCACTGTAGGCAATGAGAGGCCCCTGGGCCAATGCAGGTATGGCAGGATGGGTGGCAACCTGTGCACAGGACAAGAGAGTAGTCAGAGACACAGCTCTGAGGACAGATTTCTCAGAGAGACAAACAAGGCCCAACAATCTGGGTGTCTGATTGTAAATGTGAGAGAGAAATGGGAGAAAACACTGGTTTGAATCCTTTGTTCAACCTTTTTTCCAGTTGTGTATTGCTGTGGACAGTCTGATACTCAAAGAGCTAGCAAAGAGCGCACAGTTTGCAGCAAATCACAAGCTAAGGAATTTGTTTCATAACAACAGATGGGGTACTGTATTTTCTTTAATGGAAGAGGGATTTTAGAAAAATACATTGACATCTTCTCCCCACCCCCAAATAACAGCTCTTCTCTTGAATACAGGTGAACAAATAATGTGGGGAAAAAAACTGCACTACTGTGCTATAGGCAGTCAATTTTGCTTTCATTTCTGGGACTGCAACACTGAATAAAATCTCACTAGGAGAGAAAACACGAAATGACAGCGTTCATAAGAAGCATCAATTCATCTTCCAAATTTTCAGGTTTACCACTGCTGCTAAAATGACCTCAGTCTTGGCAAATCTGTTAGATGTATGTAGAGTTTCATCCACCTCTTAACTCATGTCAAGAAAAACATGGAAGACACGTATGTGTGTTTCAACAGTAGAGAGAGAAATAAAGTCTCCAGGATGACTAAATCCTGAGAGTGTGAATGCAGAAAATATTTGAGAAAATTTGTATTTTCTCAAAGTAGAAACCAATCAGCAGGCAAACAGGAGAACTACTCACTGACCAATTCAGCATAGGGTAAAGAATCAGTATCTGGGTACTCTGAGAACAGCTTGACAAAAGCCAGTATACAGATACACTGGTTTCCAGAAGCTGGGGAACTTAGTCCAAGTACAAAGCTTACCCTTGCAGACGTTGCGATCCTGGTAAAAACCCTCTCCACAGCCCTGCAGGCACTGGCCCTGATGTAGTGCCAGAGGAAAGGAGCAGGAGGTGCACTGAGTGGCCAGAGGTCCCTCACATGTGGAACATGAATCATGACAAGCTGATAAAGAAACAGAACACACAGAACTGAAATATCCCATTTCTTCTCTTTACGAGTGGTGTTGCTGACTACAGCCTCTCTCCCAGCCAACAACAAAAAGTCCCAGGTGGCAGGATATTCAGCTGTGTGAACTATTCAGAGCATAAGTGTTCATATATTAATAACTACTAACAGTAGTAACTCTCACCCACATAGTGTTTTGAATACGTATCTCAGTGTGTCTTACTATGCTTTGCAAGACAAAGAGGTTATTTAAAACAATCTACCAGAAGCAAACCAAAGAAAACAAGAAAAATCAATTTCCTCTTCCCCACTTGTACTTCTGTGCTCTTAACATTCCCTCCCCAGAGGTAAACATCTGGGAAACACAACACATGGAGGGTGCCTTGAGAGCCTTAGAAAAGGTCATGCAAATATGCCTCTTACCTCTACATCTTCCATTGCTACTTGAGAAATATCCATCTGGGCACTTTGAAATGCACTTCCCATCATGTAACAACTTCTCTGAAGCACAGGTCAAACACCTGGGTTGGTCTGAATAGCATGTTTCACAGAACTGGTTGCAAGCTGCCAGAGAGGACAGCTCATTAATGAAATGCATTTAATATGCAAAGAACAGCAGAGCCTTCAACATGGCCACATAGGTAAAATATAGTAAGCGAAGCTATGCCTTGTCCTTTCTTTATCAGAAAGGCATCTTTAAACATAACTGTGCAGCACAAGCAATATTTTGCACTTCCCTGAAATAAGCAATGACATTCACAGAGGTGGATGTGTGAGCGCAGACAGACATTCACTGACCTGCATCCCACCTAGGACTCTGAGCAAGTACAAATACCAGAAAAGGGTCTACACCAGCACTTCCACCATGACAACCTCCCCTTCCAGGTAATGTAGTGTTTTTCCTATTCATCAACAGTCTGTGAACAGGGAGCACCATTCTGAGCAATTTCATGCACGAAAACCACCCCATAAATCTTTACAAACCTCTGTACAACAAACAGCAGTTATGAGTCTGTTCAGGAAGATGGGGGAAAGTTGATAAAAACAATTGCAATTTCCCTCCTCCTTTTCTTTAGGTCAAAGTTTTAAGTGTTAAAGTGCTTCTAAAATCAAGCATGATAATGTTTCTTATTAACTCCTTTGGTCTATATTCTCCCAGGCAGTCAGTTCTGAAGTTAACTGAACAGCTGTCTAAAAGCACTATGAAACTCTGGCTTCCCTAAGTCAGTAGCACTACTGTGGCTGTATATTCAGAAGGGTCAAGCATTTTACTTAACCAATTTTTGTTTCTATTCACCATTTAGCCTCCCCTTAGAACAGCTTACAGCTCTCCAGTTGGGTATCAAAAAGCATGTTTTTGGTAGAAGATGAAAGGACTGAATCCTGGAAGTTGTGAGGAACAGCTATGCAGTTTGGAGAAATCACTGGCAAAAAAAGCAAAATTATGACCAAGCTGCACCTGGGTTTCAGCTACAGACATTAAGATTTCAAGCTTGCACACTTCAAAACACAAGTGAGTAATATTTACTGGTATAGACATCAACCAAACTAAAGGAGAACCTGGTTAAAGTGAAATTAATCCAGAATTGGCCAGTATAGCAACAATTTTGTCAACATGCTTCAAGTTTTAAGCCCTTTGTAGCTAGCTGTGGCTCAGACAGACAACTCCTGTGTCATTTCTACTACTATGCTGGACAGTCCTTCAAAGCAGCTGGAGGTGGCTGCCAGCAGAAACCCAGACTTGACCTGAATGGTTGCAGCAAATTTGACATTCATTATTTACTTGAGATTTTTTTTTTCCCCTCTGGGATCTGTTTGACTTATTAGGTCTTCTAATTCCCTCCAGTCATCTCTTCCCCTTTTCTCAGCAAACCTTCCCAGCTCTGAAGTCTCATCTGTGGTGCAAGTATTAGTTACTGTGATGCTGAATTATTACTAAATATATAGAAATCTCCTGGCAAAGGCCATTTTTCTTTCTGCAGACAAATGGATTTGTCAAGCCCTCAGAAACAACTCAGTTAGGCTTTCAAGCTGTTCAGTGAGGGGAAAAATGCCTTAAACCTTTCAGCATCTGATTAGCTTAAATGAATTAATAATCTTACAAGCGAACAGCAGCTTTTCTCATCTGATACTTATGCACAAGGTGCATCTGGCTTTTTAGACATGACTAAAATTACAGCTGCTGCAAAGCTAAATGAAATATTGATTCCTTTTTTGCAGAGCGTTTCTTAAACTTCTTGCAACTGGAGGAAGAAACCAGGTATTTACCACTGCAGATTCCATCCTTTGTATAAAATCCCTTTCCACAGCTGGCCACGCAGAGCCCAGCTTTTAGCACGTGTGATGTGTCTTTGCAGGACAAACAATTGTTCTCAGCAGCACCCCAGCATGAGGAACAGGACTCGTGACAAGCTGCAAGAAAGAAAGGTGCAGGATTAACAATCAGCTTCCAATCATCTCTTTAAAATGAAGAGTTTGCAGTAATTCACTTTTTTTGCAGTTTTGTTCCTTAAAGTCGCAGGCATTCACTGCTTCAGAGAAGGAAAACAAAAAACCTCTTCTGCTATTATGCTGGCATCTTTCATCCAAGCCATCTCAGGGGCACAATTTACAGCTTCACTTTGTACGTGCAATACGGCACACGGTACACATCAGAGTACTTTCTGTATCTGTAATCAGACCAGGAGGAGTGCTGGCAATGCTGGCAAGTCCTGTTCATCCCAGTGCTAGGGGCTGTACAACCACAAAGGGAAACAGGAAGAGATCCCATCACAGGCTACTCAAACATAGAACTACAGTGAGCACTGCATATCTTTTCCTTTATACTGCTACCAGAAGTATGTATCATTACTCCAATACAGGCAGTATAAATGTTTTCTCTGTGACATCTGGGTAGAGGGACACAAAGGCAAAACAGAGTGATCTTTGAGCATGATGACATCTTATAGTGTATGGAGATCAATCTTATCTCCCAAAACAGCTATTGAATAAACCACCTTGTTAAATCCTGTGCTGCCAGTGCTTGCAGGAACTGTGCAAATTACAGTTCTTTTAGCTATTAGATTTTTTTCTTGATTACACCCAAATATGTTCCAAAGATGTTCTTAAATTTATTATTTCGCAATAAGGCAGGTACATGCATGTGCTCCCAGACCACGGGCAGGTTGGAGAAAATAGAACTTTTTGACACTTGCCCTATATCCACAAACACATCTAAAGTTGCAGCAACTCCACAAAAACTCATCTGTGAATAGTCTTAATGTGATACAGGAACCAAGAATACACAGCAGCAGCTCATCCACGTAACTAAGAGCGCATTTAGACACCAAACAGTGACAAAACCAAACACCTTCCTGCCAAAATACCCTCCTAACTGAGAGACAATTCATCCTCTCATCAATAACAGGAGACAGTAAAAAGTCTTTGCAATCCAAGTAGCTGTAAGTAACTTTACAGCAACCTAGTGATCCTCACTACTCCCATCTCACTCCTGTTTTGCATGGTTTCTATGCTTCTTAAGTCTGCTTGAGGCCGTAGTTGCTCTTGGGTTTGTTAATTAATCAGATGGAGCACCTATGTTTACACTTATATGAGTCACACTGTACAACATAAGACAAACATCCCATTTTAGTGGATCTCATCGCTCTCCAAAGCAGTCTTATCATCTCCATCTCATACATAGGGAACTGAACTACAGAGATGTGACATGACATGCACAGGGTTATAGCAGCAAGTGTTTAGGTAGCCAAGCTATGGGACATTTGAGTTCTTGCCCAGTCCATGGTCCTTTGACATTGTGAATGTTCCTACTTCACACTTCTACCTTTGTTTTCTCTTGTCTCATCTTCTCCTATTGCCTTGTAACAAGCTGTTTGCTTTCCCCTTTCTCACCTTCCTGGACCTTTTTTTCCCCAAACCCCACTTATTTCTGATCTCTGCAGAATGGTGTGACTCTTCTAGTTCCTGACACTCCTTATGGAGGAGTGTCTCATATGGATGCTGGGCATCCTATACCCAAATGCATCTTCCCCAACTCCTACAGCCAATGCTGTTACTACTATCAAGCGAATCTAATTGTGGCTGAATCATAACACAACAAATACCAAACAACCCATCCTGAGGTAAAGATTGTGCACACTTAGAAAAGTCAATAATTTTCCTTGCTGATAAAAGGCTGCATCTCATTCAAGCTTGGATGATGCTCAGGACACGTCTACACTCGGAAGTTAACTGCAGAGTATGAATTCCTGCTGTAAATTCCTAAGTAGTGAGATGTCCTCACTTCACCACCTTACATCCATGAGTATTTTACTCCTTTCTGAGCTCAGGAGAGGAGTAATCTCTCAAAGTTGAAGTAAACGTTCCACATCTTTTTGAAAGGGTGGGAACCAGGACTTGATCCTCTAATTACAGACTTGCCACTGCACACCTTGAGCCCTTGCTGATAACTTGCCTCAATATGTTGACACATCTGAACATACCCAGTTATTCTTCAGTCCTCTCTAGAGATGCTGCACCTTTCCAAGAGACACTTTTCTCTCCTGAAAGCCTGGCCTCCAGACTCTGTTTTTAAACAGACAGCATTGCATACAGCTGTATTAACTCACACTTCTGATGAAAGCCAGGTCAGTTGGGCAAATGTGCTTTGGCTCCTACTGCGCACTGTTTGCTGCTTGCAGTAGACCAAGTGCTCCTGACCACATCTTCTCTTCATTCTCTTCTCTCAAGCAGCTGCTTCAAGCTATCCTTCTATGTAGGTCAAAATAGTGTCTTTGCCTGTTGCCAGTACCACACATTTTGCTGGATCTAAGTCTACTATAAACAACACCCAGGCTGGAAAGTTCTTTGGCATGGCTGGACCCACATTCCAGGCTCTTCTCTGGAGATGGTGCCCAGCAATATTGGCTCTCTGCCACAGTCTATACACAGTCGATCTGATGGGCTCATCACCATCAATGCTGTCATTGCCCACAGCTACTTGCAGCGAGAACAACCTTCCCTCCCATCTAGCCTGCCCTTCTGTCTCTGGCTGTCTTAAACCTTTCTACAGACACATGGCTGTTGGACTAACAAAGCAGCTTCATTCTTTGCTGCCAGAAGAAACTCACCACAAATGTTACCCTAAACATAGCCACCAAGAAGGGGAGTGAGTCAAGAAGGAAAGATGTTTTAGACACAGTGGGCTAAAAGCACTCCTAGTATACATCTAGTAGGGAAATCTGTCGTGTGTAGACTCAAGCCAGGTAATGATACAAACCACAGCACAGGCTCCACAAACTCTTCTGACACAGCTGCTTCTGTATGCGAGGTGGCAAGTGCCTCCAGGAGTTATCAGCTGCCAGTCTCCAGATGACAAACACACACAGCCTGATTCATGCTCCTCTACAGAACACAATCTTTCACTTCTTGTGCTTGCAGTGACAAGCATCAGGTAATTTATTTTCACATGTCTTGAGGACTTTTTTTCACAAGTCCAGCAGCTACTTAATCCCAGCCAACATCTCCACTCTCTGCCATCAGACAGTACAACTGCAGCTAGAGTTGTAAGCAATGGACTCCCAACCTGTAGGACCTGGGTTCACGTAGTTAGAACAGCAGCTCCAATCCATTCCTACCATGTGTTTATAGACACACACACTCTGTCTGGAGAAGCTTTGGCTCTTTCAGCGCTGGATTGCTGCCAGACTCAACAGCTGCTCCTTACCCAAACAGCCAGTCACCAACTGCACAAGAGAAGCTGGTGAAGCAGAGGAAAAAATGGAAGCTTTCAATGAGCCACTGCCAGCTAAAACATCTTTGCCTACAGCAACTAACTGGCTGTGTAAAAATAAATCAACAGAAGTGACTGCACTGCCAGGAAACTGTTTTCGCCCTTCCTGTCTATCTTCAGTTCAGATTTGTAGGAGCCATTTTGCATTGCCTTCTCCCTTCAGTGTAGATACTGGACTTAGATGCAAGACCCTGCAAGCTTAATCAGACACTGCTGCTGAAAGAAAGATGTTCAAAAGAATATAGTCGATCTTCCAGTTGCAATATGGTGTGCGACCACTTTGCCTCAGCTGAAACAATGGTATTCATGAAGCTGCAGTAACATGTCTTTCCAAAAAATCAATGTTAAACAGACAAAACTCCCAGGGTTTCACTTCTTGGTTAAAGCACGAGCACTCCAGTGGCTCCTGCGTCAATGGGTCTCTGCTCTACTACATACAAGTTGCAGGGGTGTAATGCAGGAGTCACACAGAAGTGACACAAGCCCAGCTTTTAGAAGATGAGAAGGTCCTGCAAAGTGATGTTTCTGTTCTTTCACGATTGACTGCAAGTCAGAGAATCTATTAGAGATCTAGTCACCAAATTGCCTCTTACCTGCATCAGTGCTAGGTTTGATGACAGCAGGAGGGCTAACGCAAATGGCATCCCAGAAAACACAGTGAGAAGTCACTGCTTGGCTTTGGGGAAACACAGATTGGGTCTAACTGCTCTGTGCTGTATGGTACCATTAACCATCTCTAACTTGCCCTCCTCACCACGAGCTGGGCAAGATCAGTTTAGTCATGTCCAGCCATTTGTCTTCAAGATGAGCCTCCACAGACAGATACAGCAGAGGAAAACAACAGGTTGTGCATAAAACTCCAAGTGCTTTGCTACGGAGTGAGCTAGGCCTGTTAGTGTCAAGTTACACATTTCAACATTGGCATTTTGGGAGATCAAAGCAGAAACACTTGAGTTCTGCCTAGGCATTATGAATGATCTTGAAAATAAAATAATAATTAAGTTAGAAAAATGCAGTGAGAGCACTGAACACTGCAAATCCTTCGAGCCCTTCTGTTCTACCAGGCAGACATCGTTTCTTTTTGCTTCCTTTTGCCTTTAGTGGGACATTTCTTAACTGTTTCCACGGCCTATTTCTGACAAGAAGACTTCATCTACCACTCTGCTCTAAGCCTAGTACTGATCCATGATCTTTAAATACACAGCTACATAACCTAACCTATTGCCTTTTATTCTCAACTTTACTTTCTCTTTACAGAAGCAGGTGGAGGGACAGAGGCAGGACAAAATCCTGGTGTAAGACTAAAATGGGGCAGAGAACAAACACCTATATTCAAAATAGACTCAACTAGACCAGATGTTATAAAACATGAACAAAAGGAAAGACTAATTCATTGCATTTTGTTCAAACACAGACAAGAGAGTTTCACAAATAGGATGGAGTAAGAAACCTGGTCTTATAGATCTTTTTCATCTCCAGAACGAATTCCTCAAAGGGGAGTTTACTGGAACTATAGCAATTAACACAGTCTAGTTCATCCTTTTTGTGATTTTGGAACATGCTTATTGCAGATATTAAAACCATTATGAAAAAAAAAAAAGTATTTCTGAGCAGTCTAAAGCTTGTCCAGACAATCAGATGAGAGATTTGTAAAAATAAAGAGGATAAAAAGAAAGAATTATTGTCAATGAATTATGGACCATAGCTGAAATTTAAGACTTACTCCACTGGTTTGACTTTATGCAGAAAATGCAGCCAGGCAGAACTAAAGCAAATTGGTTTAATTCCCTTGAGGAAATAGGAACAAATTTTCCCAGCAACTTTCAGCTACAAGCATGTGTGGCTGCAAATTTAGATGGAATGTACAATCAGTAATCTACAAACCAGTAATAAAATGAAACATTAGCCTTTTCCTACCTCTTAAGCAGTACATGGGCACTGCCAATTAAAACACTAGGAGCAGGTGGAAAGGAAATAGTAAAGTAAAACCAAAAGAAGTAGAAGATTATTTGATACTTAAAAGTCTATAAATTTCGACTGGGTCTTTCTTTTCTATTTATACATGCACAATGGAGCCCTAGTCTATAGTGACTGCTGGAGGACAGAAGTTTTTTCAGACTTTCAAAACCTGAAACAAATGGTCAGTTCTTCAAGGGAAACCACTTCAGAAAAGGTCAACTTAGAATCTGAAGTGCTTTCCCTTGAAATATGCCAAAAAGCCCTAAGCCTGTATTTAATTTTAAGCAGCAGGGCTAGTTCCAAAGAAATTAAAGTGATGGTTCAAGAAGGTAAGCATGTGCTCCACCCCTTTGCTGAATTAGAGCTGCAAAAATAATTAGAAGCCTTCTAAAAAGGCCAACATCAAGAGAAGTGTTAACTTTAGAGAAAACAAACTGTCATGATGAAAAAGCAGCTACTTTACAGCTTAGCAAAAGTACAAACATTTCAAAGGAGCAGGGGAAGATCATAAAAGCACTATCATACTTCCATTAAAGAGAAAACTGTAACTTCACAATCTTATTCTCAGTCTCTCCAATTGCTAATACACAAGATTTATACACATTCCAGCATTTTATAGAATTACTCAATTATTTTGTAAATATGCTTCCTGAGAACAGTTAGTCCAATCAAATTTCAGGAAGAGCATACCATATGGAACACATGAATCACAAAACAAAGCAAAAAACTTCTCCCAAAAGTATTTTCTGTGAGCTTTTCTGAAAGGTCTGACATTAACAGCTGCAGTTAGTCTGCAGTGAACTCAGAGAAAATCCCTATGGATCATATTGCCAGGCATGGCTCAAAGTGTTATATCCTTAGTAAAATTAGTGCATATATTCTGCTCTGTACCCTTAACACCACAAAAACCAGTCAGGTTTCCAAAAGAAAATTCTGAAATAAAAGAGGACAGAGGTAAAGAAATACAGTGTTCAAAACCAGAGTTTTATTCCAACAGAACTGATCCACTGAAGAATTTTAATGAATATTTCCCCAACCAGTAATCGATTTTACACTGTATGACTTAGTTCCTCTGCTCACTCCTTCCTTTACTCTAGGGTGAACATTAACACCTATGTCAACAGCAGATCCCTCAACAGAGAGTATATCTAATGGCTTGAGTATAGCTTTTGTCTGCTGTTTTGCTATCAAAAAATACTGCAGTGGTTTTTCTGTTTGAGTTACCTGTGCAGACGAGCTGATCCTGAAAGTATCCCTTCCCACACAAAGTCACGCACTGCCCATTCTTCATTAGCAGAGATGCCTGACACAAGGAGCACTCAAATCCATTGGTACAGGCTGAACATGTTTCATTGCAGGCTTCCAAGAGAAAGAATAGAGAAGAAAAATTTCTTAATCCCAAATGTCTTGATGCAGCAGGACTCCCCTGTTCTGAACAAGGGGGACAATTTTGCCTCATTTTGGCAGAAGAGCCTGAGAATTTGCATTTTTCAGGGGCTTCCATCTGAAACCTTGACAGAGCCATCTGTAGGGGTACCACCCCTTGCAGAAATTACCCAAGCAAGTCCCCCCATCCTGGTAGAAGCCTGATTCACATGTCTCCACACAGCGCCCATTCTGCAGCTGCCTCCTTGTGTCTTGGCAGGTGTCACAGTGATCAAAGGACTGAGAACAGGTCAAACAGTCTGCATGGCACTCAACTGGCACAAAGAAAAGACACAAAGGTAAAAACCATCAGCAGTGCTTTCTATCAGAGGGCACAAACCCACAGAGTGGTTGTTTCCCAAAATTGCATGCAAGAAGCTAAAAATTATATTGCTGTATTCTACTATGTGAGAAGTTATTACACAGGCTCAGATTTTCTAGACTATTAATAAAAAGGCTATTCATTGTCCACATGGTTTCTCAAGAGTAAAAATCCTAAGTCATAAGGAATTACTGGTCCAAAAAAAACATGACTTTGAGTTTCCTTCAGATTGTGTCCATGCCAGGTCACAGTACAGGTTGCAGATCACTCCTGCTCCAGTCAAAAGCTTTAGGTATTTCCTGACCACAGGTACTTTCTCAAACGGTACTGCTGCTATCTCTGCAGAGGTCAAGAGAAGGACTACTTTTGCTTTACTGCTGAGCTACTTTTGTTTGCTGGAAGAAAAGCTGTCTGTTCCTTCCTGACAAATCAGCAGAAAGGATCCCACTGCTAAAAACTCTCCTTCATTTACACTAAACAACCTGTGAGTTTACAGGAAAATCTACCTTAAAAAAAGAAAGAATCAGGAGCCACGAGCTACAGAAGACATACAGTTGAAGACAACAATGAATCCACAGTAATAAAACAGGAAAAATGAACAGGAGGCTCTGTCTTCTACCCATTTCTTTCCAATAACTCTCCAAAGGTATATGTACCCCCATCCTTCCAGTCTGACATTGAACTGACCACTTGGAGAGGTATGGAATGGACAATTTTTCTCTAGTTACAACAAAATTCCTTCTGCTCTAACCCAAATGTTCTCAGCTAGAGGGCATATTTGCTGGTTTTAACATAAATGCAGCTGTGCCTGGGGCTATATGCTTTACACTGGCTGAAAATGAATGGGTTCTCTCTGCCTTCTTTCCCCAGCACATCTGTGAGAAGCAGCAATACATTTTTACTGGCTTTAATGAAGTAGATGCATTAGGGAGTGATGCTCTGGGCTCACAGATTGAACTGCTGCAGGTAGATTTTGCATTTGTTTCTCATCCCCTCCAACACAAACCAGAAAAAGACTGAGGGAAAACAGAAGACTTCAGTGAAGAAACTCGCCCTTTTACTTCCAGGACACAAAAATGCCAACTTGGCTCTTTATGTCTAATACCATGACTTCAAAGCCTGTATTTTCCAAAATGCTACCACTATGGAAGCTAAATGAAGAGGTTTTCCAAGAGTAACCAGTACACAGTTGCACTCCTTGATAAGAAGGAAAACAGAGGGGTGCTGAAAGCACTTTATAATCTGTTCCCTCTTAAGGAGCCTGTGCAGATGCTCTTCCCTTTTGAAAATCCAGAACAATTTTATCTGAACTGTCCAAATTTCATTTTCCACACTTTTCAATTTGTAATGCTTTGCATTTTTATTAGCATGCAGTAAATAACAAGCTTTAAAACATTAATATGGCAAATGTGCCAAGACAGTCCTGCAAATGACAGCATAATTAAACTGTGAAACTATTTTCTTTTTGTTGAGATAAAACATTAACTGGAGCACTCTGATAACACCGAAGTTACATGAATGCAACAAGAAGAGGTACCAACATGAAAAATTATCAAACCACAGCTAAAGCCTACTCACTATGAAATGTAGATCAGGGAGAATGACAATATCCTGGAGAAAAATGAATTTATATGAAAAATAAACACATAAGCTAAAGCTATCCTAATCTTTCCAAACAATTATTAACTAGCAGCCATTGAGCCCCAGGTGAGCTTGTGGCATAACAGCATATGCAGGTTCTTTCTTCTATCCACTCCCAACAAGTAACCAGGAGACCATAAACTCCAAAACCCATGTTAGGATTCACAAAGGAGCAGTCTCCTGCCTTACAAAATTCCTGTTAAAAAAGACAAAACGTTTCCAAAACAGTAACCCCAAGGAGAAACTCTTTCGCCAAATGAAAGCTATAATTTAAACCAGGAGAAGTCAGTCGGGAGCCCTCAACATCTCTAAGAACTCTGATTAAATTATATGGAAACCAGTCAATTAGCAACCAAAAACTGAAGACAAGTTAAAATTCAGTGCAGGTATCAGACCAGTACTGGGGAAGCAAGGGCTGCAGAATGACCCCCATGCCAGAGGTGTATGTGACACACAGGCTCTCACCTAACCCAAGTGATGGTAGGAAACAATTGACTCCATGTCTGTACCTGGCTCACAGCGTGGGCAGCAGTCACCCTTCACCTCAACAGCCAGGCTGCCGGGCGGGCAAGGCAGGCACGAGCGCTGGAAGCAGGTCACCCTTGCAGCCTGGCATTCGCATTCTCTGCACAGCCCTTCTTTCCACTTCTCTCCATTCTGCACAAGAAACACAGAAGGGCCAGCATTGGCAGTGAGGGAGAGCTTTTGTACAAAGTGGTTTGGCCATGCACGGAAATTTCTAGGTAAATTGCAAGGTTACATCTGTGCTAGTAGTAAATTAAACATTTCTGAGACTGCTTCAGCACTGAGGCCTGCTGACATGGGACTGTGTGCATCTGTAGCATTAACCCTCCTGCCCTCTTTGCCTTTCCAGAATAAGGCAGCCTGCAAAGTGCCTACTGAGTAGAGTCTTTGGCCTGTGTTCACCTGAACACATTCCCTCTCAGCACTCCTTCCACAGCAGAGTGTTTTCCAGCTAGCAGTAAGTCCTTTCTACTTCTTCATCTCCTTTTGTTTTCCCTGATTCAAAGCATGTTCTCCTGTCTCCAAATTTTGCTGCCTCGCTTGTCCACTTCCTTTTCACAGTCTGCTAACAAGTGCTTGAATCTGCTCTATATCTGAACTGATAGATACTTGTAGTCTGTCCTCTGAACATATTTCTTTGCTTAATGATCTCTTTGTCATGCTTTAAGTCTTCACAGTATTTTATTTCCTCTCATCCTCTCTTCTATTGCCTGGTTTTCCATCACTGAGGACTGGCCAAAACACTATGGAGACGAAGAGGTATCACCAGCTTTCTTCAAAACTACCCATCCCATCTGACACTTGTCTACTTTTACTAGCCAATG
The DNA here is from genome assembly GCA_013396975.1 of Bucco capensis. Taxonomy (NCBI): domain Eukaryota; kingdom Metazoa; phylum Chordata; class Aves; order Piciformes; family Bucconidae; genus Bucco; species Bucco capensis. The sequence continues at coordinate 543,354 of VWZO01011706.1, read as the reverse complement.
GAGGGAAGAAATCTTGCACCCATTGTTCCCCTTCTGTGATCTGCATGCCTGGGGCTGCTCAGAAGGCCATCAAAGCTTTCCTCGGAGGCTGAGGCTCTGCTGGCACCATGCAAGAAAGTCAAAAGGCAGAAAAGAGACAGCAAGCACTTTTAAATGCCCATGAAGCTTCTGCAGCATTTCCTCTCTTGAAAGGGATAAAGCACAAGCTGAAATAAACCTGACACCTTAGTATGTTTTAACTCACTTGGGTCAGAAAGAGAGATCTGAGGAAGGAAACAGAAGTATTAGCATCCACCCCCCCAACAGTACTAAACTTCCATTTCTCTCATCTGTTGGCAAACAGCAGCTATTAGCTCCAGTCCTCATCTGTCAGCGCAACGAAAAGTCCACTACTGGTACATTTAAGTCAAGATACTTAATACTCTCATTCTATTTAACTTCAGAAGGAATATTCTTTGAAAATATTCATAAAATAATGGACTCCTGTTGCAGTAAAAATTATAATCATTGAGCAATATAGGCAGAAAGCTATACATTGCCCCAGCTCTGGAGCCACTACTTCACAGGATTAAAGTCAGACATCTTTATGCAGGAAATCTGTGTACGTATATTAAATACTGAAGGGAAATGATTGATTATGTTGCTCAAAGGAAAGCAAGGCAAACTTAAACTCTGTGACAGATATCCACATTATAAACAAGTGTATTCTGTAAATTGTAAAAACAATCTGCAGACAATATGAATGAATTATTTTTCTGCTACACTTGCAAATAACATCCTTAGAACTGGGGAAGGAGAGCCAATTCCTGTAAACTTTTACAAGCAGAACTCACTATTACATGCTCCAAAGTACCAGGATACTCACAGCTTTGGTATGTTCTTTGTAAACACAGTAACTGTTAGTTGAAACACATTCAGGACAGCACTTTCCATCTAAGTGAATTAATTCTTCACTCTGTAAAGAGAAAGGTTGCAGCAATTCAAACAGAATCAACACCACCAAAAGCACTGTGGAATGCAGACGCAGAACAGCTCCTGCCCTGGAATGCAATCTTCAATATCTAATTTCACCTTATCTTCTCTCTATCCTGCTTCATCTCTGTAGGTACTCTTTGAAAAACATGCTCAGTGAATACTGCAGTTGCAGAACAAACCTCAGGAAGGGCCAGGGAATTCAGCGATAAGGCCACTATCTCATCCCTAATTCCCACAGAGACACACCCCCACCCAGTACAATCCACTGCAAGCACAGAGAATAGGAATATCATATTTTCACTGTGGATCACTAGAATTTTATTGGACCACTGTCAGTATTTCAATGCATAGAAGCTTACCTTAATTTTGAATGTTCTACTTCTTTTCCCCAAGAGAATTTCAAAGCACATGCTCTGTTTATCCCAGATGGAAAAAGCCTGTTCTTTGTTACAACTGCACCGCTCCACAGAATCCACTTAAATAACTTTGGTTTGAAGATAAGAATTTAGCAGCAGAAGAATGGAATAAAGTGCCCTAATTTGTCATGCCTTTTTTTGCCCAAGTGGAAGTTGAATATTTAGAAAAAAGGGAGACTCTCTCCTAGGGAACCAGGACACAACATTTATTTCATGATCAGGTCACTGTTAGTTTCACCAAGGTAGAACTAAGCCAGGCCACACTCTGGCAAACTTCCTGTGTTTCTGAGAACGGGTAAGAGAGAAGAAACTGCATGGTTCTTAGTCATCAAGGACCACACACAATGTAAATCTCTCTCTGCTGGTTCTATACATTTTTACTTTTAAATCATTACTTCAAAATGCCACTGGCAGTGCTTGGATCTCATGTCACTATTATGTACTCCAAAGTCTCCCATCCCTGCCCACATACCACCCATGTACATAAACACAGGCTGAGAACAACTAGCCACGGAACACGGCGTGTCTAGCCAAAAAATGCAACTATGCTGCTCTGCTAAGACTCAGAAAAGGGAGAGGCTAAGTGAGATAACTTGTGGCTTTGCTGAAGAGAGATTCATCATATTCCAGGTTGAGAACACTAAAGGCAGTGATGGGCTGGGAGGCAGAAAAGCGAAAAACATGTTTTATGCCATTTCTCTCAAATACAATCCATAACTCTCAATCTCCTAGCTCCATTTCTAAATATCAGAAAGACTTCTGCAGCTTGCTGGCTGTAAGGCGGTCACACAGCATCCTGCAAGCTCTATCTTAACTGATCCTGTAGTTTCTAGGGCTGTTAGGAGAAATACTTCATTGCCAGCCTACTCAGGTAGGCTGCAGCATCTCCTGGGAGCACCTATGACCCATTCTCCTCTAAATGAGTCACGAGTGTCCTTACTTAGCTGAGGTTCTAGCAAGTGCTCCAGCAGGATTATTTCCTGCTCTGACAGTTTGAGTGGTTTTGGTTGAGCACATCCATAGCTATCCCAGCCTGTCACATAACTTGTATTCATAGCTCATCAGTCACCTGCTGAAAATGGCTTCTTGAAGATTAGGTCAGAATCACCACAGACACTTTCATTTGGCAGCTGCTGGACAGGTTTGCTTGAAAGGGTTTAGAAGCTAAACCTCTACCTCACCCTCACGTAATGCTGCTGTACTATGTTGTGCTGTCTAGGATTTGCAGTTCATATCTGTGGCCTCATTACACTTTAAACAGGATGATGTGACCAGAAAATTAATAGTGCCTTAATGAAGAGATGAATCCAAATGCTCCTAACTTCACATCAGCTCTGATTTATTGATGCAGGTGCCTGAAAAACAGACCTGCAACTCAAAAGGGAAAAAGCAAAGGAAAAAACCACTTTCATTTGCTTTTTGAGTAAATATTGTATTGTAATTAATTCATGTGTACTATTACTGAGGTAAACTATAACTGAACATGACTTGAGAAAGCTAGTTTATCTAAAGGAGAGCCATGCAAAATAATAAATCTTTGGGCAAATATCTTTTATCAAGTGGGACTGTAACACTTGCCCACAACAAAGGACACTGTCTTCCTCCTTCTGCCCTCCTAGCAATCATGTTTCTTTCAATTCAACATTGCAGCAGTTCATATAATGACAAATAATATTGTTTTTTTCAGATGCTAAGGCTTTTAGATGGGTGGTTACCTGTGAGAGCCCAAGTCTGAAAACTTGCAGCGTGAGTGATAATGCTGCACAGTTTGAAGCCTTCAGTTTTGAATGCTACAGGTTCACATTTTTAACTATTGTTCTTTGAAATATCCCTGGCTTTTCTGAATAATGGAGTCTTTGTCAGCAGCCAAGATATGAGCATGAATATTAAATAATTCTCCCTACTGAGCCATGACAGCATGCCATCATCATTACTGTAAATGATCCAATTTACAGCCATAACCATGCAGGAAGCTGACTGAAACAGATGCAAGTGCACAAGATTTTATGACAATCGTGACTTTCCACTCAGCAAAATCTCTCCATGCAGTTTTAAGGTCAGATTATCAGCAGTACTACACCAGTGACAGGAGTTTGGGTCCCACACTCAATGTGGTTTTGCTATTTAAAAGGCACTATCTCAGATAAGCAAGCATACACTTTTAATCCTAGATACATCCTCACTGCATGAACATCTTTGGGACTCCATCTGTGGATTTTCACTTTTTTCAACACTCATTAAAACAATCTAACCCAGTGAATCTATTAGGTCCAGATTTTGGTTGCATTTCAGATACAACACAAGGGTGCTGCTACTTAGCATGCAGGCAGAGCCATCAGAAAAGCATTGCTACTGAAAGAGAAAACTCAGCTACGCTTCTTTCCCTTCTCTTCCTCAACACTGTGGAAACTGAAAATTTGTATGTTTGTATGTATCTGTCTGTGTGTGAAACATTCAACCTTATCTAATACATTTTGCCCATTCACTGTGAAATAATTGAAATACAACTGGAGTAGGATGCATGATAGTTTTGAAGTAAAGAGCACTGGGAATAAAATACCTTATCCCTCTTGACTTCTATGCAAAGAATGGCATGGAAAAAAAAATAGAGAAAAGTGGAACATCAACTTCCATATCCAACTACCTTACTGAAGCCCACTGCAGCATACAGAATGGAAGAAAAAGGAACATTTCTTAAGCTTTTAACTATCTCTGACCTGTATGTGTCTCTCCTCATATTCAGCTTCTGGTAAAGTCATTGGTCAGTGAAACCTCTGGGTGACTGACCCTCCATTATAGCAGGCAGACAACAGTGTGGGAGGAAATCAAAGTTAAATTAGTCAGTGATTCACACTGGGTCACTTCACAATGCAAGCCCAACGAGCAGTTAAACTTTTATGGAAAATCCAAAGCTTACTCTCCTTTCCTGTGAACTATTTTCAAGGTAACTGCATAAAAAAAAGCCCCAAGAGAAGGGCAGGTTCTCTGAGTGTTTCACAATGTCAGTCAAGAAAAGGGAGCAACAAAAATCACAAGACTTGGCAGATAATCTTGAAAGAAGAAAACATTTCTTACCTTCTTGGCACACTCCACTCTGGCACACACTGCTTTCTGGCAAGTGACTTGCCCTTCATCACACATGCAGAAGTCACAGCGAGTACTATTCCACATCTCACTGTGGTACCTGATAGTGCCACCATACAAGCAGCTTCCCTTAGAGGACACACACTCCTCACAGCATTTCCCAGGACGCTGCACTTTGTTCTCTCCCTACAAAACATCAGCAACTGTTGAGCAGGACTGTCTGAAGCCACTGGCATGGGCACAGTGATACATGTAGTCAGGGTATCAGAGATGAATGCTTTTTAACTACCTTCTCACAAGTAACAGAGCCACAGGTCTCTCTCAGACATCTGACTTCTCCTCTGTGACACGCACACACAGTGCAAGCATTTTTTTTCCACTGTTCACCATGCTGTTCAAAAAGAACATGCACACAATTGTTTAAACACTCTTTGTAAATAACCAAATTCTTTCCAGAAATCTGTGCTGCTCATGGAATATGATGGCTCCTGCAATGACTGTATCCAATAATAAACTTTCCTTAAAAAATGCTTATCTTTACATGATTAGCAAACAGGAAGAAGAGACATGAGGTCTAGATGACACTGTCATCTCATTAATTGCAAGCTCATTAATTCTCATTAATTGCAAGCTAGTGATATTGGTGAGGCCTTAACTACTATTAGCAAAAAATAGTCATTAACAGAAAATTCCACATCCATACATTCATGAAATAATGCATTAAATTAATTCCAGATCATACAATCAAAGCTATAACTACTTTGACCTTCATCAGTGCTTTCTGCCTTCCTCCTTCAAAAAAGTGTGAAAAGAAGGTGCCTCATCTGCTTCACCTTGCAAACTTCTTTTCTGCTTCCCTTCAAATTCTTGTCTAGTCCTAATTCTTTTCAACTCTTTTTTCAACTCTTTTTTCAATTCTTTTTCAACACAGAAAAAAATCTGTGGTTGTACTAAGCTATCAGTGCTGGCAGAATGTCAGAATTTGGGGAGAAGGGAGAGATGTGCCAGGACTTGTGAACAACTGCCTTTTGGTGTGGCTTGTCAAAGATTACCTGGTACACTCTTTCTGACACTGAGCAGGGCTTTGGAACACATTCTGGGCAGCATTTTCCAGGAGACATAACCATAACTTCATCCTAAACAGAAAGCAGGAGAGACAAGCAAAAGAAGAGTATGAACAGTTAACACAGGGCTCAGCATCACTGCCTGGAATTCCAGGGATTTAATATCTGTGTGATAACCCACAGTCAGTCACTCAAGGCTTCACTTTGGCTCCAATATCTGGGGGCAGTCTTCACAGCATGAGATCTGTGTAGAAAGCTAGAAAGAAAGATATTTCCTTCATCTCATTTTCTGAGCTCCTTTGGATGGCAACTGAGGTCTAAATACACAGGTAAGTATACAGATGCTGATAAAGACATGCAGACATGAGATAAAGTACATATATCCAGGTATACAGATGTACAGAGAAAAAAGTATATATAAAGCTACATAAATAAGCAAGTAAAGCATGTGATGGAGAACTGTTTTTTTCCTGGTACTGCCACATTTTGAGGCTTTGAATGTGCAACGTACGCTCACCATCTCTCAGGCATTTGCACTGCTTTAGTTAAATCCATACAGCATAACTGTCTGTACAGGTGTTACATTATGCTTGAAGATTATCCTCATTTAAACTTTTTCATGAGTAATTTAAATCACATTGGAATAGGTTGGCACTTCACATCAACATAACAATTGCTCCAAGTCTCAACTTCATCCATCCAAAATGTGTCTGTAACTCCCCTGCTACAATTTCACATACATACAACGATTTGGAATAGTATTGTTCACCAGCACCATCCTCCAGCTACATCATTGCTTTTGTCAGGGAGTGGAAAATAAAGTAAGTAACAGAGATAAAGGCACACGCAAGAAAATATATAGATATGATTGAGGGTAGAACAAGATCCTTGTACATCCTGCTAATGTCTCTTCCACTGGGTATCTTGGTAGGCAATATCTGGAACACCATCAGAACTGGCTTTCTGCTGCATTAACTTAGGTGCTCTCAGCCAGTTACTCTCAGATACATCTAAGCAGCAACATAGTTGCTTTTGTTTCCACAAATTAAATCCTAATGATTTGCTGATTAAACATTAGTGCAATCAGTCAGCAAGTAACATTGGACTGAGAGAGGAGGAATCTAAAGCAGGCATAAATTTATTTTAATGCACAGTACTTAGTTAACAAATACTAATTGAGTATCTCGGGACAAAGCAAAACACAATTAGCATCCACAGAACAGATGGGCTTTCCTTCTATCAAAAAACAAAAAAAGTTAATTGCACAAACATCTGGTCTGGTAATAGAAAACTGGGTAAGCATCAACAGGAAAAAAAGTTTATGACCACTGCAAACCAAACTTTTAAGCTGCAAATACTGAAATTTGCAAAGATAAAAGCCATGTGTTTTCATTCCTCCTCTCACAGAAATAAAAGCATTTCCGTATCAGCCCTACATAATTTCTTTTAGTATAAAAAAAAAAGGCAGCTTCTTTAGACAGTATTTGTGCTTAATTAGCCAGCAAAGGCAGGATAAGAGTAAAACGGTGGAAAAATAAAATACTAGGGAAGAGAAACAGCATGTGAATACTGACAGACTTATCTGTCACCCCACACCATTTCCACATATCAAAACTTCCTTTTCCAAATTGCCCACTTGTCACACAGAAGATTTGCTGATAATTTGTACATCTGCATGAGAAATGGACCTTGCCACGGGCAAGATAAGAGTCATGCATGCATCGTGTCCCCAGAGGCTGACCTGGCTGCACAGTAGAGGCTGGCAGGAAGCTGTGAAGCACTGAGTTGCACCATCCCTGCAGACACATTTGGAGCAACGGCCAAGGTGCCAGTCCTCACCATCCTGGAACAAGTGTCCATCAAAGGAGCAAGGCTCTAAGAGACAAGAAAACAATGTGTACTTTGCTCTTTAATCCCTTTCCATCACTCGTAATTAAAACACAGATATTGTGCATCTCAGAATTCAAAATTCTGTTTTGTCCAAGAAGGTAACAACAGTAACAATTCAACCAGTTTTCAAGGGCTTTAAACTTGTCAATCAAGAGCACTTCTTCCACTGGACTTCTAGGAGAAAAGATACCCAGTAGCTCAGACATTTTTGGAACTTGCAGTCTGAGTCTTTAAGTGTCAAAGGGACCCTCAGTACATAGAAAATATCTGCATCATTTTTTCCAGATTTTAATCTCCCAAATAAAGACATATTAGGCACATCTTTTCACTGCTTAAAGCTTCCCACTTCCTCTTGGCCTATGGGTGAAGCTATTCAAATGTAAATGTGGTAGTAAGACAGAAAGAATTAAGAGACACACTCAACACTGATGTCCTCCCAATAGAACTGAAAGAGAAGAGAAAAGCTTTCCAGATTTCACATTAAAAGAAGATTTCCAGTCCCCTACTGCTCAGATCAATGAAGCCAGACAGTGCCCTATTCACATGTAATACTCACTGCCATGGCCCACGCATCTGGGACAGCAGGATCCCTGAGCAGTGTATTGCAGCTCCCCTTGTCCACAGGTGAGGGCTGGGCAGGCTGTGGAGCTGCAGCTCACCTTCCCGTGAGCACAGGAACACCAGGCACATCCAGAGCTGGCCCACTGCGTGCCATGCTGGAATGCACAATACAACCAAAGGCACAGAAAACACATGCATGAATCCAGCTGCACAGTTCCTGTAGGGCAAACTCTAAATTCAGTGATTTTTCTTTAGAGAAATATTCACCGTGGGCCCCAGCACACACCCAACCACAAGGTGGTCAGATGAACACCACCTGTCCCACATACTTAAGGCTTCACTATGACTAAAATCTCATTAGATTTGCTTATTCATCAATGCAGAAACAAATATCTCAACCCTAGGGCACGGTGAGGAAAAACTGACCTCAAGAAACATGTCGGTGTGCTGCAACACTCTCCAACAAAGAGAGAATGTTAATTTTTACATAACATGGAATATTGAATTAGGTAGGGTGCAAAAAAGCTCTTGCTGACAGAGGATACAGATTTCCTTGGATGGAGCTACCACTTAGGGCCACTGTAGCTAGATATGTGAAGGTGAAGTCAAAGTATTACAGTGGCTTACTGACAAAAGAGACAACTTCTTCATTCAGGAAATCTGTGCCAAACATCAGGATGAGACTTTGCACTGACAAAAAACTGTTTAACGACAACCTCACAGTGAAACTGGGTTGTGACACGATTCTAGGTACAGGTATGCCTATAATCCTTGTGGGACACCTACTTATTCAACTGACTTGTACCCCAAAGATTAGGCATACAGAGGAGAGTCCTAAGACAAAGGCTGCAGCAAGAGTACAACACAGCAAAATGCAGCAACAGTAACAACAAGAAATATAATGTAACATGTTATAATATATTATCCTGCAAATCACAGACACAAAGAAACAGGAGAAGAGGACAGATGTGCTACTCCTCCTATTCCAGTCTTTGTCTAGCTTGTAGCAAATTCATGCTGGTGACGCCTCACAATGAAAAAGAGGGTTACAACATCCATCTCAGGTGTAGAGTATAAGGTCTAGATATTCAAATATATCTGGGTATTTCAGCATACTTCTTAAGATTTGGACCTACTTGCATCTTGTCAAACAGAACAGTCTGTAAGGGACCAGAACTAGGACTTAGGTTCACTGTTTAGCCATTTTTTACATTTTCCTAGCGTTCAACATGATTCATTAACTACAATCCATGAATCTTTAGTTTTTCTTTATCTGTAGACACTTATTTTTATTATTTTGGCCTGTCAGTCCCCCTAGGTGAAACCATGTCCTAGAATCTGCTTCTTGAATCATTCAGAATTACAAAATATATAACCGAGGTTGCACAACAGCAATCAATCACTACCAGCATAGATAGCTGCTGAAAGAAAAGCCTTCTTTCAGGATAGCTAATATGTCAAGTTCACTGTGCTTTGCCCCTCTCCTAATGTTACTGTATTGTTTCAATCATTCACAGAAACAGCAAAGTGAGTGAATGAGTGGGAAATTTTCTCCCTTCAAGCCAAGCAGGACACACTATCGCTCAGCAACACTTTCTTTTTGAAAACCCCGCCCAAATTCCTGTTATTTTACATTATATGACAGTGACAGAACATCAGCTCAATGAACTATCCTTCTGCACATCAGCTAAGTGTCTTTCACTGATGTGAACCAAACAGAGAGCTTAAAACTGGAAAGAATTGTCCCTGCTGAGGAAGATGACAGAGCACTCACGCTGTGGATCTGTCCTTCATGCTGGCAAAATCCTTCAGCTCGAGACACACACTCAGGGCAGCACTTGTTGGGAAATATTTGGAGCACTTCTCCCTAAAAAGAAACAAGAATCCAATAAGCTGTAGCCAAGAAATAAAGACTTTGAGATGAAGGTAAAGACATGGGGCCTTGCTCTCCTTGTTCTCTGTTTACATAGGATATATATTAAGTGAAATATATAATGCTGTTACACTGGGTTCCTTTGTTGAGAGGTGGTACATCAGTTTGCTGTGTTTGACATTTTACTATCAAAGCAACAGCAGGAGAATTTACATCCCTAACAATGAAATCAGGAAGTCCCCAGATGAACTAGTTTCCAAACCAGAATAAACAGCAGAAAGCACTTATTCAAGACAAAAGCCAAGATTACTCACTGAAGGACCTCTGAGAAATATGGACAGGTGTAATGTTTTTTCAATCGATAGTTTTCTACATGCACAGGGTGGATCTCAGTCTAACATTTCACCACACTGGAAGCACAGCTGGCAGGCAGAATGAATAATCGCCACCTTGAAAAGAGCACTACTTCAAAACTAACTGAAAACTACTGACCACTTCCAACCACACCAGTCAGGTGATGCTGCTACTACTTTGCTTTTTACCTTCCCGGGGCTTAGCAAGCTGACCACTTGCTATGTCCTGTTTGGCAGCAGGGAAAAAGACGACACTGATGGAAGCAACTTGGGCAAAACACAGCAGTAAAGACATCACCAACACTGGGAAGGATTCTGGACTCCCACCACTGTGAACATCTCCATGGACTCTCCAAAGCAATGTTCCTTTCAGCGGCGTGTTGAACACCCCAGCCTTGGCACAACACCCCACAAAGACGACAGCATCAGCCGTGGGAGGAGCACAGTTTGCAAAAGTGTCTGCCACTGATGGCAAATGTACATGAGGGCCCCTGGCACCACATGAGGTGCCACAGATCTCAGTATTTTCCTCCAACAGTGTTCTGGTTTTGGTTGGGATGTAGCTAATAGCAAATCAAAGACCAAATAATTTTACTGATGTGAGCACAATAGCTGGAGAGGGAGAAAACAAAAAAACAAAATCAGAGAAGAATATATCATTTTCAGGAAATGGAATGTAGAAAAATTTCACCCATGAGGTCAATTTCTTCAAAATATTGCACAGGTGTTCCTCAGAAAACACAGTCCATCCTTTCCATTTTGAAAGGGTATGACCAATGTCTAAAGGATTCCTGCTCAAAAGGGAGTCATCATTTGTTTTATGATAAAAATGGATGACACTGCGATGCCAAAAAATTGTCTTACCTTTCACCTCTTTATTTATATGATAAATGCAACCAGAATCATTCGAAGTGTCACAATTTTTTTCTCTGTTTTCTAAAAGAAACATCTGATTTTTCAAATTGATTTTTGAAATTTCAAGAAATTTCTCACTTCAAAGTTTCCTTCAATGTTGTGGTGGTGTTGTTTTTTCTTCTGAGATCTTTGACGATCCTTTTCAACATTTAAATGGTCAGACCTTTACAGAACACTTAAACTCCTTGTCTTAAAAATTACCCATGCCAAGGAGCTTCTCAGATTCATTGTCCACTATAAATCTATTTCCCTTTATGAGCTTTCAAGTTGCCATCTTTTACTTTATCCAATTTCTAAAAATGAACAACATCTGACCTAGCCCACTCATTATTAGGTGTGCTGTGACAGCACTCTTTTTTTATTTCTCTCCTCTTCAGCACAAAAATTCCTAATATTTCAGTTTCTGTGCTTTAATCAATAGCAGTGATAACAATGGGGAAAACCAATAAGAACCAAAATTATTTCCTCATTAATGCTGTCATATTGGAAAACATTTTAACCTGCTTAATAAAGCCATATAATTATATTGGCAGTGCCTCTTAAAACACTAATTTTCATTGTCATTCATGCGTTCTACCCCAGTAATCCAGATGCTAATGCAAGACCAATTCCATGCCCAATTAGCTGTAAACATTAATGAAGGCTTAGACAGAGAAAGATAAGCAGAAGACAAGAAAAGCTCAACAACCATCACAAGGCAGACAATCTGGAAGACAGACAATCCCAGCTCTGTTGTTGCTCATCAGAGTGGAAAGTGTCCATCTGCATGTTTGAGGAAGACCCAGCCCACCTTCAAAACGAAGGGTGACTGGAAGATGGGCTCATGCTGGGAGGTCCGAACTCAGTTCAGGGGCTTCCTTTGGGGACCAGACCAACCTTGGAGCACAGGCAGCCTGCAAACTGTTCAAACATCAAGCCTCTGGCTGCAGTGTGGCAAAGGAGACAAAGGCTTCACATACTGGGTTTTGCCTGTGTGTTTCTTGCACAGGCTTACGTCAATGAGAAGCGAATGGGCACAGTATCTGTGCCTGACTCTGGCCAGTCACACAGACCTTGGGATGCCAAATAGGATTCCACTGCTCCCTCTTGCTTCCCTCAAATCCTGCTGTGAATCAGACCCTTGGGTTCAAAGGGAACTGCAGAGAAACAACTGAGCACAGAAGGTTGATGTGCCAGCTGTCACCACAGTGCACAAAGATAAAGGATCAGCTCACCTCTGCAGTTCCCCAAAGAAAACACCTCATGCTGCACCCTCTTTTTGTGTCCCTTTGGAATACAAGAGGAGCTTTGCTTCCACAGGAACTGTAGGACCAATTATCCCGGTGCTTCCATTGTACCTTTACACATAACACAGTGTGGCGGACACAAACATTTTGACTATTCCAGGTGTTTAAAGCAGGGGAAAATGGGAAATTACAGAGTGATCTGCCATTTCTCTCACCACACAGAATGGGTCAGATGGCATTTGGACAGTTGCAGCCCCTTCCTTACCTTTTGAAAGTCACATTGAGGGTGTTTGCAGACAGTAGGTTCACAGGTGACAATATTGCTATGGCAACTGCAGTCATGACAAGAATCTGGCTTCCAAATTGTGTTATTCTGCAAATAAAGGGAAGTTTTAAATTAGACCCATATAGCACAAGGTGTGCTATTTTATGCAACAGCAAAAGGCTCAAATAGCTCAATATAGACGGACTGGAAGAGTCTGCAACAGACGCACCCCAAAAGCACAACTTTGATACTATTCATTCAGTGACTTCAAACACATAGTTGAAAGGCAAGGCCATGCACAACAAATAACTCCAATGGCAAGATAATTGATATAACATAACCTCCAATAACCTCAAGGTGATTATAGCATCTCTGGGAAGTTCAGACCATCCGAACTGCAGCTACTGCTATAATCACAGCTTGTGCTGAGGCAGCTGAGCTAGCTCTGAGGCAAAGCCGTTCCTGGACAGAAAGACAACTGCAACACCATACAGCACCTCATGAGCTATGGAGAATGCAGGTTAATATTAATATGGTTGAATCCAAATGAGTTGTTGAAGATAACATTCCCAATTTACAGTCTGTAGGATGAGAGGAAGAAAATGTTAAAACCATGACATAAACTGTGCTCATTACGTTAGGGTGTAAGATGGAAGGCAGGGTCTAAAGAATCTACGATGCAATTAAACTGGTTAGTAACACTGCTGAATGCATGGCCAGGTGTGAACAGGCTCTACCTGGTCACATTTATTTCAAAACATCATGAGGCAGACTCTGACTAAGCAGACAGCCCAATTGATTTGGAAATAGCTGTCGTCACCACTCTATCAGTGCACCCAACTGGAACACCCATGGCTAATTCACAAGGGTTTTCACCACTCCTACTTGACCCCTTTTCCATTCCCTCCTCACTAAGGTCATGATCCCACGCTGCCACCATGCTTTCATAAGGCAGCTCAGGCCTTCATCCAGTTGCTAGGACACATGCCAGACCTCTTCTTCCCTCCTGCCAATTTCTTCAAGGTCTGAGGAGCCACTTGGGACTCATTACTTTTGGTAGGATGCTTGGAAAACAAAGCCTTCTTTCTCTTTACTCCTGATCACTGACTTGCAGTCATCCTGATATCAAACAGCATCAGGAGCATCCCAGGGAAGCAGCCAAGTCTGCCTGCCACCCCACTTCGTATGAAAATGTTTTGCCAGCACTCAGCTCCTCTGTAGTGTCCCTTCACCCATGCCAAGTATCCTTTCTCTGACAGCTTAAAAAAGCAACCAGTAACTAGGTACTGAGGTACCTCAGAGTCACAGAATCATTAGGCTGGAAGAGACCTCTAAAGACGTGATGATCTTAGAGGTCTCTTCCAGCCTAATGATTCTGTGATTCTGTGGTAATCTGAATGATACAATTGCTATGTTCAAATTAATGATCTGTTTTTAAAAGCCTCCAGTTAAATCCACCAGTAGGAAATGGACCAAATTTACATGCAGCTATCCTAGCCATTAAGCCTCTTTTTCTGTTTAGAAAGAAGACCAGACTTTGCTACTCATTTACATGATGTAGTGATTTACTCCAAGAAGTCATTTTACTCATAGTGTAAAGTAGGACTCAGACAAATTAACATATGAAAAGATGATTAACAGTTTGCTACTAAGACAACATTTAGGGCTAACTATTAACACCATTAAGGATAAGGATAAAACACTGAAATATGTCTTTAAAGGCCCATTAAACTGCCTAATGAGAGCAAAAAAGCTTGAAAAATCCGGCCACTTGCTCAGGCACTTACACAGAAGCTGCTGTGTGCTGAGCTCTTCTGAAAAGTTAATGGGATGTATTGCACGCCAGCCTGTGTGCAAGCCATCAAGAGAGGTGATCCATAGGTGTCTGACAAGGTTTCACCACACCTATGTGACTGAAAGAGAGCATCGATAGAGACTCTCTACTCTGACCCATCCTGCATCCAGGGCTGACTGTAGAGCAGAAAAGGCCTGTTGCCCCCTCTCTGAAACTGTGCTCTTTGTCAAAACAAAATGGCTTAACTCTGTGACACTGGATCAAGAGTGCAAACAGTGGTATAACCAGAAATACTGCCAACAAATCCTTGTGTTTCTTCAGTGCTTTACAAAAGCATTTCCTTCCTATCAAACTGTGCTCTTGTGGCAAAGTTCATGCACAGGTAGTATCACAAATTTAGGGAGATTCTCTGTTAATATAATGATGGTGGCAACACTAACCTTAGTAACAGCAAGAGAGGGCAGTAAGTGTACAGGCCCTTGGGGTAAGATATCAACATGACAAAGACACACAGTAGTTCCTGTTCTGGTATTGTACTGGTTCTTCTCTTGTACACACATGGCTGTGGCTGTAGAACAGAAACATTAACTTCATCTCTGCCAGCAGATTTATGATATAGTTACAGAATAAATTCAGGTTAAGTTAGTGTGTGACAAGCTTTAGGTAACAAACACATCAGAGTTAACTCATTCTATTCTTTTCTTTTACCTCTTCTCCAAGGCACAGTACCTCAGTGGACAATATATCTACTACAATTTATGTCTTGAATTCCTATCCTGTTAAGGGTGTACTCTTATCAATGACAACTTAAGGGGCTTTTCCCTTACGAGTACTAATATAATTAACAGTATAAATGATTAAATACTGTGTACAGAGAACTTAAAGACAGAAAGCGCCAAGTAGTGCCATTATAATTTATTAATTCTTTGGATTTCCCTACATCAAAAGAAGAAATGATACCTAATTCAACTAAATTTTGAAACACCACGGCGCAGGAAGAGATATCTACATTATTTGGCTGGTTTGCAGAACAGGGGCCAAAAAAGCAAGATATGTTCACAATCCTTTAGAGCTCACAGCCACCCAGACATGAGACAAAATAAAATCCAAGACACAGGAGCACAGTGCAAGCACATATTGGGTTTGGAGAATACTGATGAGGATTTAGAAAAAGGCAGGGGAGAGAGCAAAAGAGCTGCACATTAAGAAAAGACATAGAAGACAATGAGGCAAGAAAGAAACCAGCACTAAAAGAAAAGGAGCGTTGAAGCAAAGAATACGCTGAAGAGACCAAGAGCATGCACAGCACAGAAGTGGGAGTCCAGGGCAGCTGTAAGCACGCATGGTTGTTGCACAGCTGTTGCCATGCTGTCATATTAACCGATGCACAGAAAAGACCTCAATCTCTTTGACCATGGCTTTTTTGACTGGCTGTCATAACTTCATACAGCTCCACCTGTTCCTCCTCTACCTCAGCAAAGAAACCATCCAACAAATCAAAAATAATCGGAGTCTGCTATTAATACCTAAAAAGCCTCAGTAATTTGATCAGACGCTGCTTAACATGGGGTATCATCACAGTGGATAACAATCCATGCTCTGTTCTGGTGCAGTGACTGTGGAAATAAGAGGCATACAACAGCTGGTCTGTGTCCTCTCCCAGCCCCCTTTCCATTTCTTATGGCTTCTCAAAACTATTCAGTCAATCCATAAAATGTTGCTGGATGCTAGATTGTCCTCTGTACCACTCCAGACTTGTAAAGCCAGTCATCTGCTCGGTGTTATTGCTGCAATTACTAAGCAGGGTGAAACCAGCAGCCTGCAGCTGAAGCCTTACTGCTAGCCAGGAATCAAGCTTGAAATTTTTACCATCATGCCGAAAGCAAGGTCTTTGTTATTGCTTAGCACATACCCTAATAATCTCCTTGCCTGCGTTTATGAGAAACCAGTAAAACTCATACAATTAACTTTCAAGGGGGCTGCTCTGTTGTGGCACTCTCATTTCAGGGAGTGAGGGAGTCACGCTATGGGGAGAGGTGCTGCCTGGAGCAAAGCACCAACAAAGCAACCAGCCCAGGCACTCCCCAACATGAGCTGGATTTACTTCATAAGTCAACCTCTGCCGGAGACAACTGTGGGAAGGCAGGTATCAGATGTCTCGGAGGAGGAATACCATGCTGCTTTGTTGAAATAGCAGGCAGATCCCAAAGCAATTACACTTTTGGTAACAATTACCAGCATCGCTCACCAGCTGCCAAGTGAGGAGACTTGGCAACTCAGTAACATGGCTTTCATTTATCATTTCCATTCCAATTAGTTGACAATACCAAGCAATTGGCAGAACAAACCCAAATGTAAGGGAAGCTGAGAGAGTGCTACGTGGTCTGTGGGGATATCCATTAATGGAGTGATGAAGACATGAAAGTAATTCAGAGACATAAAGGATTCCTAGTGTCCATTCGGGTTTAGACTTTATGTTTTATCTTCAGCAACAGGGAGCCGTTGCCACCACCTAGTATGATTTCAAATTTGAGATGTGCTTACATGTAATAAAGCCCCTTGAAAATGGGCTTTTAATGGTCTTATTCCAGTATGATTACAAGCAGAACAACATAGAAATGGCTCAGGCTCTGAAACCAAACAAATTCAGCTCATCTCAGTGGAAACACTTTCAGGCCTGCACTCCTAAGAGAGAACAGAGCAGTTAAGGCAGAGCATACAGCTTAACGCCACATTAACACTAACACACTGGTTCAGGAATTAGGAACTATTTTCCACTTCTTTCAACTAGGGAATTAAGAAGTTACACAAATTAAAACAAGATACAAGGTTCATTAGTCTGATGTTTTTCCTACATTTTCTCCTAAACATTTTACCAGTTGTATCAGCCTTGTGAAAATGAAGAGGTGACAAATAAATATTTCCCAGCAGTCATAAGCCATTTCAGGGATGGGAACACTAGGATGTTCTAACATATTCTTAAATCACTTAGGTGGTGTTGCAAACTTTAGCCTATCTTTCATACAGACACAAAAGCAGTCACTAGGAAAGGGCTCAAATGAACCAAATGTACACACCAAACAAGGCAGATGAATTTAAACAGTTTTTAGATATCATTAGTTCTAATAATGATTTACATTAGCATACAGAAATCTTTAATTAGACCAACAGGTCAAATTGTTTTTCTGCAGCAGAGCTCCTCTGTAGAGTTTAATGTCTTTTGGTTAGTCACTGTTAAAGTAGATTAATCTGTAGTCAAATACATCCCTTATGCTCTAAACACTGCACTTCATTTCTTCCCTGACTGGAATAAACACTCCTCTTATTTCCTCTTTTCAGGACATTAATAATAAGGTATCTAGTCAAACACAAGAGACCTCCCATAAAATAGTGGTATCTGGCAATACACAGTTGTTTCACACTTTGCTACCATGAAGCCTCAGGTAAGAAACCACGAACCCAAAACCCATACAGTATTGTTGGAGGAAAGCACCCAGCGGCTCTGACCACCTAACCATGGACAACACACCCTGCTCTTAAAAGCATTACCAGGGGTTAAGAAATGAAAGGTGTGAATGCTTATGGCGAGTTACTTTTGCACAATTTCATTTTCCCTCAACTTGACGTGTTTTAAAAATATTTTTTTGAGTACCAGTGATGTGGTAGGAGCAGGAAAATCTCTCCCAAAACAGCTTGCAGCCTCTTTGAGAACTTTTTTCACATAATGAGTCCATCTATAAAAGGATACAGTAAACAACTAGTAATTACTAGAAGGAAAGGGCTGCAATTTTAATACCACTGCACACAGTGAGAACAAAGATCCATCTCGCTCAGCCAAAATCAGGCAGCCGAGGATACAAGTACAGAAAATGATACTTCTTCCAAAAATACTCTCCATGCAGTTTACAGTTCAGTGACTTCCCAAGTCAAAAGTCATGTTTCTGCATTTAATAACTCTCATGGCTTTCTCCTCTGGTAATTTGTCCAGTCTCCCCTTGAACTCATGTATACTTTAAGCATCAGTATCTTACTGCAAGGTTTTAGCACTTAATCACACACAAGAGCGAAAAAAAAGCATCTCCCTTCTGGAGAACTAAAGCCTGCACTGTGCTATTGTGAAAAAGGGACAAAAGCAGGGGTCAGGCAAATAAATGATATGATAACACACTGGATCCTTGCAGAGAACAGGGATTTTCTCCAGTTGGTAGAAGTGGAACAAAGAAAGATAAGAGAGAAAAACCTAGAAGACCTACACTCAATTCCTGTTTCTGTAGATAACTACTGATATCTCTGGCAAGATGTTTCTCTCCTCTGTGCTTGCACTGCCATTCCTGTCCTGAACTGGACATTTCCTGGCATTGGGACCAGCCTTTCTTACACCTATCTCCAGCATTTGGCATTGTGTGCTCTGATCTTAAGGATCCTGAAAAGGAGCTGATGCTGTGGTGGCTCAACTGAGGCAGCCAAGCAATGGCAGCGCTGCTGATCCATGCCTGACCCCACTGATGCCACTGGGCTGTGACAACCCTTCACAAACACGCATTTGCTTCAGTAAGTTTGGAAAGGGCACACACACAGGGGAGATAATCATGAAATAAGAAAGGGTTTTTATCTTCTTTTTTCTTATGGTGCAGATCTTTTTTATGCCAAATTTTGTGTGAATTTTGATGAACTACACACATCAGCAACTCTCCTTAGCATCCAGAAAAACATCTGGGGTCCTCCTGCTGGGTTTTTTCCCCTTTGCTCAAACAGTTCCCAACCTGTCAACTGGCAAGTTTCAAATATCCTCCCCAAAAATGAGTTCTGAATAGATAGACTGAACAGCTGTTGAAAAGAAGGGAGGCAATTTAATCTAAACTTGATTACAGCTTCAGTGATGATAGCATTTACTACAATATAATGGCTATTTCTGGAATCACAGGAGTCACAATTTCCACTGTGTGATGTTCCAATGTTCATGCAAAGTATGCAGGTGTATCTAAGGCAAAGTACCACTTTTCCTGTCCAAGAACACCACGGAGGTTATGTTCTACCCTTTAAAACGATGCTCCTTGTTTGAGTCAAACCTGTGAAAGTTGCCAGGACTTTAGCTGGCAACATCAAACACTGAAGGCTGTAGAACTGGAGGCTAGTCAACTAGTGTGCACAGAACTGCAGCCTGAAAAATCACAGATTTGAAATTGGCCATTAAACTGACCTAATCCAGTGCATATATTGCAAGGGATTCCCTGCAGAGCACAGCCTGACTATACCCTCCAGAAAACACTGATGGCCTTTTGAGGGTGTTTTTTTCACGTTTTTGAATGGAAGAGGGAATATCCTCTGGAGTCCCAACACAGACATTGAAAATGATGAAGTAATATTGCCAGCAGGATGCATAATTTCAAATCCATCCTGTCGTGCTGCTGAAATGCAGGCTATGTTGGGCCAAATGCTTCAATGTTAACTGTACCTAGCCAGGGCAGAATGAACATAATACGCTAAGCCTTTTATCCCATTTCTAACAAAAAAACATCAGGGCACGAAAATCATTGCAGCTCAGCCAGCTGATTCAGCAAAGAAAGAAAATACCCTTCACTAAAAGTCATTTGGAATAGGCCCTCAGAAGTACTGTATCAGGTGAAACATTACTCTATTGCTACTTCTTGAAGGCAACAATGCACTCTAAAGCAATTTTGCAAGCCACTTTAGGAAATATATAGGTAGCTCCAATTCCAAACTGGATATTTAGGAGGTATCCTTTCAAACTGCAAGGCAAGGAATTACACACCTCAAATCCTACTATTATTACTGTGGATGCAAGTATGGTAATCTCTCATGCTGCTCCCAGAAAATACAACTCTTTATGTCCTTGTCTTCAATCTCAGCTCCCCACACAGCTGATCAATAAACTGATTCACCCTTTCCTTCCAAGCACGAAGGAGACCCCTGCAAAAGTCTGCAGAGTCATTAATCTTATTGAACAAAGACTTCATTACTGAATGAAAATGATTAGGAGAGGTTGGTAGAAAAAGGGATTTCACAGGCTATCTTCATGTCCTCTAGTACTGTTTGAAGAGCCTCTTATTTCACTAGTAGCTGTCAAGATTTAACAAGGTGGTAATTTTATGACCAAACAAATTGATATTAATTGCAGTAAAAGGTATGTGTAACAGCTTAG
This sequence comes from Bucco capensis, assembly GCA_013396975.1. Classification (NCBI taxonomy): domain Eukaryota; kingdom Metazoa; phylum Chordata; class Aves; order Piciformes; family Bucconidae; genus Bucco; species Bucco capensis. The sequence goes on along the minus strand of VWZO01011706.1, from coordinate 522,774 downwards.
TAGTTTACCTGAACACACAGGCTCTGTGTTGTCTTCTGTAACAAATGATTAAATTAATTGACTTTGGCACATAGAAACTACAGGCTTAAAAACAAAATTATGCTTAAAATATCCTGAAAAGGGCAAAGATGAGATATATATTTGCAATGCTCTGTGACAACCCAAGGAATGAGCAAGACATCATTTGCCCTGAGAAAAGCCACTGCCATGCATCAATACATCAGCTAGGCACTCAGCACAGCTGTACTCTAGTCCAACAGGCTACTGACAGCAAGACCAGTGTTATTCATTATTAAGGTTATGAACCCATCCACATCTGATGCCAAGTACCCTTTTTTTTTATTACAACAAATGTGTAGGCAATGCAATGCCAAAACTGCCATCTATCAGGATCTTCCCTAAAATAAAGCAAGGGAGACTAACTCGTGATACTGAAGACACTGAAAAGATCAGCCAGATCTGGTCGACATCCTCAAACTGCAGGTTGGCACCAGTAATCGGCATCAGACAATGAAACAAAGGTTCAAGAGGAGTTAGCAGGCTGAGGGAGCCAGACAACTACAGTGGAGTAGTCTTTGCCAGTGGGTGTAGTGGAGGCAAAAAATAACTACAGGACCAGAAAGGATGGTCAGATCACAAACCATTGCTCTTTGGGGAGGTAAAGAAAAGAAACGGTTGTGTAAGGCATTAAACTCTCTCCTGTGAGAGAGGTAAGAGAGAAATAAAATCAATAAGGCACAGTAGGTCTCAGCAGAAGTACCATTGTGCTAATTAGCATGATTGGCTGTCAGTCAGAAATATATTGTCCATTGATAAGAGGCAGCATTCAACAAGAAATAAACTGCAGACATCTTTGGGCTTGTGCTGAAATAGTTCACTTTTGTTTCATTATTCAGATGCGCTACATAAAAGCCCATGGTAAAAAAAAAGTATATTTAAAATTAAAGCCCTATAATCCTATCTGAAGTGTATTTATTTTCCTCAATGCATAAGAATGGCTAACACCAGGATTCTATGAACTGCTCTTCCAATACAATGCCAGGGAGATGTCAGGAGTTGCTCTGAAAATAAATACAATCCATATTTTGCACATCTCTTCAATTTGCTCCCTTTACTACAGTGTTTCTTCTGCAGAAAAACCAATTTTACAAAATTTGACTGTCCAAAACAGAAGCAAGCTAAGGGACAAAGATTACCATAACCTCTACAGATCATGCACAGGAATTTTTCTCTCTCACTCCCTTCTCAGTAGTTAAAATCTTGCTCAGAATAAACCTGTGGTAAAAGCTTGGGAACAATTTATATGGAAAGCCTGTAATGGTGACAGTAGCAGTAAGGGTAAGAAAGAGCACATGCATAAGCACTTGCTTAGACTCCTGAAAACAGACGTGGTGGTCCTTAAATCTCTCTAAAGCTCATCGTTTAAAAAAGAGACAGTTTTATATCAAAGCACTTCATTCCTTCACTGTAGTGTTGTCTTGATCTACAGAAGCTGCTCTATGAAATATTTAGCAGAAACAAAACATATGTATCCCCTAAGTTCAGGCTGAAGAAGAAAATGCATCTTCATCCCAACTTCAGGTATGCAAGCAAGAATGGGCCAGATATTTTCCAAAGTAACACCTGAGAATTTGCTTTTATTAACCATTTTAATTCTGTTTCCTTAATAAGCTTAAATGAGTGCTTGCTAATGCGCATTTCAAAGCGCATCTCTTGGGTACACAGAGCCTCAGGCATCAATATCCACACACATCAGAGACAAGAGACTAACAGGGAGCTTTCATCAGATCACTCTCAGTGCTGCCATGGATATTTGCCAGGCTGAAGACTGCTCACTGACATGGTGTGCGCTAACTCTTGTCGTGCTACTTCATGCTTGGCTAGAAATAATTGCTACCTCATTACAAATTTAATAATGACACTGTGATATGGTATAACTCTTCTTTGCAATTTTTTTTCCTACATTTTTTATTTTTGGCTTAGGAAACATCTCCACAATGCTTTTAACATTAGGTTCCTACAAGATCCTGATTAAGGTTTTTAGTTTTTGTTCACCTGCATCTACTTTGAGAAAGTCTGGGAGGAATCTCACATTTGTCGGTTGTCTATACCCTGAATGATTTGCAGTTTCCCTGAAGAATTAAGGGATTTAGGAAAAGTGACAAGAAACACTCTTTAGGGAACTGTGCTCTCTACTGAATGGGTTGAGAATGAAAAGCTTAGCACAGAGAGAGCATTTCCCATTCCTTTCTCACCTATCCATCTGCTCACAGGAATGAGTACAGTTTGGAGTTGCAATGAAGACAGCTATAGGAAGAGTGGGGCATTAGGTCTACCTTGCACCTCTACCACAGCCAGCCATACGTTGGGAAAGGATCACAAAGCAGAACAGCAATCACACTAATCCTCTTCTCACTGTGGGGAAAGGTATGATCCTGCAGGTGAACACACACACTGCCAAAGACAATCTGCTGAGAAAAAGTTATGTGGGTAGATGCTTAACGGGTGTCTTTTCTAACTGCATGAACGGATTACATCATTTCAAGAGTCCTGACAAAACTGAGGTTACCCACCTGTTGCACAGAAAACTACCCCACGTTTTTGTTCACCTTGTCATTATTCAGGAAATAACCCACAAATAAATGTTGATTTGAAGTGAAAGACATCACAGATTCACAACCCTGTTATAATGAATGATGTTAAAAACATACTCCAAATTTCACTAAGGTGCACTGTAAAGACAGTGTAACAAATTACAGTTGAGAATGTGAGGAATTTGAGAAAGAAAGAAAGAAACTTATAATCAACAATCTCCACTATCATGAGATGCCTGGAAGCATCTACCATGGACTGTAATTAAGACAATGCAGGGCATGTGCAAATGCAATGTTGTTCAAGCATGCAATATTGTGAAAGGAACAGATGACAACTCCAGGGAAGAATCTGCACTATGCTAATGACAATACGGTTAGCTCAAGAGAAATAACTATTTTACTGCCAACACCAGAAACAAGCAAGAAGGCAAAAGATCCTCTCCAGTACTCCTCCTTCACTCCTCTGCACTTCAAAACTTTCAACAGGTCTGTGCACAACAGCATGATGGATTTTTCAAACATCTGCACTCATCATTAAAGTTGACCTTCATTAGCCATGTTCTTCCCTGCAACTTAAGGAAAAAAGGAAGTAATGTGAGTGTAAAGCTTACAGCCAGCCTTACTCCTTTCCTGCCTGCAGGAAAACAACTGTGACCTCCTGGTTCAGCACTGCCTGGATGTGGCACAGCTCTTGGATTGCACCAACACAACTCAGATGCTTCCCAGCTTACCTAAGCACCAGCGCCAGCCCACTCCAACACCCAGTTGGAGAATGAGACAGCTATGGTGCTACTAGCTGTCCTCATAAACAGTGAGTCATTCACATTCTCCAGATGGCCATTTTTCATCCGAAACAGAAAAACTTTGCTTCTCCTGAAACACCCAGAGTAAATAAAGTAACAGTGGAAAGCACATCCCAAATCACAGCCTTGAACTTGTGCCTAACGCTTCCTACTAAGCACAATTGAGAAACATTGTTTAAGGCTCTGGAAAGAAACTGCCATAATGTATAGTCATGGTGAGACAGCCTGTTATTCAGTGGCCTGTGAACATTAAGTATTTCAGTGCTTTCTTCAATACTGCAGTAAATATTGCACTTTAAATTCACCTGATAGGTGTTTAAGTCCTGATATTAATCTTACTTTCAAGTTCTGGGACCTGCAGTACAGGTTTATGAGTTTATTCTGCAAGCTGAGAAAGCCTGAAAGAAGCTATCATAAACAGTCCTCACTGATTACCAGGCAACAGGCTAAACAGGAACATTTTTTGTGCAGGGCAACGTCCCTGCCATCATTCCATTGGCAGAGTTTAAGTGATTTCCTCTGTCCAGCCAAAAAAACTAAAGATCACCATATAATATCCTGGAATTGGAATTACCTGAAGTTTCTGTGCCTCCATACAAGTTTAGAATCAGCTGTGATGACACAGCACAGTTTGGCATTAGAGGTACAAAAGGCTATAACCTACGCACCTGTCAGTGCAGACTCACTGGTTCCATTTTATGATTACCTTGCATCTGCAAGAATATACAACCATCCTCACACTGAAATGTTAAAGAAGTAACAAGATGAGTGGGAAGCAGTTGCATTATCACCTTTCAGGACACACAGGATAAAATAGCAGCTGGACCAAGTGAAATGCACAAGGAAATGCACTTGTGAAGCCTGAATACAGCCATATAGCATCCTTCCCTTGAAAACACACACCAGGCTGCTTTAGATTGCGAAGAGACTCCTAAAACCACAGAGGATCACCAAAAGCAAACCTGCAATGCTTCTCAGCACTGCACACTAAAAATTCTCCAGCTTCCCCAGCTTCAAAGTCACATCAGTCTTTCCAAAGCCTACAAAGTGTGGCGTGTAGCTGAGGGAGGATGCTTCCACACAACACCACTTCTTTCAGTTGATGAAATACGCTTGATGAAAGCCTAAAGAAAGCCAGGGCTCTCCCTGCAATAGCAGATTGCTCAAGGGAAACCCCAAATCCCACCGGGCTGAGGCATTAAGACAGCCAAGACACACTGTCCTTAGAAATGGGGAACTACTGAGGGATATAAAAATGCCTTCTTAACCCTTTATTAATCTGCAGAGCTTTCCCATCCCCTGAAGGAGAACAGAGAGATGGAATTTTGGAGCCTAGCTCAGAGCGTACTTGGCTCGAAAGCAAGCCAACACATCAATTTTTTTACTCCTCTTACTTGTACGATTAATCTGGGTACTACTCCCATGTCTGCAGACAGTATACCAAGATTAAAGTGCCCATGAAGTACAAGGCGCTTCGTGTCCACCTCACGCCTCCCCACCCCACAGTTTGCACTGTGAAAATAGTTTTACAAAACAAGTGAGTCTCCCCTCTAGGAAGTGGATTAGCTACCACAGTGTAACTTTTGTAGCAGAGTCTTCCATATATTATTACAGCAGAATTTACACATTGAGTCTGCAAGCATAATGAAAATACGTCATCCAAGATGCCAGGAAAGGATAGGGTTTTACTCATGTTGCCTTGCTGAAGTGAACATCTCTGGCTCCAAGAGCAAAAAAGAAAGAAAACTTGGGGCAGAAGGACAGCAGACAGGCCCCTAGGCTCCCTGCTGGCTCTCTAAGCCATGGTCAGGGTAAAGAAAAGGGACTGATACTTCCGGCAATCTCCTCCAGCTAGGAATCGCCAGCACATGACTGCCACCATGCAGCTGGGAATAAGAAAAGATCACACAAACTATCCAAAAATGAGAGCCTGCTAAGAATGTTAATCCAGCCTTATACTGTGACCCCAGTAAGCCCTGCTAGGCACACTCAAGAAAATGAAATGAATTTCAAACGTCTGGCAAGGCGTTGGTTTGGAAAAAGTATCTTCAGAAAAATCGGTAACATCAGAAGTTATTTCAAATGCTGTGAATATGGGGGAGGGAATCATTTTCCACATCTTCCTACAACATCCTTCTTTCATGTCATTTCTTCTTTTTACTCCCTGCTATTTTCCCATTTCTTATTGCCACCATGCACTAAATTCCTAATATTCAGGCCATTTTACTTCATCTACCCTTTCCCACTTGTCCCTGCACTCATTTTGTTTTGTTGGTCAGCCCTGCTACTTTCTGTAACTTTTCCAAACTTTACCTGCTATGGAAAGCCACTTTGTGACAAAAGGAAAGTCCAAATTTTGCCATCTTGGTGTCGTCTCATTATTCAAACATCTTCAAAATTTTCAGATGACTAAGTCTCTGAATCTTTTAATTTTTAACTTTTTTTACCTTTCCCAGAATGTAAAAAAGAAGATGACATTTTGGCACTGATTTGAAATGTCTCTAAAGAAAACTACAGTGAAGTATTCCAGCAAACCATCTTGTCTCATGAAAACATTTGTTTCTAAAACCTAACTGTTCAAAGGATAATCCTTTTGGACAGTGTTGTATGCAATTTCATTAACACCTAACAATAACAATTGTAAAACCTTCAGTTCCTAGACTGAAACCATCCCATTATTTTGGTGCAGCTAATTACTCATTCAAATAGCACAAGAGAAAAATAGAAGCAGCCTGAAAGTAACCACTACTACCACACTATCTATCAAAACTGGCAAACAGCAATTCTTTCTTACTGGACCAGAATGTCCAGTAAGACCCAAGCCCATTCATTTTGATGACCCAAAACAATTATTGAAGACTCACAGAGAATCTAAAGCTTAAATATTCTTAGAGTAAAAAAATATTACCTTTTCTCTCCAAAATGTCTCCTGTGGACGCTGTGCCCTAATTTTCAGCTGGTCACATGTCCCATCCCACGAGCTGAGATTTTGATTTGAGCAATGCCAATGTAACATTAAACAACTTTAATATTTCAGATGGATGGGTCTGGCAAGTCCCTTCCTTCCAGATGTCATTTAAATTTAATAGAGAGGCATAAGAAAAGTGATTTATGCAAGATGGGAGTCCTAGGAGGAGCAGCCTGTCACATACAATACTTGTACTTCATCCATTGCTCCAAAGTAAGGGCAAATTGGATAAATACAGAGTAAGGAGACAGAAGCAGCCAAAACCAAGCTATCTATGAAATTCTAGCTGCAATATGCTCCTTGTTAGCATTTTTTTTGAAACAAAAGTATTAGGCATCAGTGATTTACCTGTGTACTGGCACATAACTTACTTGATCTCTCTAAAATCTCCAAACTGTGTCTCTAGGAGCCAGACACATTTGCTGGCAACTCAAAGTGTTCAGTACACCTAAGCATAGGGTGCTACTCTGAAGGTCATTAAAGTGTTAATAGATAGGAAGTAATTTATAATAATGCACAAAACCATCCTCATCATAAAGGGATCTCCATTATTTCCATTCAGAGAATAACTTTGAGCAAGACCGTATAGAGGAACAAGAGAAGGTGCTCCACAACAAATCCTTTAAACGGGATCAGGTAACTGCAGACAGTTACCCTTCTGAAAGCCATTTTAGCATCTGTCAGTGAGCAATCCAGAAATAAAACCATCATTCCTCAGTTGTGAAACACTAGAGTCTAACAAAGTCTGTAGAAACACCCCCTTTACTCAGCTGTTACATTTTCCTCTTCTCCCAGCAAAACGATTATTCCTGCTGCTGCTCATGTGGTCAAATTCTCCTCCTTCTACTTCCAGCTAATGAAACAAAAACAAAAGCTGCACTTAACAAAACCTATGCTAAGCTGTACCTTGTCCTGCAGATAAACAAATTTTAAAAAGTCTCTGGTCTACAACGATCTCATTTCGTCCTAACCTTCAGGCAAACTGAACTTCAGTCCTGTTAAGGATGGGAGCACTAGAAATGCCCTTGTATAAACATTTGGCTTGTCTCAATTACTTGTTCTTTGTGTGTTCAGCATTTTACAGACACATGAGCAAGTACAGGCTTCCTCTCTTCCTCTCTCATTCCCACTTTATATCTGGTTAAATTCAGGACAACTAATCCTTCAATTACAAGCAGAGTTGAAGCACAGTTGCAAGGAAAATGGTATATGAAGTGTCTGCTTACATCTCCAGTGACTGAGGGAACCATTATCATCCATCCAACTGTCACAGGGTTTTGTATTATATGGTCAGGCCATTAGGATTTGATTCCTTTACATTGTATCTAAAAGTCATTTACTTGCAGGAACATGCAATTAAATGCATCACATCAACCAGTTGTACAAGTTGTAACATTCATTACCATACTTGTTTGTCAGTGCTGAAACAGGTACTCATCATTTCATCTGAGTAACTGCTTAGCAATTCATGCTGAAGAAAGCTGCAGGTCAATTCGATTTGAGGCTGGTCAAACCGTGCAGATATGAGCAGTAAGACTCTTTGCAACACTATCTCCTACTGACTGAAGACTACTAAAAACTTACAGTCAACCGCTCCCCAAAACATGCTGCCTGCAAAGTCCCCAAAATAACCCAGCTCCCCTTCTCCCGACAAATCCCATGGTTATGGATACGGAGTTATCTAAAGCAGGTCTCCAGTGAAGTGGTTTGCTTTGCAGCCAGCACTTTATTCTCACTCAAGTGGCAATTCCCAGGACTTCAAGGCTGTTTTCACCCCCATTTGTGTACAGAGATCTGGCTTGTTACCTCCCACTATGCAGAGCTGTGAAAAAATAAGACAGAGCCAACAGTAGTTTCACTGTTGCCCAAAGCCACAAAATTTGTTCCAGTGGCTAACCAGATCCATCAAACCCTTCCAGTTGTTCAGCTGCATAGAGCACACATACAGCACTCTCCTCCTTTTTTTAAGTTCGCACTCCCAGCACAAGCGCTAGTGTCAAAACCTCATAAGAAACAGCCATTTTTAATTGCCTTTCAATTCAATGTCTCCCCTAATTAGAGACATTTTGAAGCTTCCCATAGTTAAAGGCAGGTAAGAGGGATGCAAATTAAGACAAGGTTTACCCAGAAGGCCAGAAAACCTACTTTAGTCTTCTTAAAGGAAGAAAAAAATAATGATGACTTAACAGTACCAAACTGTACTGGACAAGAGACTTTTCAGATAAGAGACTTTTTGGAAAGCCTCCCAAAGGATCCCATGGTTTACAGCTTTCCAGGGGCTGCGAGGTGGGGAGCATTTGGTCCTGGCTGGGATCTCAATTTCAGGTGGGAGTTTTGCCAGCACATGCCTCCCTACAAAAATAGAAAGTGTCTGCCCAGTCGCACTTTACTCTTCTGTGTCTATGAAACAATTATCTACTTTCACTGCTGTCCTCTCACCTTTCAAACTTCAGCAGGATTTTTCAGACAGAGAGATAGGAAATCAAAGACTGATGCTCGCAAACACATGCAACACCATGCTGCAGTCCCTGTATATTCTCCACGATGAAAACATAAGGCAAGACCTTAAGTCTGACAGCAGGCTTCCCTCTGGCAAGGACTCAATTGATGTTCTTAAAAAACAGAACCACTGAACATTGGTGAAGCCAGAGGTGTAGTCTTTACAGACATGTTTCTGGTAGGATTACAGATTTGAAGCTTCTTTGGCGCTCATCCATTTAAAAAGCATCATGCAAGAATATGAGGCTTTTACATCTAGGAGATTTCGGTACCATGCAGTATCTGCCTGTGTGTGGTACCAACAGCTATTCTTTGGAAGAAACTGTCCCAAAACAAGAACATCTGCAGGAAAATATGAAGCGGAAACATCAGATACAGATGCAGAGATATACAAATCACAGCTGGTTGTCAAGCATAACTCTGTTAACATCTATCTCTTGCTACAGAACCCTCTCCTCTCACAAATTCCTTTTCCAGACAAAAGGAGCCAAAAATGAGTAAGGGGGGAACCTCTTCTCCTGTCAAAACCTAGCCCTACACTTTCCAGCCTGCGTCAGCTCCCATCCCACTTCTAGCAGCACAGAGTCTCGCTTCTCCACTGAAAATCCAAAGGAATTCCAGGAAGAAACACAGTTCCCAGCAGTGCACCACAACAGGACCATTTGTTCTGAAAAGACTTAAAAAATAATAATAATAATTAAAAAATCCCATCACAAAATCACAAAAAAATCCTCAAACACAAAGAACCCCAACAAAATAAAAACATTTAAAAGATACTTCAAGAACCACCAAATTAAAAATATATTTTTAAAATTCAAATCTAAAAGGTACCTCTCAAGAAGCACAGGTAAGAGTTTGCTAACAAAACAATCTGGAGAACAAAGACTAATGACAACAAAGGTGGAGTTTATTATCATCAACTGCTAATGCCTAGATGATCTTTCAGTGTGAGTTTTGCCAAAGATAAAGGTCTACAGCAAAATCCAAATAAACAAAAAGGATGCCCAGTTGCAAGACTGAATCAAAGCCTCCTACAGTTTTTGCAGCTTATCCCTGGAGATGATGGCTGTGAAATACAGAAGCTCTCCCAGATGCTTTCTTGCTTCATGCCCAGTAATAGCTACAAAGGAAGCAAAGTTTTCTGAATCTTACCCATATCCAGGAGTAGTCTCAAGCACAAGACAGTATGATTTGATTCAATGCAAAAGGATTATTCTGATTTCAGTAAGTCTGACTTAAGTCTTCAGTCAGTTAAAATAAACATTTCCTTTACAGTAAAAAGAAGAACACTAGATTTTGCACTTCACAATTGGGAAAATCTATGTTTTTATCTAAGTTTTCTTTTAATGCTAACAGGGTTATAAAGATAACACGGAAATGCCTAAAGTCACGATTGAAAAAGATAAGGCAAGCTATTCCTTGATGTTTCACTGAAATCAGCTATGCATAGCAGTCTGCCCTTTTTGGTGTGTTTGCCTGGATGAGAGAGCTTTACCTGTGATCCCATTCACAGCTCTTATAAGAGCAGGCTGCAGTTTGACCCAGATGGTGATTTATGTCTCAGCTTTCCATTGAAGAGATGCCAATACTTGTAAGCTGACCCTACACCCTCCATTGGATTCTGTCATCTGTTAATCGCTCTAGATGCTGTACACACAAAATACCTTCACAAAGTACAAGCAACAAGTAGAATTTATTAAGACTTGATGGTTCTGCACAAAGAGAAGTCTCAAAAACATCACTTAGTGCTGTTCCTGTTTCCTAATCAGAGGAACAGTTCTCAACATACAACAAATGGTCCACTCATATTTCACAAGACACAGCAACCTCCCACTTCGAGGAAAAAGACCATATTTAGCAGTTGGCACAAAACTTAAGTGAGGTCTACACAAGATTTTTCTATTACCACGAATACCCCTGAGATAAGGCAGTTGATATGAGAAGAAAAAGACAGAATAAGCTCTGCAATTCTTGTGAATAATTAACTTCAGTACAAGAAAATGCTCTTTGTGGGACTTACCTTTCCTGAGCAGGCACATTTTGCAATGATACAGATAACTCCAAGTAACAGGAAAAAAAAGATGTTAAATAGATTTATGGTCATTTAAGATTTCTACAGGAATGTTCCATTGTATGGCCATACCACCCTGAGCAGGCCCGATCTCATCTGAGCTCGGAAGTCAAGCAGGATTGGGCCCGGTTAGTACTTGGATGGGAGACCACCTGGGAATACTGGGTTGCCGTAGGGTTTAGTTGGGGATGTCCCTGCCCACTGCAGGGGGGTTGGACCAGATGACCTCCAGAAGTCCCTTCCAAACCAAAACCATTCTGTGATTTCTGCACATCTGCAGAAAAAGTACTTCCTGAGCTCTAAACAGACCTCACATGAAAAATAAGCACCTTGGTAGGTGTGAATGCACCAGTGTTACAACACGATGCACTTGCTCTGACATGAGCCCTAAGCAAGAGCAGCTGTGGTCAGAACAAGTCCTTGGTCTTGCATACTTACAGATTCCTTACCTTAATGAATGAGGTATGATTAGATGAATAGGAATAATGATATAAGTTTGATAATCTTCACAGCACTTAGCACAAGTTAATGTAATTTACACAATAACTCTTCAGGTACACTTATTCCTTCAAATGTCATTAAAAAGCTTGCATTATGCCCATTTATGCAAGTATAGTTAGTACAAAATTTTCCTCTTGGCTTATGTTCAAAATTCCTAAGAGCAGGAAGTTTAAAAACAGACAGAACGGCCAAATGCACAGCTACTTGCTAGATAAGGTAGGAGACAAGGCACTCTGAAGTCCTGAATACCAAATAAACCTGTTACAGGTCATGTCTTTTGATTTCACTTTGACAGATGTGAAATGCTATACTTTTTTTTTGCCAACTGTTGCAGCTAGTAAATGCTTAAATGTTTTCAGCCACCAAAGTAAAGAGTCTTTTCTTCCAGCAGCCACAGATACACAGAGAGATCTCCCAAGTCACAGAATAAATTATGTAACAGAGTTGAGATTCAAGCATTGTTTCAGAAAATACATGCTGGATGAAAAACTCGCTGAGCTGTCACCAAACGAGAGCCAAACTGAACGTTTCCAGTCTCACTGAACATCATTTATCAACAACAATTATCACTGTTTGGTACTTTTAGTGATGGTGTTTAGCAAGCAGGTCAGTCGCAAAGCCCCACATACCATGCATGCTTCCTGCAGTAAAACAACTTATTCCGAGTGGGGTTATCCATGCAACACTACAGGTAAGACACAGGTTTCCAATCTAGATACCCAGCCAGTAACATCTGTCAAAAAAGTTGTGTTATTCGCCATCCATTCCCATCAGACTTCCTAACCGTGTCTAAACTAGCTTTAATTCCTATTTCCCCCCTAATCCTTATAGTCCTTTTCTCATTTTAAGTATAAAGCTTACAAAAAATAAATACAGGAGACTAAGCATTTGTACATACTAATCTCTCAATCTTTCTTCTCTGTTCTTGTGGACTTCTGAATTGCTAAAATTGGGTCCTTCCTTCCTGTTTTTTTATCACTCCATCTTTCATCAGCTCAGTTTTTTGCAACTGTTTCCTAAAACTCCTAAAATAAAACCACACATAACTTGATAAAGTCTGGAGGGCAATTTACTTGCCTGCATGCACATAAAATGCTACATTTTCTCCCTCACAATGGCCTTAAATACATTTTAATTTACTTCGGTTTTGCAATTTCATCTCTGGTATCTGCCAGTACACTCAATGAAAAAGCAGCCAAGAGCAGATGCATTTGGTAGTCCCCAAATTTGTAAGTAACATGCAGAAGTCAGATTTTTCCTATTGATTCACATCCATAGTTTGCACAAGAATTTCTCCCTGTTTAAGAACCATTCCAAGTTTTACAGAGAGCACCTACGTAGCACTTCTCCATCTCCCTGCCCACATCAGGTCAATGCAGACATTGCTCCAACAGTTTAGCCATGGGTTGGAGCCAGCAACAAGATGCAATGTGAACTGCAGGCTCTAACAGTAGAGAATTTGCAAAGCCATTTTTAACATCCTCTGTGCTAACAGAGCCCTGCTTGGGGACCTCTATTTCTTGGGCAATCACATTTTATGCTACTCTAATATAAAGGGTGATTTCTTTGCTGAAACTTCATCAAACAACATCCTGCTTGGTAGTGAACAGAAAACTGTATTTCTTTCAAAAAAAAAAAAAAAGACCTTTTCATCATAGCCTCTGTAGAAATAGCTTAGAATTTGGAAGCAATGCTGTTAGTTAAACCACCCAACAGTCAGATCATGCAGAAACGACAACAAGAGTCTTGCCATGAAAACTTGCAATCTCCTGTAATCTGGGAATTTAGGACCATTTAAAATTATTTTGCTCACATAAAATTGTGAGCCATGTGTGAAAAAAATTGTGAAAAAAATCTGCCCTTGATGCTTATTGAAGTCAAGTACTAGCTGGTAGTTATAGGGAAGAGACAATAGTTCAAATCATTATTATCTCCTGCACTTGCAAATAAGGATTTTTTTGTTTGTTAACCTCAGAAACATTATCGTTTTATATCATCTTTAGAAGAAATAATGATTACAGAGGGAGAATCTCTACCAGGCAAGAGCCTTGTTCAAAAGCAATCTGTCCTATGGTCGTGCCTAGAGACCACGTGCTAATACTGCAGAACACCTCAGTGCCATGTGCTATAAAAACAAATACAAGGCTTTTCCCTCATCCCTTTGGGAAAAGAGCCACAAAATAGTTTATCATTTCATGCACGCATGCACAGAAATGACATAGCCATAAAATGTCTGAGTGGAAAAGTTCAAGGAAATAGGCGTGAAGGCTGCAGAACGGATCAGAAGTTAGAAGAGACAGGTTTTCAGCTCTGTCAGGAACTGCAAAAGTGGCTTTAGGCAAATGGTTTACTGTCTCAGCATGTCATCTGTAAGACAGGATGAACACCACATTTTTGTCATGATGGCAAACTGAAGCCAGACCACAGGGGTACGTGGCTTTACAGGAATGGCAAACATGGCACTATCTTCTGATCTGCAAAAGCACATTACATGTCTACCTCTCTAACCCAACATAGAATTCTTACTGTCAAGTTTGAATACACAAAAACTGTCCCAAAACAGGGTCTGCAGACAATAACAGGTGTCACAGCAGTAGGCAATGGGGAAAGAAGTGATAAAAACCTGGGGAAAACAAAATATCTTCACTTTGGCTAACATCCAGGATCATTCAAAGTATTTGCCATTTGGCTGGGTTTGGATTTGCATGATTTTATTATTTTTGGTACTCGATTGACTGGCCACTTGCCTCACTCATGGTCTGAGCCACGTTCCTCCCTGCTGAAAAATGAGCCAACAGAGTTCTACTGATACTCCACTCATTGGCTTTGTAAAACTATTCAAGTTTAATCACGCACAGGACACAAAACACACGCAGACTTCCTGGGTCATACCTGAGGAGAAGAGAGTGAAGGAGGGAAGGAACAGGCAGCATTTGGTTGCTGTGTTGTGTTTTGAAGTCAAAACAGCATGCCTATAAAAAGCTATAAAGCATTTTTAGAGCAGGACTGAGGATTTCCTTCAGGGGAGTATCTTTGAGAGGAAAAGAAAAAAGATCTTTGCAGCATTTTATGACAAATTATAAAAATTCCAACGCTTCCTGTCAAACACAGAGACTATATTGTGTCATCTGATGAGGCTCAAAGGCAAAAATATCTCTTCAGCTGCATCTAAATCTTGGGGAACCACAAGCAATTCCTACAAGCATTTACCTACATGCTAGTGCAGGGTCAGCATTCTAGTCCTGGGTTTCTTAGAGAAGACTTTAAAGACGNAACTGTCCCAAAACAGGGTCTGCAGACAATAACAGGTGTCACAGCAGTAGGCAATGGGGAAAGAAGTGATAAAAACCTGGGGAAAACAAAATATCTTCACTTTGGCTAACATCCAGGATCATTCAAAGTATTTGCCATTTGGCTGGGTTTGGATTTGCATGATTTTATTATTTTTGGTACTCGATTGACTGGCCACTTGCCTCACTCATAGTCTGAGCCACGTTCCTCCCTGCTGAAAAATGAGCCAACAGAGTTCTACTGATACTCCACTCATTGGCTTTGTAAAACTATTCAAGTTTAATCACGCACAGGACACAAAACACACGCAGACTTCCTGGGTCATACCTGAGGAGAAGAGAGTGAAGGAGGGAAGGAACAGGCAGCATTTGGTTGCTGTGTTGTGTTTTGAAGTCAAAACAGCATGCCTATAAAAAGCTATAAAGCATTTTTAGAGCAGGACTGAGGATTTCCTTCAGGGGAGTATCTTTGAGAGGAAAAGAAAAAAGATCTTTGCAGCATTTTATGACAAATTATAAAAATTCCAACGCTTCCTGTCAAACACAGAGACTATATTGTGTCATCTGATGAGGCTCAAAGGCAAAAATATCTCTTCAGCTGCATCTAAATCTTGGGGAACCACAAGCAATTCCTACAAGCATTTACCTACATGCTAGTGCAGGGTCAGCATTCTAGTCCTGGGTTTCTTAGAGAAGACTTTAAAGACGAAAATGCATTTTAGAAAAATCAACTGACATAATGCCAGTACCAAAGCTGAAATAATTTCAATGCCCACAATTTACCTTTATTTAAATGGCACATTTTTACTTGCTTCCTACACCAAAAAGAAACACTAAGCAACACTACTTTCTCTTTCAAGTCCTTCCAAATTACAAGAGAAAGATTACATTTTTTAAAACTCAACAGTTTCCAGAACAGGTAAATAAAGTCAAGCTCCCAAGTCTAAATTTATGCATTAAAATGTTCAGCTTTACTCTCCAAAAATACTGTATTCAGCTGACCCTTTGCAAGTCAAGGGGAGCAACCAAATAGCTAAAATAGCAAAGAAAAAGAATCAAAACACAACCAGGATCGCTAAATCCACAGCATAGCTTTAGCCTCCTGATCTTCAAAGAGCTACACGAGTCACCATTAAAGCAACAGTCCATAGACAAGGATTTGGGAGAGAACGGAGAGAAGATAGTAGGGTTATTTTAAGGGAAAATAATCAACTTTTCAATTCCAAACAAGCACACAAACATTTTGCACTGGCCATCATGACATGGCATATTAAAAGCAAAAATGCTTCAAAGTAGAGGCTTGACTTCTACTCCTCAGTTAATTCTCCCTGCCTGGAAAGCAAAAGCTCAGTTAATTTAATTGGCCTTTCAGTTCCTCAGTTCTGCAATAAGTGAGTTGCTAGGGTGAAATACCAAGTTACAGACGACCTAATCCCACTGTGGCCTCTACTGTGAACTCTCTCCCCTGACCCGTCCTCCTTCGTGTCCTGGTTCACAGCTCCAGTGCTGCTATTAACAGGGCATTCTGCAGATTCAACTTGCTAAATCAGCAGAGAATTATTCATTTTTCTCTGATTCAGGCTTCTGCCTTTTAAGGAAGGAGGCAGGGAAAAATGCAACCACTTCTTTCTGCAGCAGCACACAGTTACCTACAATTCAGTGCAATAGTGAATGACATCCCCACACAGCAAACTTGCATTTGTTGGACTTTTCCTTAAATTAGAAAACATCACTTATGATACAACACACAGAAATTCTTAACTCTGAGACTGAAAGATGAACTTGCAGCCAAAGGTAGAATCAAAGCCTCCTATAAATCCTGTACCATTATCAACCATAGCAGCAACAACGTGTGCTTTTTCCTCTCAGATTTCCACAAGCAAGAAAGAATTGATCAAATACATGTGTTATAGAATATTAGGAAGGATTTAGCATATCAGATAAAACAGGACTTGCTGACTAAGTGGAACTCAGCAGACATTAGCAGAAAGTTGTTATTAATTCAGGCTACCAAGGCTTTACCAGATAAGAAGTTTAAAAGCTTGTGGTTTAAAATTCTACCATTAAAACATAAGAGGTAAAAGAAATTGCTTCAGCGGATTTAGACACTAAAGATTTTTTTAAACTTCCTACAGAGTATTTTCCTTTTCTACCATGGCCATCCTACCCCAGTTCTCATAGATTACAGCACTGCTATTGAGTTTGTTTAATGAAGTTTACATAACATTATAGGTACTTGATTTAGCTGTCACAGCTACCATCTGTAATTAATCCTCCCAGGAGCTAGAATGCTGCACAGCTTGTTACTGCAAGCTGTGTTTCTAATGTGGTACAAGCTTATAACCTCCATAATTCCGATCTTGCATCAGTTTTATGCCATCATAATTTCTCTGCATTCATTTGGCCAGTCACACCAGCCACTGGAGAACATGACCCACAGGAAAAGGTTGTAAACAAGCAGGATGTTACCAGTAACAGCAGGCAAGATGCAGTCCTTTTCCTCTTTCCTTTTTCTTTCTTTTCTCTTTTCCCAGAACAAGAAATAGAGGCACACAAATGATTTCACCATCCATGTTTGCAGACCATTTCTGTATATTTTGCATGGGGCTTCTTCAGGGGGAGTTATGTGCAGTCAAAACACAACCTTTAATGCTGGAACAGGTGTGCTTTTTACCTTTTGCTAATTTATGCACAGGAGTATTAGTAAAGAGACAAAATTACAGCACTTCAACCTCCCCTTCGGTGTGACATTAAAGTATAGGTGAATACTACACCTGCTTCATGACATTGTGTGCTACTGTACTTTCACATATTTCATACCGAAATGGAGCTTGCTTGTTTTATAAAGCAAGGAGGCATGTGCTAGTTGACTTCACTAAATAAATGAATTCTTGATTCTGTTCCAAAAGCTGCAATTTTGGCATAACATAACTTTAAGGGTAAAAAGCCAACCATGATTCAAAAATTTCTAGTGATACAGAATAATTCCTAACATACCTTAGGAAATTGTTCCAGTGATTCCCTATCTTCACAGTAAAAGTCTATCTAATTCCTAAACTGAATTTATCTAGCTTTCATTTTCTAGCTACACCATTCTCTTATGGACAGGAGAGTTTTATTTATAAAATAAGCATCCACCACAACAGTGGTATCCATGCTGCCTGTTTCTAAATGCATTACCTTGCCTCCAGTCAGGCTGAAGCACACCCTTCTGCCTGAATGTAGCCATTCTCCTGTGCCTCCCACAATAACTACCAGGTAGGTCTCTTCCAAGTTACCACAAAACGTTCAAATCTCACAAGTTAATCAGCTATGAATCTGTTTTCTAATATACCTAAGGCACCAAATTTACCAAGGCCACATTCATAGATACTTTTCTTTAGCAGTACACTTGAACTCCTAAAACAATAAACAAAATGAAAATGCAAGTGTCACTGAAGTGTGTTACCGTCTTTCACTGGGGAACACACACAGGAAAATTACGGAGGAGTATGTTCTTTAAGAAAAGGGAAGCATGACCAGGTAGGAAACAGGTCAAATGCTGAATGCCTGAAGACCCCAAACATTTCTCCTCTAACTCATCTCTGCCTGCAGCTAGTTCTTTGGCAACAGAAAAAGAAATGTGCAACTGGCCCTGGCCTCTGGTGCAAGATAAGAAGAAACACATGCTTTTGTGGTAGGTTCCAAAGATAAACTATTATGCATGCCCACAGGGGTCATGTGCAAACATGTTTATTGACTCCACACAATAAATCACTGCTTTTCAAACCAAATCCAGCTTTGCATTTCTAGTTAACAAATTTGGTTGAGACAAACAATGAGGAGCAAGCTCTTAGCTTTTAAACTGCTCCATAGTTAGTTAGCTTGAACAAATTCAATTTCCTCTCCTTGGGGCTAGCAAATGATCCCACCCTAGATAAATACTTAATGTGAATGACAAGTGAAGGTTCAGAGGCCATCTGCTTTCATTTACACAGTAGTTTCTGAAGAGAGAAGCACCTCTACACCCATTTGAAAGGAACAATTGCTGCCCTCTGAAACCACTGCAGCACACTGAAACACTGGCAAATATCTGAGTAAGGGGCTTTGTCAGAGCAGTACCTTGGTCTTTCCTGTCACAAAGGGGCAGGCGTAAAACAACATTCAAACGGGAAAAAACTCCCATGTTTCCAAGTTTGAAGAAACCAAGAGGTAGAAAGAAATGTGCAAGAACACCTCAGCTCTGATAAAACTTTTAAAAATGAGAATAACAAAATAAAGTGTCTCTACTCACAGCAATGTCCTCAGCAACTTTTACTAATAACTTCTATGTGTTACAGAGCTCGGGAGACCCAAACTGGCTCAGGGTCTCCTCAGCCTACATGCTCTGCACAAACAAGTGCCAGTTGACATGACTGCTGCAAAGATAGCCTAAAGCTAACAGAAAGGTCAGTTCAGCTGAGAGGAGCAGGGACTCTGCACAGCTGCTGGGGTGGTGTCAGTGATGGAGCCAAGGTGACAGCAGAAGTCTTTCCTTCTGTCTGGAGTGCATTCATCTACAGCCCCAGCAAAGGTGACCTGCTCACCAGAGCTGGTCCAAATGCTGAATCAAAAACTTGCAAATAAAAAGCACTTCAGAAACAAATAAAAACTTCTATGCACAAGCTCTTTTGTTTGGACTGATAAATTCTGTAGTGTTTGGTTTGGGGCTTTTTAATGCTATTCCAAGGAACTACCCAAAATATGCATTTACCAACAATCACACTCCAGTTTTTGTGCACACAAAACAAGCTCAGCAAAGCATCTGGCAGAAAAATTTCCAGTAAACCTAAGAGCACAAAAATATAATCAATCACCTTCTTGATAAGTTTCCAAGTTGTTTTTTTTTTCTCAAAAGCCTGGCCACCCACATACCTGAATTTAACACTTCAAAGGTTCAGGATATGTGCTTACCCCGTAAGTCAGCTGTTGTGGATATCCCTGGCCCTGCCTTTAGTTCACAGCAGACTCACCCATTTGGGAGCCATATCCAGAACCCAGAGGGTACAGCAGTTTATTTTGGAAAAGACATCCTGTCAAAAAGGTTACCCAAAGCTGAGTATCACTTTTCCTTCCCTGTGACAGGGCTTATCTCAGAATTAATTCTGCAGTGCAGTGAAGGGCCCTGGGGATAAAACTCAGCTTTGGTGCTTTTGAATTCCCAAGAGTGCTGGCACCTTCTAATAACAACGGCAATTCAGCATAATGGTGGGGTTTTTTTCAGTTCTGGAACGGATGTTTGAAAGGCAATTTCAAATCAGCTCACTGAGATGGTATTTCAGCATGGAGGCACACAAAATACCTGTGACTCAGCAAACGAACTCCTAACACAGGTAGCCTTCTTAGAGGAATTCAGAAAAAGTACTACTACAATTTCCTTTGGGTGATCTATCCTGCCCTCCAAGACTAAAACTCTGGCCTCCACTGAGTGTGTAAAGTCCACAGGTAACAGTGGAGAGGCTTTTTCCTTCCCTGACTCTATATAAAGATCTGATAAAATTGCAAATAGGCTCCTGTAAGTGTAACTTTTAAAAAGTACTGCACAAAAATGTATGCCTGCGGGAACTATTTATTCACATACATACTTGAATTAAAAAGCCAAAGAAAACACTAGGAGAAATAGAATGGGAGAAGGGAAGGATCTTAGGAACTTCTCTATAAAATAAAACTTGTCACTGATAAATTTTTTATTTCTTTTCTGTATTAAGGATAGCGAAAGACTCCAGCACACCAGTTATGCTGCACTGCTCTCATTTCAAGGTCACCATATGGACAATGTAGTCAATAAACTAGCAATTGAAATACAAGGAGGCCAAAAGCTCATCAGAAAATCCTCTGGAAATCTATATAAAATAATGATTAAGAGAAAGGGGAAATGAAGGGGAGGGGAAACAGAAATGCTGTTTTCTTTGGATCCCCAAAATACTGTCAGACACATAGGGATCATCACCTTCCTAGTGATCAAACTGACTGCACCAAGAAAAAAATGAACCACAATAAAAAGACCTCATTTGACTTCTCAGCAGTCACAGCAACTGCCTTGCCAGGAAACAGAGACATTAACACAAAGCAAAGCCAGGAGCTGTTCCCAGGGAAGCCAGAGGCAAAGCACAGATGGATTTCCAACACTCAAAGTGCCTGGCAAGGATAATCATGTTTCATTAGAGTAATCCCACTGAAACTACTGCAGAAACAGGCACAGAGCTCAAAATATAGCCTTTTCTGTCAAATTCACAGTCACAAGAACTCCAGCAGGACATGGACTATACCTATGCTGAAGACACCAGATGGATGAAGGGAGGGGCACATCAAACTGCCCAATACCTTTGCTCCAAGGGCTCCCGGCTCCCCTATTCCAGCCTGGACCACAGCCCCTGGATAGCAGAGCATGCTGCCCAGCACACACCATCAGTTCCAGTGTTAATGTAGAGTATGGAGTAACTCAGATGTCTCTCAACACGCACCAGTAGCTCACGGATGATACTGAAAAAGGCAGAGGGGTAACACCAAAAAGATCTCTTGAGGGAGCCCAGCTCACAGCTCTCCATCTACACGCAATTCCCATCACTTCTAATCTAACACAAGCATCAATGTTGCTGCATCTGGCTTAACCTCAAGCTTTTTGAAACGCTGAATACTGCACAATGCCTCCAAAAGCCCAGAGGATGTGAGCTTTGTGATTTGCTCCTTTGTCTGTTAAAGATGTGGCCTCACCAGTCCTGAGTACAGGGGGATGATCACTTCTCTGGTCCTACTTGTCCCACCCTTTTTGATACAGGCCGGGATACCGTTGGTTGCTTGGAATCTTTTCTTTATATGCACACATGTGAGCTGGGCTCTAAAGAGCCAAAACTTCACATGTAGGGCCAAGATGAGGCAAGAACAAGAGACAGAGCTAGGCTTACAGGAAATCTCTTGCAAGTAAAGTTAAAAAGTAAAACCATGCCCTTTTTAGAATACACCAACTAGTAAATCAGTTGCCATTTTGCAGCTTTGTTTCATGTATTAAATAAGCTCAGTGGCTTGAGGGCTGACTGCCAGCATTAGGGGCAAATGCTCAGCTGGTAAAACGCCAGCTCCACCGACATCAAAGCAGCTAAAGCCATTTACAGTAGCTGAGAACCCAGCCTTCTAAAGCTGGAGAGTACAGGAATGTGGGCTCCCCAAACAGAAATACACTGATCACATTTCCATAAGTGACTCTGGCCTCACCTCCAGTTTCTCTGCAACGCTGCAAAGTGACAAGTCTACAATCACCTTCTAAATTTCTCCAGCATCACTTTCCAGAGACTGAAAGAGATCAACTCTCCATGCCAGCACAGGGTGGATATTTCTCAGCTTTCTGACCTGGCCAACAATCCTCACACAACCCCAGTCTGTTACTCCACACAGATGCTGCTGTCAACACCATCTCAGGAAAGTTTCCAAACATGACTGTCATCAAACCATAGCTCGCTTTCTTCCACATCATCTTGCAGTCAAGGGTCAGAGTAAGTCTATAACAAAAATGGTCCACTTCCATACAACTGGGAGAGTGAATACCAGAAAGTATCCTCTGCACACAACACTACAAAGTTATTTGGTACCCAAACCAGCACCAGATGAGCTATATCCTTACACAGATTACACAAATTACATCCTTATGAGGTAGCACTACTCCACCACAGGCTTCCTAATGCACATGTAGCAAAGAAAGATCATGCTCCCTCAGATGTCCTTCTCTGTCTCATCTGTGATGCATTCTCAGCATCAGTCACTCCAATAACCATAAAAAACAGCTGACCTACAAGGTGAGTATTTGGGAACTCCTGAACAGAGATAATAGGAAAGGCTACATTCCCAGTGAATCAGCCACCACTCAACTCAGGGATTCCCTGGGAGGAAGCAAGTTCTTCAACATGAAGCCAGATCTGCATCAGCCCATTCTTAGCTACGGGAAGAGAGGGAAGGGATGTAATGTAGCCACGACAGAACAAAATCCTTACTCAACTCTCAGCTTATTACTTGGCCCTTCAATGACTTTAACCTAAACCCAGGTAATTTACTGACTTCCTATAAAAACCTGGTATCCTTTCCTATAACCCTGTCATGCGTTTGGACTGAGGTTCTGAATTCGGTCCAATTATGTATTTGCTTGCACAGACTGGTCTGAAACATGACACAAACTAGATGAGTCCAGAACAGAAAGAAAATTTTCGTTAGAAAAATTAAAGATCCCAGATGCATTCTTTAATGCAGAGCAGAGCTCCCTGGAACTAAGCATAAACCGAAAAGTGACTCTGTTTTTACAACTCTAATAGCAAATCTGTGTGGTTTCCATCACACAAAAGCACATTGGTGACACTTATGGCATTCTAATTATATTAAATATCTAAAGCTTTTAAAATATTGGTGCAAATATCTAAAGGGGGAAAGGCTCAATTACCAAGGTTATTTTTTCCTGTTTCATCTAACTGAGAATAACCATCAAGAGGTTGTTCTACAAGATGTGATGGATTTAACCAGATGCTCTCATCGTTTCTACTGCAGTGCTTGAAAAAATAGCTTCTATAAATACACTAAAAAGCCAATGAATTACAGAAGCATGAAGTGAATTCAATAAGGTTAAAAACATGCTGGCATCATACACAATGCACTGAAAATATTAAGTATAGAGACCTCATTGGAGCTCTTAACACAGATAGCACTACTGATTTTAACGAGGAGGTTACTTATTGAAGCTGCCATATGAGAAATTATCATTTCCTCAGTCTGAACATGTGGATTTATCAGCTAAAGCAGGCATCTGAGTAAACAGGACTCTGAACAAAAGATATAACCTTGAAGATCAGATCAGCTCCCTTGCTGGTACCTGCAAAATGAAATATATATTCACATGCAAGTCTAAAGGAGTTAAATAATCTTATATTAACAAACTACTGTTGTCCACTGTGCTAGACTTTAATATTTGATGAAGTGTCTAACAAACCACACCTCATCTATCAAAGAATTGTTAAGCAGCTAAATTGAAATAAGCCTAACAACAGATAGGCAGAGTCCACTTCCTAAATCAGTTGCCTGCATCTTGCATATTGTTAACAAAGCCACATGTTCAAAGCATCAAGTACTGCTTGCTGACATCTTGCTGATAAGCAGTGGGAGCCCAGTAAAAATATTCTGCTTAGGAAGCATAATACCCAATTTATTTTTATACTAATACTTCCTATTTTTATTAGAGAAATCAACATCACAATAATAATTTCACAATCTTCACATTACAAATCAATGCTTCTGACAGCCTGGGTGGGTACATATTGCATGACACCAAGTACTCTTATCCAACTCTTACTGCACAGAAAGTGGGTAACCGGACAACAGACAGGACGCTAATCACAGCAGGAAAAGCAGCTTAACTGCACAGCCCACTCCTAGGATGCAAAACATCATCTGTTTTCCTATGGGATTTCAAGAAGCTTGCTGTGATCTCACAGATTTTTTTTTTCTCTGCCTGAAGCATGAAGGAGGATTGACATTCTTCTTGTGAGCTTAGATCTTCCCCCACAAAAAGTTAATTTATGCATTGCAATAAGGGCAGGTCAGAGGAGATAGAAGTATCTCTGGCAACTCCAGCACACTCCTCTCCAAAGTGTGAGGAGATCCAGAGATCTCACCACTCTTCTACAGTCAGCAGATCCTTCTGAAATACACTGGAAAGGATCCTGTGATGTTACGGGGCCAAGCTGTTGCTAAAACAACTAAGAGAAACTCTATGTTGCCCAATACCAAAGCAGGATGGACACAGAGTTGTTAAACCATATCATCTTCCAAAAGAAATATTAGGATCAGTGTTGTCTTAAGTCTGCTTGGAAGAATCAAAGCATTAACAGACCAGAGAAAAGCCTCACAACATTACAGAGGAAAATGATTTTAAATAAAGTTCTACTTTCTACCATGTCAATGTGCCTCAGCAATCCTGTGTCATGACAAATATGCCCTCATTTTACCTTGTCAATCACACATCACATACACAGGATTACTCAAGCATCCAGAAACCTCTCAGAAAGTATAATTATGGGATTTAAAAAAATACATAGCAAACCACTATGCTGCAGTCATGCTCAAACTTCTGCAGTTGCAAGAGACACTACTGGAAGACAACAGGGATTATGGCTACCTTTATTTATGGCTACAAACATAGGGTCTTGACAGGAAACCTCCACATTACGTTATGTACCACAGAGTCACCTCGAACTTGCCCAATGTTAACAAGAATATGATGACAGCATTCTGCTTAAACCAGAAAAAGTACAGACCTGTGTCAAAATATGACATTCAAGCACAGAACATAGCATAAGCATAGAAGAGACAAAGGCCTGCAGCTCTTCAACATACCACACCTGCATTTTCCCTCTTATAGGAAGTGGATGGTCTTCCTGTTGAAAAACTTGTCAAGGCAAAGCACAGCTCCTTGTGTTACAGCACAATTTAACTGTGCTCCCAGCACAACGCCTTACTATTGCTTTCAATGCTTTGCCTGTAATTTCAAGCAGAGATGCCAAGATGTTCCTGATAATGTTTACATTCTCCAAAGAAAGTCTGTAATGTAAGATTCCTCACTAAACCTCTCCAGGATTCGGATTCTTTAAAAAACAAACAAACAAACTCCACTGGAATACTGGATTAATTTAGGAATGGATTAATCCAACAGAAAAATGTAGCAAGTTAATTTATTTTATAATATTGAGAATTTAATTGTAAATTAACTCCTTAAAAATTCAAGAAAACCAGCTTTTTACATATGTAGAAGAATCTATAAAACTGCAAAACAATGTGAGAAAGAAATTGCTAACAAGTTTGCTCATGTTTTTTCACCTGAAACCACTCTGCCAGGATCAATGCATAAAAGGATTTACTGCATCCACTAACTCAGAATGTGCTATTAGTGTGTCAGTAATGACAACCCTTTCTAAATCAGTGTTGGTTTTCAGGTTCTATGTAAACAATCAACCTTGTATTTCCTCTGAAAATACAAATATCCATGAATCACAAAAGCATATTGGTCTCATGCTGAATGATTACCCAAAAGTAATTATTCCCATGTGACTATAACCAAATCTATTAATTTAGGACAACAAACGAATTCTCAGGAAACGAAAAGGTTAAAATTTTCAAGGAGACTACATTCCCATTAGAAATAACATTTTTAGTTTGATAACTGAGATAAGTAAAAGGGGATGTATATAGCTGCAAGGTCCAAAAGCTCTCATCTTTATCATCTCACTGCAAGACCTTAACTTTCAACTCCCATTGATATCACTGAAAATTTATGCTCAGTATCAATCTTAAATTTTGAGCTTGAAAAAAAATTAATTTTGATCTCCATAAACCACACAGGAAATGGTTTATGAGACTTCTTGATATTTTTTGAATAATGAAACATCTGGCCTAAAATTCTTCAAATTAATAAAGGAAAAAAATCTTGTTCAGGATTTATTATTGGGGGAGGAGGGAGAGCTTTTCTCCCTTCTCTGATCCTCAGAAACATAGTCAAAGGTGTCTGAAAATGCCTAGAACTCTCACCTGGCCATAGTTTTCCAGCTACTTTCCAGTCTTCCAGATGTTTCTGAGGCTGAACTCACAGGGTTAGTTAGAGGGTTCATTACTGAATGATTCTGAAGCAGCTATAATGATTACAAAACTGAGTAAACACTGAGTACTTTATTCTAATGGGTCTCCTTTACTACATCTCAACAATAAATCATAGCATTAGGAAAATTATAGTCATCTTCCAATGGAAGCCTGTTGTATGGATTCCCACTAGGAGCTTTTTAACATGCACAGCAAAAATACAGACACTTGAGCATCATAAACATCAGAGCATCACGTGGCTCTCTTCACATCCATTTTTGAGGCTGACAGATTGGAGCAGTGATATAAAAATCAATGCACTTATCTGGAAGAGCTTCATATTTAGGGTTTTTTCCATCTATTATGACTTTCTAAAAGCATCAAGGAATATCTTAGCATCTGTGTGAAATTCAGCAGTTATAACAGGAACAACCTGAGAGCTGATGTTTACTAAAAAAGGTCAGAGAATGATTTATCTTGGACAACTTTATATCAATTAATACAAAAAGCCTGTGCAACAACTATAGCAGTGAGAGGAGCAGATATAATATTGGCATTTCTGATGGGGACATGAGTTATTCAAGGAAAAAAAAAGAAGCGAAAAAGAAACACACAAAACCAATCTGCAAGATAAGAAATTCCACAAGGGACCACTGTCCAGACACAGCAGTCCAATTTTGCCCAAGGTTTATGATTCATTAACATATCAGTTACTTATTTCAAAAGAGTGATCAGACATTCACCCATTCCTCATAACTTTTTAAACTAAGATGTTTTGAGGCTCAAGAACAAGGTCTCAAACACATTCTGGGCTGGAGAACGTGTAAGTGTAGCCTGGTACTAGTATTGAACAAAGCTGCCTCTCTGGCATGCAGGAGCAGACAGAACTCCCACAAATTTCCCTATGGCAGTCTTTCTCCATAGGTTTTGCTGCTTCTCCCAGCTCTCTCCCTAAAAGCACACCTAAAGGAACAGGACATAGGAGAAAACCAACTTAGAAGAAAATAGCCCAAATTCCCAGATCACAACAGCCTTCAGTGGGACTTGCCCACACCTGTACAGAGTGACACAGAGAGAGAATCTGTGAGTGTTTAGGAATTTGAAAGAACATCTCAGACACACACATTAGGGCAATTGTTTGCTCCAGTGAGCCACAGCAAATAACAACAGCAAACATCTCAAGTTCATCTGCTAAAGTGATCTGTTCTTAAAGCACAGAAACTGCCAGACAAAACTCCTTTCTCCCTTCAGGGAGTGGAAAACCTCTCTCAACCATCTGCTGGGTGCAGGAAGCACCCTACGTGTCATTGCAGTGTATTCTGTGGTCGCAGTAACGCAAAAATCCTGTATTCCCTATGCCAATGGGAAATAGATAAAGAAACTGCTGCCTCATGGGGAGCAGCAAATGTGTGGGTGGGTGGGTGCTAGCAGAAAAGTGACACTGAAAACAGATTTTTATACCTCTAGCTGGAAGTGACATCCCTCTCCCTCTTCCAGCTACAAGCAAGTGACCTTAGATCACCTTCAGTGGCCTCCTTTCACAACAGCACACTTCCAAATTTTTTTCCAACACACAATCTTTTTGTTTCTTTTCTAACACAAAATAAGAAGCACAAATTCTCCTGACTTTTTTGCTCCAGCCTTCTGTCTTCATTTTCTCTCTCCTAAAGCTATTGAAGTACGTGTATATTCAGAGTGCAAACACCACTTCTGTAAAACATTGTCTGGGGACAATTAAAATGATATTGACTTTCTTGATCAGTTCAAAGACCTTTGCAAGTCATCCAATGAACATTATGTTCCTGGAATACGATTACAGATTTTTGAGTGGCCCATTAAAACAGTAAGAGGACTGTCTCCAGAACTGTGCCCCATTGGGTGATTTCTGCAGCTCTGAATTATTGCGCTGAAGAGACAGAAAAACAGCTTTCAAGTGAGCTGTCATTTACAACTCAAACAAGAAAGATGAGCAAGGGCTGATTATTCACAACTAAAGTCATCTTTGGCACTGAAAGATACCAAAAAATCCCTTCTGGAAAAGCAAGCTATGACTTCCAACTTGAACATCCTCTTGGCTGCTTCTCACCTAAACTGCAGACATACTACACTGCTCCACAAAGAACAACATTGGCTTCTGCTTTCCTAAACATTGGCAAAATATAATAAATCTACAGATTTAATGAGTACCATTCTCTATTTCTGCTTTTATCATATAACCCATGACAGAGATAGCTATTTATTTTCTCTTAATGTTTTCATCAGCTGTGGGACACTTCTTCCAATTCCAAAACTGGCACTTGCACTGCCAGACAAAGAATGGGAAGATTTTCAATACAAGGTCCAGGTTAGGCACTACACCAGCATGACAGTGGTTGGTTGCCAACTTCAGCCTACTGAGAAACTACATTTGAGGCAAGTCCCTGAGTGATGTAAGCTGTCACCTTTCTATAGCTACATTATTTTGCACTGTCCACAGATCTCCACTTTTAATATATTTTAGGCTTTTTCCACTAGTACACCTGATTTCTAACATTTCTTTTAGCAAATAACTAGACATCATAACCCTTACTCTAAAGAGAAAATGCAAATGGGAAACCTGATCAATGCTTTGATAGGGTTGGGGAGAGGGAAGGAATGAGGAAGTGACCTAGCAAAGAAAAAGTTATGTTTAAAAAGGAAAAGTAAAAGACCATTTACAAGACACTATTTCCCAAACAAAGCTTTTCAAATGCATCTAGAGAGATGGAAGGCACAATGACTTGTGAAATTTATAAATGCAGGGTAATCGTTAAATTGTTGTTCTGGTGAACGAATCCACGAGAAATCCAACATCTCCTGCCAAGGCTCTGGCATATAGCTCCTGTAACTGTGTTAGTAAATGTTAATCGTCTACTTAAGTCAGTGTTTGTGGATGAACAGCTACCATCCAGGAAGATCACTGAAATGGAAAATGTGGAACAGGACAGCTCTTGTAAAGACCCTGATCTTCAAAGAAGGCTAATGCCAGTTCCCACTACACAAAGATTGAAGTACAAGTCTTTTGCCAGCCAGGACAGAGGATGGAGAGGAAAGATCCCCTGAAGCAGAAATACTGCAGCCAACAGACATTCACACCTTTAAGACAAAAAACTCACAGGCTACAGAAAGCCATTGCGGAAAGCCTAGAGTCTCCAATTAAAGCTCAAAGGTCCCACAAACCACAGAATTGTTTCTTTTAGTTTATTAATTTCTCCACATTCCTTTTCTGCTATCTAATGTAAAGATGAGTTGTTTCAAAATCTCTTTTTGCTACAAACACCACATTTGCCTGAATTTTTAGAAAGAGCATCCCAGAGGTTCAAACCAGGGGCCAAAGGCTGTTCACGCAACAGATAACTGAAGAAGACCATGACTTCACCATTGGGCCCTGGACTGGGGAAAAAGAACAATTTCTAACCAGGAAGTGTACCATGAGAAAAGACAGACACATACACATGCACAGAAAAGCTGTTAAATATAGTTTAATATATGTTAAATACAGCGTATTTACAGCCCACTGTGGAAAGAGCTGTGAAATACCCATCTCAGGTAAGTATGTCAGGTAAATCACCTTAGGGTAAGCAAAGCCCAGTTTCATGCTTCAGTTGCATCAGGTTCAATGCTAAGGCATGGTGCTTGAAGTAGAAAAGTTTGTCTCACCACATAGATATTTCTTGAAAAGGGACGTAAAGGCTACTTTCAGAGAGCAGAGCCTGGAGAAACCAAGAGTGTCCTACAGATGAAACCTGCTGCTCCCAGACACAGCGCTGTAGAGACCTAAACTCCTGCCCAGCTCTGAGTACAGGGGGAACAGAAAGATGCTGCTTCTGTTAGATCAACAACAGGTCCAAGCTGTAGGAGAAAAGCACCTAGCCCCAGACAGGGCCAGCCCAGCCACCCTCCACCCCATTCCTGTGTTCCTCCCCATCTGCATCCACTACAGGGCAAAAACATCTCCATCCTCAAAAATACCTCTTTACTGATTAAGAGACAAGAATTTACTACATCCTCAGGAGAATAATCTTCATCTTGCACCTAAGCTTCTTTTACTTATTACCATGAAATAAAAAGCCTAGCCTTGCTCTGTTATTTTCAAGGAACACAAAGAAGGAACACACATGCAGCACATGCTTTATTCAAAACACCCACTTCTATTTCTTTTTGATATTCAGTTGATCTCTGCTTTCTGAAACCCACGGCAGAAGGGATTTCCTAAATGAGAAGCATCTTATTATTTTATTCATAAACCTTAACTGCATACCATTCATGTAAATTGACAGGTCTATTTTCTGTCACCTTGCACTTCCATTCACAGCCACATAAAACAAGGATAAGCTGGATATTAAGCCCTACACACTGCACTAAACAATTATTCAATGTTATGCACTTGCTCTAAAGAGGCTTAAAATACTGCTCAACAGCACTGCAGAATCCAGCCCCTGCTGCACCAAATGCCCCCACAGTCTTTCATCAGTACTCTTTGAAGTCCTTGGAGAATCACAGCCTCTAATTGTATCTGCTTAGTAAAAAAGATCATATATAAGGTATTAGTCAACTCGTGTCTACAAAACCATATCCACCCTGCGACAACAGGAAAAAGAGGCCTTGATCTTGCAAGCCCCAACACAAATAACTTGTTGCCTCCCTACTACTCATGTCAGTGTGGGAGACTGCAGAAGAGCAAATCTAGAGAGCAGGCTGCAGGCTGCTTAAAGAGGAACCCCCACAGCAAACTGGATAATGTCACAGAGTCCTGTAAATTGTTTATTTTAACATTATACAGAAGGGAGATTCATGCTGCTGTGAGCTAGAGTTTATAGCTACCAAGTATAATATGCATGTGCCAGTGAGAAATTTACAGCTTTGTTCCCTGGTGGAGCTGAGGGTGTACCCCCAGGCTAAGCAGTGGCATTTAAATCACATTATTAAAAAAACAAACAAACAAAACCCCAACAAACAAACAAAACCCCAACAAACAAACAAAACCCCAACAAACAAACAAAACCCCAACAAACAAACAAAACCCCAACAAAACCCCAACAAAACCCCAAACAAACAAAACCCCAAACAAACAAACAAAACCCCAAACAAACAAACAAAACCCCAAACAAACAAACACCAAAAAGCCCCCCATCATCAAACAATGCACATTTTGACCATTTTAAAGTCAGAAAGCACCTTTCAATTGAAATCTTCAGTTCTCATCTTTTTTTAGTAGTAATTTGCTCTCCTTCTAAAGAAATTAGTGAAACTCATTTTCCATTGCTAATTTGAAACCTTTCCCAACCAGAAGTGCTCTGCACCTACTAAC
Source organism: Bucco capensis (assembly GCA_013396975.1). NCBI lineage: Eukaryota > Metazoa > Chordata > Aves > Piciformes > Bucconidae > Bucco > Bucco capensis. Next base: position 491,094 of record VWZO01011706.1, on the reverse strand, counting down.
ATTTATTTTAAATAGTCACTAGGAAAAAAAAAAGCATTTACTATTTATTGTATTTCCCCTCTCATTTCTGACTCAGCACAAGCTACAGATAGAAACAGAAATCTGACTTAAAAAAAAGGCATAAAATCAGGCTTTCTTTAAACTCCTGACAATAAAATGTACACACAGAACTGCAAGATGTTATCAAGTTTATCAGAAGACTTACAAGGATACTTTTTTATTGAACAAGAATGTGTTATATGCAGTCACATCAGATACTTCAAATTGTTTTACTGTCATAAACTTTAAACTTTTAGCACCAACATTTTCACCCACTTTTTTTCTTCGGACATAGAATTTGAAACTAGCACTTTGTTTCTCCACGGATTACATTTGCCACTGAAAAAAACAAACTAAGACAAATGTAACTATGTAAAAAACACCTGTGAAGCTGAGCAAGCAGCTACCTCCTGCATAACACAGCTCCAGGTCTCTACCATTTTATCTCCTTATCTTTTACTGGCGTTCTCCTCTATCAGTCCAGCTCCTTGCAAGTATTTACACAAAACTACAGTTAATGCATACATTAAGTTAGTGGTCTGATTAGTAACAGAGCTGATGGAAATTGTATTTATGGAAGTCATCTGTCAACATGTGATTTTTTAATTTTTTTTTCATTATTTTTTGACCTTTACCATGGTTGATTGCAGAGTAGAATAAAAAGATGAAAAGCTGAGCTATCTGAAGAGCTACAATATTTTGTTCCCCTTTTCTGGAAAAGACATGTTGCTTTTTTGACTGCTAAACCCAAAGTCTCTTCTTCTAAGATGTTCAAGTCAAATAAACATTTAAATTAACTTGAATCCTTTTACAGGCAGTTTCAAAAGGAAAAAGGGGAGCAAAATTTTTGGTAGAAGCACAGGTACTGTACCATTTACTGAAGATTAAGTTAGGGCTTTTTAATCTGTTCATTATTTTCATTTAAACTCCAAGGTTAAAAATATATTTCCTTTCAAGAAAAGCTGCTTGGCTTGTTTGGTACTTTATAGGGTTAAAAAAAACCCACATGTCTCCTGCAGCTTCTAAAGGAATCTGCCAGTCCAGAAATTCATCCTTATATGCATCACCAGCAGCTGCTGCAACAGAAAAGGTTCATGGTTTAACACAGACAAAATAAAAATTTACTGGAGATTGCTCAGCTGTACTTGTCCTGCCTTATTGCAGTGTCTACCAGATATGAAGTGTCATTTGTCAAGTCACACTTTCCATTTAAACCAAATCCCACCTTACTTTACAGCTCCATGCTTCCTCTCTCCTTCTCCCAGAGCTGAAAACTCTTACTGGCACAAGCCAGCTGGCAGAAACTAGCAGACATGAACTTGATCGATACCTCCCACCTGCATTTACTTTCAGCATAGCATGAAAGTCTCCTCATCCTCCATCTACAGTACCCTCCAGCTAAGAAAAAAACATAGTAACGAGTATTTTCTCATTTGCTACCCAAAGGAAGTGGCTGTGCTGGTTGTGTGGATCTGTAATGCTCAGCAGAAAGTGACCTGTCACACAGTTCACTGAAGGTGGAATCTAGACAAACTTTCCAACTGCTACTAAGACACTGATGCTCCACAGTGCATTAAGAGGAGCAAATATATTTAGGCTGCTTCAGCTTCCTTGCAAGCCACCTACTGAAAACATCTGCCTCCTGCAATTGCCCTTCCATTCCCTTCTTGGAGCAGAGGAAGACTAAGTCCATGTTGGAGGGTCAAAGGATCCACCTGCCACCAGTTATTTCCAAGATACCAGTGGTCATGTGTAAAGCACACATCAAGATTTGCTGGAGAGCTCTAAGGGAAATAAAACCCCAGGCTTCCCCAGACAGCTGCTGCATGCTGTCTCCCAGCCTATGCTAACAAATCCCTGAGCAAGTCTGCTGCAGGACTGGAGGAAGGTGCAGAAGCACTCCAGACACGTCAAGCTGCTCAACCATTTCTTTTTAGCCCAGAGTACTCAGCCAAGACAGCCAAGTGTTACAGAGCAAAACATTGTTTATAAATCATTAAAAACCGATTCTTGTACATGGTTATTAATGGATTATGTATATGCAAAAGGGGTATGCATTACTCACCATAATCAGTGGAGAGGAAAAGGTATTAAATTGTTGTCATTAATACCTTATTAAGTCAGAGAAAGAAAACAAGCCACAGAACATACCCTAGCATTATAGCAACATTTTACAAAGCATAACCTCAGTCCTGCCTAAGATTGCACATTTGTCATTCATATGAATGACAAGAACCTAGAAATCTCTCACATCTTTTCCATATCAGACATAGGAGCAGACAGAACAGCGCTGAGAAGATGGGCAGCTGAGTTCAAAGGCCCAGAGAGAATTTCTCATGTCTCTGAGGGCAGTATTTATTTTGCTGCTGTTTTCCAGCAGGCTGAAGACTCAGCTCTGTGACCTGCTGCAAGATCAGCCATTCCAGCTGCAGGGGTGACAGAAATCAGGAACCAGAGTATATTTCAACAGCACTTTCTCAAACACTTCCTCAGCATAACACATTCAAGCTTACCTACCTCAAACAACAAGCCTTGGTAGACACAGGCACCTGTTGGACAAAAAAAATAAAATAAACCAGATTAGAACCAAGCAACACCAGCACACTCTCCAGTTCATTCTCCAGTGAACCTGCTATATAACAGTACAAGCAGCACTTAGCAGCCAACCCTGGCCACACGCTTGCCAGTGACAAACCAAATGCGGTTTCGGTGCAGCAGGGAAACCTCTGGGCAAGCTTCAGACTGCAATGTCAGGGACTCTGGCAAAGATGGACTCAAGAATTTGGACAGTGGTGCAAACAAGCCAGAGACAAATGGGGAGACCTGTCAGGGTAATGCAGCTGATCTTCAAGAAGAGGTTAGCATGTGCCTCTGCAGCCCCTCACCAGACCACTGATGAAGTATCACAGCATTGTAGCTGCAAGAAGTTGCTCAGTCTTTTTCAGATAAAAGTGAAGAACACAGACAATCAGAGTAGTGGGAGAATGCAAGGCAGTATAATGGGAGTGGACACAAATCTCACAAGGATCTTAGTGCACCATCACCAACACTCACTCACTTTTGAACATGGCTAGTATCGTAACCCATTCACACAATCTGTCACCCATCTGAGGGAATGTGACATAAGTCAGGCATATGGTACCACTCGTGTGAGTGCCACGTTCTCTCCCTCCAGTCAAAAAGGCTGTCCCTGATAAGATGGGAATTCTCACAATATACACATAAGATAAAGCTCAAATTAACTTCAAATAGTTGCCTAGTCTCTCCACTGAAATAAAGGGAGGCCACAGCTACTCAATGGCAAAATATGGCCCTTAAAAATGCAATGTTACAGAGCATTTAAATTGCATGCTAAAAAGCAGTATCTTCTCTGTGCTCCTATAAAACCTTCTACCAATTACAGGAGAAACAAATAAGCATATGAATATCCACACAAAAATGCAATCACAGCAAGGAGAGATGACATGAGTTTCTGCTCCTCAATCACTAGTCCATGGGCAACAGGTCACATTTCACCTAATGACAAACAGGACTCCTCTTCAGCCTTCCTAGTCCTCACCACTGACACTGCTGGCTGAGAGAAAGGTTCTCCACGCCAGTGACAGATACACACACATTCAAGCATACTTTATATATTCTACTTCAGTAAATCAAATAAGAGGTTAGAAAATAAAACCATGACTAAGTTGAAGGACAGTTTTTTCATTGATTTTCTGGGAAACAGCCATTCTCAAACAAGTTTCTACTGAAAACGTGACAAGATTGTGAAATCAAAAGCATCCCAAGATACTCAAAGATGAAAAGAACAAACATGGGGAAAGCTGCCTCAAGGGACCACCCAGAGAATGAAGAATATCCTCACTGAAGAGTGGTGTTTCCCATAAAATGTGGATTAGACAAATTTGTACAGAAAACCTTGGAGGTACACTGATTTGAATCAAAAGCTCCTCTTTTCAGCTGATCTTCACCTCGGCTACAAGAGACTGCAGAGGCAGCATGAGGAATTATTTTTCCTTACCAAGAAGATGAGCTACAAGAGCCCAACCATGTTTCTCCCAAATTTGGCAGATACCCTTCTACTCAAATTGACAGTAAGCAGATTGAGTCCTACCCATCACCTACACAGACTAAGCACCAAAGAATACTGAAACACCACAAAACCGATTAACAACTTCACATTTGACATGTGAGCTCTGCACATTTGTGGTGGTGCCAAGTTACTTGAATGCAACTACGACTCAGACTCTCAACAATTACCTGTTCATTCGTTTACTTGACTTTTGCACCAATTTGTGTCCTCAGAAAAAAATGGAAGCACTTGACCATACCTTGATTTCTTGTTACTGTATTGATTTTCAAACACCAATTACCCTCCTACTCCCTACATCTCTCTCCTCTTTCCCACTCTTCTTTTGGCAGGAGAGGATAATTTCAAGATTCAGCATTTAGCTGCACCTCAAAACTCAGTGTAAAACACAAGGTCACATGCTATGGGAAGGCATTTGGAAAAAAAAAATTAGTACCAGTTAGTTAAGAACAGCACAGCTTGGCTATTATGCTCCAAAAAAAGGGCTGGCTACTCTTTCTTTCCCTCAGTAATAGCTATAGGTCCTCAAAAGTACCAACGTAGCAAAGTAACAGTGGTTTGACACCCTAAAATGTGACATAGGGTATCACAGCCCCCACTGAGGATTTGAAAACCTTAAAAGACATGGGGAGATGATCAACAATTTAAAAAGAAATTAAAACCCCCAGCATTTCCTACTTTTGCTTCAAGAGGCTGTAATTACATCTAGGATCCTTTGTACAAGGCACTATAAACACATGGTGAAAGAGCAGTCATGTGCCAAAGAGCTCCTCAGGGGCCAGAGAATGGAGTAAGGACCAAGGCAGCAAGGCAAGAGCAGCTGCCTCAGATAGTAACAGACTCCCAACCCATTGACCTCCAACATGTGGGACTAGAGAGCAAACACAGAAGGTCTGATTCTTCCTCTCCATTGAAGCAAAGACATATTTTACTCCCTCATAAGTTACCAAGAGGGATACTAGGATATAACTCATATAACAGGACTTGGAAAATACCAAGTTACAACTACCCTTGAGCTATTTTTTATCCCCAGCTATGAGAGAGCCCAAGACACTGCATGATGCATGTAAGCATCATCACTCTTTGTCATGGTACCCTGGCTTTGCATGCAACCTGAGGTCCTCGGTGTGACTAGCAACTGTTTGCAAAGCTCATCTGAAAGAGTTTCCTCAAATGATCATATGGCCTTTCACATTTTGAAGAAGCTTGGGAAGAAATCCCCACACTTTTTGCCTTGGCATTTTTGTGTTGAGTATATTGGATGCAGCTGGTTGGTAGTTTCCTGGTTTGGGGGCTTTAGGGTATTTCATTTATTTTAAAATAAGTCTCTCAGAGTACTGCCCACCAAGTTAAAAGTTAATATCCCAAATTCCTATCTAACAGCTCCTCAGCTCACACATACATAGCTATATTTAACTACTGTTACTCAACAAGCCAACTATATCAAATGGGAATCACACTGTTTTGGTGGAAGTATTATTTGGGGAGTCTGCCATTTCACATATCAAACAGTTGCATTGTCAAAGGAAAAGCTGGAAAACAACCTAAGAGCACAAATGGAGCCACAGCACTTTCTAAAACTTAAAACATCAGCAACTTTACTGCCTGACAGCATTTTAAGATCATAACCTTGAACTTCTTACAAGTCTGTCCAGAACACTTTTTGAAGGATGAAAGAAACCAATACTCTGTGCCATCTATGGCACTATTACAGCATTCACAGCAACACCCACATGCATCACTCTGGACTCAACCCTCCCCTTCCGAAACAAGCAAGGTGGATGACTGCTACCTCCTCTCCACAGCTCATGTCAGTGCTGCTTAGGCTGCCAGACTACTAGCCCGCACCACAACGTTTCTGAGCCCGTGGGCAAGCGGTTTTCCCCTCACCACTGCCACGAACACCCGTGGAAAGTGTGCTGGGCCAACCTGAGGGTGGTTTCTGTGGGTCTGGGCAACTAAAACCCACAAACATCTTTTTTGTGTAACCCCAACCCTCAGCCTGGTACGGGGGTATTGTTATCCTGGGCTGCCTCCTCGCCCTCTGGCCCTCAGCAAAAGGTGCCGAGCATGAGGGAAATCGCTCCACAGTCCCAGCCCGGCCGGAGGCACCCTCGGACCACCCTCCCACCTTGTACCCTCGAAGAACGACACGCTCCTCACCCCACCAGCCCTCGGCCGCTTGTGGGCACTCTTGAGTGGAAAGAGCCGGGGGGCAGAGGCGGGAAGGACCAGGCACGGCTTCCCTTCGGCCCCCCTCGCCCCGCCCGTGGAGAGGCCGCCAAAATGGCGGGGGGTGGGAGGCGGACCCCCGCCCGGGTCGGGGAGAAGGAGACAGAGAAGGGAAGGAAAGATGCCCCAAATCTACCCCAGGGAGATGAGGACTTCACCTCAGCGAAGGAGCTCAGCTTATCTTCAGGGCACCAACTGCCCGCGGGACGGGACTCACCTGAGGCGGTGGTGGCGGCCAGCGCCGCGCTGAGGAGGAGGCACAGCACTGCCCAGGCGCCCATGGCCCACCGCGCTGCCCCTCCAGCGGCTGAGGGGGAAGAGAGGGAGAGACGCGNACCCCTGCCGTGGGTGCGAGGGGAGCCGAGCCTCCTCCTCTGCTGCTACCTAGTAAAGTAGCAGCCCAGAGTAAATCTGCAACCTGTCCTGGTTGCAGCAGTAACTGCAGCGGCGGTCGTTTGTCCTGCGATTTAGGCAAAGCAAACGTATTTGTATTGGAAAGCGTTGCTGAAATTGACCCCAAGAGCGTTTTAACAGCACAGGGAGGTGCCACGGTCTTTATCCTGGTCACAAATCGATGGGCTAGGATTGAGAAGTCATGGTCTCTAGGGGCTGTGAAGCTTTTCATTAGTTATGTTTGGATATCATTTTGTTTGGAGGATTAAGAAAAAAAATAAAATCAAAGGGGCACAGTCTGTTTAAAAGGACTGGGGTTTTTTGTCAAACAGGTCCCCATCGAAAGAATCTTTCCGTTTCCTTCAACTTCAGTTCCTTCGCTCTTCACCCATTATACAGACTTCCTCCATAAAGGAAGAATCAAATATTAGCAACCACAAATCAAGCACTCGAACTAAGTAAAACTACCAAAGCACTGAAGTTTGACTCTTCCCATAACAGTATTTTCTTTAGGCACTTCCCCACACTTGCAGTACCCTTGGTGCTTCCCAGCTCCTGGTCAGTCATTAAAACCTCACTGTTTCCCACCTCCAGCACTGCATGCTCAACAGGAGATACTAGAGCCAACTTTTCCAAGTACTTCTGCAATATGGAAGTTGGGTTCCTTGAAGAAGCCACAGGATTAAGCAAACAAGGTGCAAGTTTTGAAGTCACAGCTATTAAACCGCTGTATGCAAAAGCCCAAAACTGAAATGAGCTAGAAGAGTAATGCTATTTTTACCAGTCAAGGAATTAAATTTTATTATTTTTTTAATTTTTTTTTAACTGTTTCATAGCATTATCCCAGTTACTATACAGCAATCAGTCACTTGTACAAGGTTGGATTGCTGCAGCCTTCCTCTCCCCGTTGCTTTAAACAAAGTCTATCTGATTAAACACAACTATGCCAGCTAAATTTAATAGTAATTCCTCATGGTAATTCAATTTTTATTCACTTTCTAATGAAAACTACTACCTTGAACTTGGAGGACTTTTTTTTCACGATTGTATGCCATTAATTACTGTACCATAATTCCAGCCACAGACACGAGAAGTGAGATGTACAGCATGGCACTGATCCAAGATTCAAACAGCAATTTGCATGATTAGTTTCTCAGTGCTTTACTGAGTTAATACTCATTAGCTATTAGCAGGAGGTACTTTTTTACAAGGGTAGGAGCAGAGAGACATAATAACTACCACTGCACACACAAACACCAATCAAGTATTTCATGTTAATTTCAAATACAGAATAAATGATGAAAGGAGTAAATACACATGCCCTACTTCACTTCTAGTGCCTCAAATGAAATTCAGGACAACTTGACCAAACTGAAAGGAGCACTAGCAAGGCAAATGAAGTGAAAATACTAAAAAGAGCCAGGCACATACAGAGTTTAACTTAAAAAATGTGTAAAGCCCAAGAGATGAGTTATGTAAATGATTTTATATGAATTAATAACATTTAATCACTTTGAACTTTTCACTTCTGGTCAAATGGTCATTGTTCTTCTGTGCAAAAATGTAAACAGGAGGCCAGAATATACCCTCTGCACAGCTCTTCCTTCTACTGTTAACACTTCTAGCCTGTCCTATGGGCAGAATTTTACCATAGCTGAATTTTTATTGGCATCTTCATCTATTTCTGCTCTGTCTTCTTTAAGAATAAGCTGACCTGTTGAAGTCCAGAGAGTGGTGTAACAAACTGACCTCCTTCAATGAGTAGCAGTATCAGTGCTGTGCTTGCACTGACCACTGCTTTTAGCATCTCTGGGGGGAAGAAAGTAGATTGCTTTCCTGAGATGAAAGGAAGCAATAGCTACACATACAAACAATCCATGAACAAAATTACATTGTATCTTCTTCCCTTCTCTGGAGTTAAAATATGCACACTGGATTCAAGTCTCTTAATCAATATTAAATAGCAAATACAATTCATTTTTGATAGCAGCACTTTGCTGAATTCCAAGCAGCACACCCTGTCAAAATTGAATGAAAATCTCTACTAGTGGATGTTTTGCTTGGCACAGAGCAAGAATGTGCCGGAGGCTGCAACTGTGCCATAAGTAATTCACAGTTCTCATATGAAAAGTAAACAAACGTTGTATGAAGTGGCACAAGCTTTTTGGGAGAGGACTTAGCACTCATTCCCTAGCGTGTCAGGACACTGTCACGGACTAGAAGCTTGGCTTGACTTTAATGTGCTCATGGTTGTTTACAGATAGTATTATATTACCCGGAAGGATGAAGGATTTCTTTCTTTAGTTTAAAAAAAAAAAAAGGAAGGCTGTTTTTCTTATCTAAGTGTGAGATCAAGTACTGAATGGGTTTTATCCAGCCAAGGAGAAAACAACTTCTTTTCATAATATTCTGATGCTGTGATAAGGCTAGGAGATGAAATTCTCTCTCATGCTCTGTAAAGCCTGATACGCTCCAGCCATCTTTGACTACTACATACTGTATTTTAGTCTTCTGTAAGCAAAACTGCTTCATCAGTACATGAATTTGGAGAGGACAGATGTGTTTTTAACATATTGCCTTTAAGTCACATTTCAAAAGTTATTGTTTCCCTGCTTGGTCAATCTCCCTCAAACATTAAAATAGACCTTTAAAATACCAAAGGGTCTGCAGGTCAGTCCACATAGAGATACAATGCCTGTCCTTGATTTTAGTTTCAAGGCCTCCAACTTGCTAGATAGCCTTTATAGCACTTTTTTTTTTTTTACAAAGGCTTTGGAAAGGAAATGACAATTTGAAGGCCACTCTGACACACTGTAAGAAGAGTCTGCATTACAGAGTCTAGAAGCTTTACATCTAGTAGACATTTCATTCCTTCACAGAACATCCAAGACCACAAATCATTACTGAAATAAGGGAAATTCAATCTTTTACCAATGTCTTTGTGCACAGGTAAGGAATAAGACACCATGTCTATGCACTACATATAGTAATACTACTACTTAAAACACAATGAGATTAGGCCAATCTTTTTCAAGGCACTATCCACTGATACTGGATGCTCATAAGGACTTTGGAAAAAAATCCCACATAGTAAAACTCGTTTTCTTGAAATATGAAAAACTCCAGCTTTCCCTGCCATCTCATCTACTCACAATCCTGTTGGAAAGCCCCCGAGAAGCAGAAAAGTGACCCCTTACAAACTGAGTGCCCAGCACAAAATCACTTCTCTTCATGCAGAACTGCCTGCGTTTCAGCTCACTATAGCCAATGCAGATGTGCACTTCCACATGCTACCCAGCACACACAGACCTGGTCTTCAGTTTTGGGGAAGCACACGATTGACCATACTCATGCAAGACAACTTCCCAGCAGAACTACAGTCACAGGCCACCAGGCAGCATATTGGTCATAAATCCAGTAGGCATTTCCTGAAACCTCAGGAATTGGACACATCTTTCTACTACATCACATGCATATATTTAGCTACAATTACGATGATGTTCTTGTATCTTACCTCTCAAAATCCACTCCCTATCTTCAACAAAACTTGGGAGCTGAATACTGGGAAATGAAGTTTATCAGACTTTGTACAAGTGGCATCTTAAAAAATTTTGTCTTGCTTCTCTCTTATTTCTGCACCAGTCATTTCTCCTCCTCCAGAATTGGAGCCCATGCTGCTAGCAGTGTAATCGCAGGACTCCTCCTGCTGGCAAGACGAAGCTTTCAGAAAAGAAATTCAATACTCTTTCACGTACTTCCATGTTTTTCACAGGTAGTTTCATCAGAAAGCCTGATCTTTGTTCTCAGCACCTTCACAAATGAGCACTTCCATAAACTGCTAAATAGTAAAACAATACTAAGAGTAAAGCTAACCCTAAAAGCAAGCAGCTTATACTGAAAGCCACTGATTAAACATGGTACTAAACCTTAACGTCAATGCATGTACCCAAATCAAGGCTCCCTTGAAGCCTCCTCCTCTCAGGATGCTAATACAAATCATGGATGGACTCCCATGCTTCTTACCCTCATGGCATAAAAAGTTAACTTTCTAAGAACAGTGATAGGAAGTACGGATACTGTGCTCTTCCCAAACTAGCTTTCCACCTCAATGAGCAGCACTACCCCTCATCATTAAAACCACTTGCACACACACTGAATGCTGGCCCTGCAAGGTGCAGCTGTCAGGAATTCACTCTGACAATTCCTCCTTCATTGAGTTATGGGATGAAGCCTCTAGTCACCTGCAAGTTTAGGTACTTACAGAAATGACTACTTGTAAAGTAACAATGTTTATCCCTAACAGTACTTTTAGCCAGTCTTAACAGTTTTGTTTGGGGGTTGTCCCCCCCCACCATTTAAGTCAATGCAAGTTTTACTATATGGGCAGAATTTAGGCTATGGTATTAGCTTCACATGAAGTTTGGAGGTTGATACTATCCAAAGGTAACGCAGAATATTAACATCATAATTCATAATGACCATCTCAGCATTTAGAAACACCTCACCCCTTGTAGGTGCAATTACAATTTTTTAAACAAACTTCATCAGTGACATTATCTGGGTGGGCTCTGTGCTTAGCTTACCCTTTCCTAGCACTTTTGAATGCTTCAAATGAAGCACTCATCCCAACATCTTGGCTCAGCCCAATTTTCAGACCACAGGCAGACACACAGCAGAACCTGGCAGCTCTGTCCCTAGGAAAATGAAAAGTGGTGTCTCTACCTGACAAGTTAAATTCCAGAGGTGTACAAGGCTGATTTCACTTGACATTTCCAAGACTATGCTCAGCTACAGTACAGCAAAACAGCAGCTGTGGGACTAGCACTAATTCAAACCACTCACACCCTGGAAAACCCCAGTGGGTAGGGAGGGATTAGCCTTCCTTGCATATATTTAGAACATGGCATTTTTAACATCCCTGTGCTGCTCTTCTAATTTTACCTCCATGCCATAACTTACAGCAAAAGCCCTGTAAACTCAGTTTGACCTATACAGATTCCAAGTTTTTCGGAAGTGCAATTAATTCCCATAGAAGTCCAGGTGTAGGCTGAGTGTCAGCCTAAACCCTTCATTCCCCACAACTGCATGCAAGTCTGCATGGCAATTTCTTCCTTGTTTGGGCAAATGTTTCTGTGTGCACGAACTGTGAATCAGAGTTCATCATCTGCTTCTCCTTAGTTAAACTAACAGTGGTTTCATAGAAGACAATTTTAAGAGCAGTCATACATCATCAGCATTACTAAATGTATTACAACGCTCCGTTTTTTCCACATGGAACATCAGTGAACTTTTTCAATACTCATAAATAGTGGGGACTGCAAGCCACATACATCAACTCCTGCTTTCTTACCATCAGTAAGTGCATGCTTTTAGAAGCAAAGAGGCTGTGACCTCAAATGACGTAACCTAATACTTCCCCAAGAAGTATTTTTGTTTGAAATGAAGCTGCCAACCACATTCAGTATAGCTTGGATAGTGCTGCTGAAAGTTAAGACAGGAAGGAATGAAGGGTAAATGCACAGCAAAACAAAGCCCTTTGAGAGAAAACTAGGGTTCACTGACTGGCCTTCTTCACTTCTGAGGTATACAGGAAGACGGTTTCTTCCTTCCAGCCACCCTCCAAAGACATCTCCCCCTTCTTGCCGAGGGCCAAGTGTGCACAGCAAGAGTATGTGCTCTCATGCCCAACTACGTGCAAAGCATTTGCCTAGAGTACCTTTCACTGTGGAGGAACTTAATAGAAATTAAGTTTCCACTTCCTGCAGGTAACATCACACAAAAGCAGCTAGCATGGACTGGTTAACACCTCATAACACTTCCTGTCTCATTTCCCATGTTTGGGTAAGCAGACCCTGGGTTACTGCCGTTCTGCTTTTGATCAAAAATCTGTGCTCTGTTTACCTACCAAAGGAGTATTAAGCCCCTATGAACAAGAACTCTGGTAAAAAGGGAACCTATTATACAGGACTTAAAAGAACTTAAACGTTTGGGACCTATTTATACACAGCTCTAACTAATCTGAAATCACTAAAGCATTACAACCCCACACTTTGCAATGAGTAGGCTGTATTAATTTCCAGAAGCCAGCAATGCCATTTTAGTTACACTTTCTGTAACAATTAAACTGGTTTCTAAGGCATATTGGCACAAGAACCACACGTACAATAATTCCCACTCTTCATGTTTTGGGACTAAACTTATTAAAGCGGAATAATCTCAAATTCCTTCCCTTTCATCTCTCCTCCATGTCAATCAAGCATTTCAGGACGAAAATCGAAGTATACTCAACACCTAGTACAATGCTGTTCTTACAGACACGAGGCATTACTACTTGATCACAGTAACATGTACTCAGAAATGCAGGATTACACCTCAACAAATGCAGCTGAAAATCTGTTAAATTCATGAGCTACTATTTTGCTCACCTGACTTCTAGAGGCTGAGATTTACAGTATTCCCATAATGCTCAAATTTTCAAAGTACAGATTTCTGCAGGAATGTTTATTATTCCACACTTTTATTCTTTGAAAGTACACTCAGCAGTTTGAGAGCTTATAATTTAAGTTCACTTGTATAATTATGCTTAAACATTGTATTTTTTGAAAGCCATCCATCTTCAAAACGACGAGAGTACTTTTTTCTATAATGGGTAGTAAAGTCTTTGAAATAAGCCATGAAAAAATAAAGACCAAGAAGCCTATGCAAACGATAACAAAAGTCTTGCTTTTCTGCACCAACAGGTAAATTATCACATTGTCCCTTCTGGGGCGTTAACAGGACATAGTATCTCTTAATATTCCTTGCATATGTAATTCATTAGTAATAAAAACACTCTTTGCTTACACACAGGCACAAAACATTATTTGCAGGGTGAAACAACATTCCTGTAAAGCAATGTCCTACCTTTTGCTAAAATTCAGGGTTAATCATTTGCTCATGATCCATTTGAGATGCACATAAATCAAGAGCCAGGTCCTCAAAACTAAGCACTCCCCCAAGGCTTGATCTTTTTTGTTCACCCAAGCACAAACTCCAAAGACAAAGGTTACAGTATACATGATGCACTTGCAGAGGATGCTATACTTGAGCTAATGAAGTTAGACATATTGCAGATGAGCAGCTTATGAAATGTGACTTTTTTTTTTTTACTAGAAAAAATACCTAGGTAGAACTTGTCATAAGTAATCAAGCCTTATGCTACAGACTGATTAAGTTACTACCCTGTTCTGTGTTGGGACAGACTAGACTTGCTGGTACACAGCCGTCCATAACCAGCACAATCAATTAAGGCACAGAGTGGAGTGGAAAACGAGTGGAAAACAACCACAAATTTGAAAGACTTAAAATCCCAGGTTTCCTCTTGATTACCTGCCCTTGCCTACCTTCTGAATCTTGCCTGGTGCTCCAGAGCAGAAGTTAATAGACATCAGTATTAGGGAGCTAAAAAAGCCTTACTCCACAATTTTAACTTCTGCAGAACAGAGGGAGGAGGAGAAAAAAGGCATTATCCATTCTAAAGATACTTACAAATGACTACTATTACTAGCCTCCTCATCACCAATTCTTGATATAAGATTTAAACCAAATGGTATGTTTAGGGTAGTTAACATCACTGAATACATATGACAAATTTTTTTCAGTCACATCAACTCTTCACTTTGAAAAGCAACAGATTTAATTATCTTCTTTCCATGAGGCTTATAAGCACAGCCCATAGTAAAAGAAAAAATAAAGTGTTTAGATGGCTATTCAAGTGCACTGGCATTGCTTTCTCCATATACTACCTAGTAAGACTACTGAAGTCAGTGAGGAGCCTTCCTTTACCTCTTAAGAGAATTTTCTGACCAAACTCAGAGCAAAGCATCACACAATCAAAAATAGAGCAGTGTGGCCTAACACTAGTCTGTCAAGCACCCTGACTGACAGCAGCCAAATGCTTCAGATAGGACTATCCTATAATAATTCCTTTGATAATAATAGTAATTCCTCCAATAATAGGAACGACTTAAAGCCATGAACACAAACAATCTTCCAGAATGGATAAGCTCATCATTTTTGTAAATAGCCAGTCCTTTTTGGAACCATCTTACATTTCAATGTGCAATTTTACTAACATATATTTAGCAACAAAGTCAAAAAAAAACCCAACAAAACCCTCACCAAGAAACTCTTTTCCCAACACCTCTGCAGAAGAGAGCAAGAATGCCACCTGCTGGGAACAGCATGGAAAAAAATGGGAAAGAAATTCTGCAGCAAAGCAAAAAAACAACTCTTTTTAAAACAGCTAATTAAAAGATGCATGGATATTTATGCTGTTCTCCAGTTTATATTTAAGAACTATGCTGGTGAAACCAAGGTAAGCAAAATAAGAAGTCACAGCAATTGCCACAGACTGAATTAAATGAGGCAGAATGATAAGATTATAACACAAGCACACTCACATCTGGCTGCTGTGAAAAAGGGTCAGCGTTTTGGTTTGAATCTGTTTGACTCACACCAACCAGCTCCAAAGAACAAAGAGCTAATTATGCCAGAAGTGGAACCACTACCAAGTTGAGCCTTATGATGTTTAAGAGCTCAGAGTTCAACTTACTTATTGGGAATCTATCCCTTATGTCAAGAGATCTCCATTTCAATTAAAGAGTCTTTATTTTCAAGATTTGCCACCAAATCTAAGTGGTATGCATAGCTACTAAGACTCAGAGGAACAAAGTTATGCAGGTAGGTAACCAAAGGTAACACCCACAGCTCCCAACACACACAGATGGGATGGGGAGCCTTCATCTAGCCACTAGAAAATCAGTGCCTTCTACCCAGGTCTACAAGAGCCTAGTGCATCTCCAAGATGACTGACTTAGCAGAGGATCACAGCCCAATAGCTTCTAGCTACTCACTGCTCCAGTTATGTACCTGCTCCTTGTCTCCATATAACAACGTACGAGATCCACATTAAGCATCAGTCAGCACTTTTAACCAAAACAACTCATCAGGAAATGAAGCACTAGGAGGCTTCCTCTGAGTCACCTGTAAGGAAAAGAAATCTGCTGTTGCTTACTGTGAAGTCACCCCCACTCTCAAAACCCATTCACTTATCCCAAGTTGTTATTCACATGCCCATGAAGAAGAACATCTATGATAGAAAAAAGGCACAGAAGTCACACTTGTACTTTGTAGCTTCACTTAGGTTTCATCCCAAAACAGTTTAAGCATAATTCTTTCCAGAACATTGCAAAGAAACCACTAACTGGCTGGATTCTCTGAGGAATGTTGTATCAGTTACGCATAGATGAAATAGTAATATCTGAAGGATAAAGCACATGATCACTCCTTCCACAGAATACATCAAATTTTTCCTTAGAACAACCTCATTTATTACAATTTGCCACGAAGACTCACCTACATTCAGAGGCTCAAAGTAGCAGAGCAGTAATTCTTTGTATATCCCTCCTGTATCTACATACGCAGATAAAAATAAAACAAGGTATGATATCACAAGCATCATGCTGACATTACTCCCACCAACTCAAAAGGAACATCAGGTCTGATTCTGCAGAAAAATGGAATGGTAAATAAAAACTAACTTCCTTCACTGACAAGTTACACAGTAGCTTTCCACAAAGAACTGCATTAGTTGCTCTGAGGAGAGCAAAGTCAAGACAACTAAAGCATTGAATATTCTGCAATTTTAAGAGAGTAAAAAGCCCAGCAGTATAGATATACCATGTGCTGGCCTTCCAGCTGTAACTGTGGAAACCAGATGGCAACTTCAGAAGTTACAGAAACACTTTTATTAAAGTAAGAACTATTATGTGCAAAGACAAAAACCTAACACACAGAAATAGGGAGCTTCCAGCTACCAACAAGAAGAATTTAAAATGTCTTCAGTTTTGACAACAAAGTCCTGTTTGTGACAATGTTTCTTGTTAAACAGAATTTACAAGTGAAATTCACAAGTTAGATTTATTTTGTCTTTTCATATAGTATGATTTTAATTACACCATTTGCTTCCCAAGCTTGATCATCAGATCTACAAGGAAAGACATCAGGTGCTAAGATTCTTGGACTTGTTTTTCTTCATCATCTTCTGCATGTTTTTCTTCTTCTTCTCCTTCTCCCTCTACTTTCTCCATCTGAGGTAGAATTCCATCAAGCTTCAATAGCAAACCTTCACTGGTTGAAGATCTAATAACCAATCGCCTCACAATAGGATCTAGAAAACAATGAACACCACCAGTTTGGTCACTCTACCACTTTTCATGTCTCCAGGACGATTTATCTTAGTACTAATCCATACTGCGTGAGGCACATATTCAGAATCAGAACTAGACATGTAGAGAACACCCCTTCAGTTCAGAGAGTTTAACATCCACCCTAGCAGACTGGGTTCAAAATGCAATTCACACTCTGGGGCTGTTAAACTTGATAACATACTAACTTGATGGAAAACCTTATTCCTTTGATTTCTCACCAGCACTTGACATCACCAGTGGCCCTGGACCCTAGAACATACAAGTAAAGCTTCATATACACACTCCTCCAAAAAATTAAATACAGAGGAACTCACTTTGGGAAGTGGTCTGGATTAGCAAGGTAAGAGGGGAGAAGTTTGTTGATCAGCCATATATTCATACGCGATTAAGAGCACAAAAGAAATCACTCCCAATTCAGGATCCTAACATAAAACACTGAGAGAACCTCTGGGCAAGAACTACAAAATCAGTCAAACTTCTTTAAGTAAGATTAAATAGATCTTTACTATACTCTGAGAACATTTGCCTGGTGTTATTTTTAGTCCTGCATTAGATCAAGTGACTTGTAGAGGAATGCCATGTTAGTGATAGCTGCATGAAGACATGCTGTTGCATATGTTAAGTCTGAAAGGAACTAAAGAACAGATATCTATAAATAGTTGGTCTATGTGACTAATAGCTAGCAAGTATATTTAGACTCCATTGTTGTAAAGATGTGTTAATTATCAAGTTTGCTTCCTATAAATGGCAAATATTTCTAATCAAGCCAGTAAAAGCCACACCACAAGAACCAAGCTTGATACTGCAAAACCAGTAGAAACACTACTAGGGAAAGAAGAGCTTACCCTTACTTAACTAGGTTGGTCTAGCTCACATGTAAACTCATTAAGGACAAAAATACCACTGCTTTCTGCCTCTCTCTGCTTACACTTCAAGCCAACCAACCCTTTATACCTTTTATTTGGGCTGAAATGCTTCTAGAGGCATGCATACTTGGCTTTTCACGGTCTGTTCTCTGTACAGTAGTTACTATTAACTGCATCACTGGAAGAGATGCAAGAAGATTCTTTTTGCAGACATTAAGCCAATATTAATACAAAAAGTCGTTTTCTTAGCTCAAACATGGCTATTCTTCCATAAAATTATGTTCATAAATTACCATTTCCACTCCAGCTAAGCAGATGACATTTGTTTAAAGTTCACTTCATTATGATACTCTTAGTGATATGGTTTATTTTTAGGTAGTCCTGCAAGAAGCAGGGAGTTGGACTTGATGTTCCTTATGGGTCCCTTCCAACTTGAGATATTCTGTGATTTTATGATTCTACGACAAAGAGCAGATAGCCTATTAGTTGTTCACATTCTTTGCTCAAAACAGCAAGCAGAACCCACAGGAACAACATGCAGAATTAACCTTTAGTCCTCTGCAACCTGATCCTTTTGCTAAGGTATTACAAAGACTAGAATCTCTTGATTCTGTTTGCTGTAACTTCACCTTACACATTAGAAGAACAGTTTGCTTACCATATGTCGATGGTTTGAATGTGCAGATATCACTGATAACTGTTTTTAGATTGGCAATTATCTGCTCAGTAGGCATATCCAGCTGAAAAACGAAAAAGTAAAGTTAGCCATGGTGATACCTAAAGCCTAGATTAGTAATTCTGAAAGCACTGGGTACGTATTTATTCTACATTTGGATAGATTTTCTTTCTCTGTGTTCCCCATTAAGGAGTTAAAAATCTCATTAACAGCCTTATCCAAATGAGTGAGAAAAAATATGTTATGCATAGCTATATGCTCATCGTTATTCTCAATATTTCTACTGATGACATTAAATTCCCATGGCTCTGAAACAACATCTAGCCTTGATAAGACAGTGCTCCTGTAAATACATTCCTTGCCAAAAAAGGCATCCTTCTGAACAAACCTTGGAGTCTCACTTCCTGAAGCCACTTTGCTCTTTCCCACAGAAGACCATACTGCAGGCAACTCTCTCCACAGACAGGAAGATACACTAGAAATTCCTTCCTGGTGTCACATTTGGACTCTGATTTTTCTAAAGGCAACTACAACATGGGGAAAAAAAATTTTCTAATGATCTATAACATCCTGTCTTGAGACTTAGGTCATAACCCTCAAGAACAACAACAACAAAAAAAAAGACTTTAAGCTGCCCTCTGCAGATAACTTGATTCTAAAAGAGATATCCCAAGCGTCTCCCTTTTGCCTTAAGTTCTATGTCTTTAAAGAACATTTTACATTCCCAGTTTCACAACTTCAGATCTAATAATTAAACTTGACTGCTGTCAACTTCTGTTTTTTTTTCAAAGACATCTCAATTACTACTAAGAAAACACCACTGAGGCTGCTGACTTGTGGGAGTGTAACATTACATCAAGCCACTGGTCATAACTGAACTAACAGGCAACACCAGAGAGCAGCACTAAAGGGAAAAATCTCTCCTTGAGAAACACCAGCTTGGCAGACTCCCAGAAACATCTACGCTACTGTTTGGAATACAGTAACAGATCTCCGTGCCTCTGTGGAACATGACATTCATAAATTACTATTCTCTCACTGACAAGATTTAAGTGGTGAGCAGACATGCATTACCACTGAAAGCTTTCACAGCTTCCCAGAGCCTTGCCTGCATTCAATTTCCTCCCAGGGCCACTGCACAAACAGAAGGAAAACTAGGTCAGGTACAGGATAGTAGCTAGAGAGGGTGGAGCCATTTTACACAAGCCATAACCACTGAGTCACTCCTCTGCACACAACTGAATACACAACAGTGTGATAGAGCATGTCACACGTTGTGTGTGCAGTTTGTCACCTCTGCCACATAGCTGACATTACCTTAGCACATATGAACTCTAAACAAACTCTCATCATAACTTCCACTGAATACTGTCAAGCCAGTTTTTCGTTCATCTTTATTAAAAACTTGATTTTTCTTCTTTACTAGACAAGAATAAACTTTACAATAACTTTTACTTGCAGTTATTTTTGAGGCTGATCTATGGTATGAAATGATTAAGGTTTGAGCAGTCCAAAGGAAAAATTAAATAATACAGTTACAACACTTGAAACCAAGCCTGATCTATGGATTCGAGACATTTCACACAGTCCATTAAACTTACAAACAGCTGAAGATACTTCCTGCCTTTATCACAATGCAGGATGTAACACAATTCAGCAGAATAGTCTCAAGAACCTCAGTTCTCAGTATCATACAGACAAGCAAGTCCTTGAAATTCACATGCATAACTCAAAGCAGCTAGCCAGAATTAATAAACTTGCTTATCTCTAACACCATCAAAACTTCAGGGGTTAGAGATCTGGTACACTTCCCTTCTGTACCAGTACCAGTTAAAGGAAAACTAAAAATTAGTCAGGATTACAAATTGACAAAACAAATGAAAACAAAAACCCTGTGGAGTTTGGAGTAGGGAAAATAATAAGGGAAAACATATTAAGGGCCTAAAACAAAGAAGAGAGAAAAGACAGTCTTACATAACCAAATCTTTTACATGACAATAATGCACAAATGAATTCTGTATTTCAGGTGTAATGCAAACAGTTCTTGCTTTTTGCTCCAGTCCAGAACTAAAGTTACCAAAACTAAAAGAGTCTTTAATTATTAGGAAAAAACAAACACTTTTTTGATCCACCTGTGCATACTGATCATGGACTTACAGTCCCGAGTTTATTTATTTTAAAAAAGGTATCAAATAAGCTCTATTTCACTCATAAAACAGTGCTATGGAAGGCAGAAGGAAAGAGAAGCCTATGTTGAGATGTCAACTCACAATGAGATTACTAAGAATAGCAACTTTATAATCCTTTTTTATTATTATTACAATTCCTTGACAATACAGTGGCAAATACAGATCCCATTCTTAGTACCAGGTATACCTTGCTCTCGGTTTTAGTGGAGCCATCTTCTGTGACCACATAACAAAAACAAACAGGGCTCACATCAGCTGAAGATGTCACACAACTGAGTAAGAGTTCTGTTTACTTCACAAGTGAGTTAAAGAACATGCTTAAAAATCTTGGGAACACAGATTAAAAACATGGTTTTCCCCCTCCCTTAGCACTAACTTCGGTTCTGCTCCGTAGAGAAATCTTAACAACTCTATACACAACTTACTCTTGCTATTCTTGTCTTGATTACATTCTCATCTTGTACCGCGTACTCAAGGCCTTCTCTGAAGAATTGCACCATTTTGGGAATATCATGGCCCAGGGAATCTAATTTAAATTAAGAAAAGCAAAAAAGTAGTCTGAGTAATGTTTATTAGCATGGCTAAGTGTGATACAAATAAAGAATTCAGAATTTCCAAAACTACTCTTATTAAGACAAAAAAAAAGGTGGTTCAGTCACATACAGTCTAATACCCAATGCAAAAAAGTTTCAGTGTCACCTCTAGAGTTAAATCCTGTCCAGTACTTGAGATTTAAAAGAAATAATTGTTTCTTACTTCTTTTTGTGTTTGGGTATTTTCGTTTTAATTTTCCCCTTAGTGGTATTAACTTCGGCATTATTGCAGGAACAGCTACATAGAAATCCACTTGGATTTCATCTTCCAAAATCTGCAACAGAAGCAATTAAATAAATATATTTAGGAATACAATAAATTATCTCACCACACAAGTTGGCCTACAAGCACATCTGAGAACAGAAACTCATCTTTCACTCTTCACTGGCTACTAACTTCAAGCTTGAGTTTACCGGATGTGAGGCTTCTTGCCTCCCCCCAGTCATTGCTTAATTTAGGATATTTAAATAATGCTTAAAAATAAATAAATACCCATTTGATTAATTCAACTCCTCCCACAACAGCAGCTCCATTCTCACGAGCTGTTTCAGCTTCTTGTTCATCCTGTTGAGAGAAAAAAAAATGTAATGACATCTGTACTACTATGTGATTTATTTTAGACAATGAGGTATAAAACCAGGCTCTTTACAGATTAAGAAGGAAAAAACAATTTATGGCAATCAAAGACCAAAAATATCTAATGCTGGTGATTTAATATAGAAGCAGCAACTCCACTCAGGTCTCAGTAAGAAGCAATAGTCAAATCTTCAGTTGATGTCTACTGGAGAAGAAGAGCCCATCCTATTTGCTGAGCAGCTCTATCACAAGTCCTTTCTCTCTCACTTCTATCTCCGTGAAACTACAACGAACCATCCACTGGAGGGAGCCAACATCTTACTATAAGATTAAAGGAAACCACAGAACATGCTACTGAAAACCGCTGTAAAATAAGGCTATTCAGCTTCTGAAAGTGCTCTTAAACTGTGGCTTTAAAGAGAGTTTATAAGTTACCCTCATGTGTCCTCTCATGGTTTCACTTTTAAGTTATCAGTTTTGTAAAAACCTTGGCTCAAGCTTTTGATACAAGCAGATAATTCATTACTCAAAGCTACAACTACTCTACACACTTCATATTGGTGAACTCCTAGGAAAGCAGACAAAGGGTTTAAGGCAGAAAGCTGTTTAGAGTTTTACTGAGAAGTTACTTTCCTCTCCCCCACAAAGGAATCAGCATGAGTTACTTGGGAATAACCCTGCTTCTAACCTGCACTGCTTACTAAGCCTTAAGACAGCAGGTTAGACATGGCTGCTACGCTAAACAATCTGCCTACATTACAAAAAGCTTTTATTCTTTAATCATCTCTTCCTTAGTCACATCTATGTAGATGTTTACTCCCCCAGTGCACTGCTAGAGGAATCTACATATACATAAATGCATCAAGATGAAGGAAAACCTGTAAGATGCTTGTTAATACATTAAGACACTGCCAAAGACAAATCCTAGACAGATTTAACAGGTCTACAAAGCATAGGCAGAATTTTCTCAATAAAAAGGTACAGTACTTGAATGGGAACTAGTTGTGTTGTAAGAGTGTGTCAGATGAAACATAAAACACAAAGCAAAAAATTCAGGCTTACCCACCTCTGTGAAAACCAAGACCTTATTAGTTTCATCTGTAAAGCGATATGGAAGAAGGACAATGCTTGAAAATGGATCCACTTTTTTCTGTGAAGAGAGAAAAAAATTAAAAAAAAACAACAACGAAAAACATGACTTAAGGACAAGTTACACATTTGTGTAGAGCTGGTCCCCTGAAATCCTCAATGGTGCTATCTTCATCTCAGGAGTGTGAGGGATGTTGAATAATTACACATGTACTAAGGCACAAAGCCATCTGCAGAAGCACACGTTATTCTGACTGAGAAGCTGTAAAAGGCAGCCAAAAAGACTGACAGCAGCACCTGCTCTGCTCTTCAAACACAGCCTTCCCACGTTAAAAAGAAAAAAATACCAACATTTGGATATTCTTCCAACCTACCTGCTTCTGTAGGGCCATATCCAGAAATACATTCATGTAGACATACTGTTTGGGGTAAGTGAAGTCCAGTTCCTGAAACTTCTTCAGCATACCCACAGCCTCTTCCAAATCATAGGATGGTCTCTTGTAATACCACGTCAGGTATACATCATCCACAGGCTTGCTCATCAGCGGCCGCCTCCTGGTTACTTTTTTCTCTTTTGTTTCTTCCCGCTTGCTCTTTTGTGAACCTTTTTTTGCAGTTCTAAGACAAAAAAAAAATACTGTTAAATCATAAATTGAAGAGTTTGACACATGTTCAAGAGAAAAAATCAGACACTGTCATGTGTCACTTATTAAGTATCAATTACATAACACGGAAGGTTTCACACAAACATGAACAGAATCTCTAAATTCATCCCAGTTCCTTGTCTCAGATGGCCAAGACAGAAATCAAACATTCAGAAACTAACAGCTCTGAAGGCAATTAAGCTCCTCAAACAACATAGCCACATTTGTGTAGCATGGAACTAAGGTAATGACATCCTACTGTATCAAAGCAAAACCAATCTAACACAATGCATCAACTTTTAGAGATACTGCTTTCACATGGGCTGGTGAAAGAGTCTGCAACACTTCAGAATACTTGAGCACACTTACCTGTTCTGCACACAGGGTCACTTTTACTTCTCCCACTTACATCATAATATTATACTTAAGAGGCAACATATTAAACGATAAAAAACAACCTGAAGCAAGAAGAGGAACTGTTTGAAAGCAATTCTATAAGCTCATCTGCTTTCATGCCAACAATCCTCCTTAGGTTGTAATTCAGCCATACCCTCTAAAAGCACACATCAAATATATCAAGTAAATCTTCCCCCATGTTTATTACAGAGTTACAGAAAAAGCTCCCTGCAAGTCCAGCTTAGCTTGTTTTCCTTCCAGGCTGTTTCCCTAGGAGCTAGCAGCTTGCAGAATGACACCAAGGCCAACTCGGCTGTTAGAGCAACACTGCAGACACTGAAAACATCACACACTCACCCCTCTACCACCACCAGGTCACCCGACGCCCAAAGAAAGGCTTCGGATGGAAGTGGACTCACTCACTTCGCTGCCGCAGCGTACAACCGGCCGGGTGGCGCGGCGCTCACCAAAGCGGGGACGGCGGCGAGGCGCTGGTCGAGCCCGGGGAAGACCCATCCGCGACGCGGCGCCAGTACTGCGACGGAAAAGCAAAGCTCGCCTCAGACAGGCGCCTCGACCTCCCTTACCTCTCCGGGCGTCATGCCCGCCAGGGCAGGCCCCACCGACCCTCAGGGTCGCCCCCTACGCCACAACCAAGACAAAAACCACCGGCTGGAGAAAGGGAAGAGCCAATAAGCAACGCCCACACTTTCCCCGGCGGTGAGAGAGACAGCGAAGCTCCTTCACCTCTCCACATGAAGCGGCTAGCGGGCGCCGCCATCTTGCCGTGCAGTGCAGCACAGTGTCCCCTAAGNCCCCCCGCCCCCATCCGCCGCCGGTGCCTGCAGTTCCGCGGATACGCGGGTCCCCTTGCGCAGCTTCTGTCTAGTGAGTGGGGGGTGAGGGAGGTATTGTCGGGGCCTGATTAAAAGCCTCCAGCTCGGTTCTTAATCGCCCTGTAACGCGGCCACGCCAAAACACCGGAGCTGATGCCGCAGCGCTGCGCGTAACGCTAACCTCCCGCAGAAGGCGTGCAGGGGGCGCGGCGTGCCTAGGGAGACCCG
Organism: Bucco capensis; assembly: GCA_013396975.1. Classification (NCBI taxonomy): domain Eukaryota; kingdom Metazoa; phylum Chordata; class Aves; order Piciformes; family Bucconidae; genus Bucco; species Bucco capensis. The sequence continues at coordinate 465,999 of VWZO01011706.1, read as the reverse complement.
AGATGGCAGCGTCTCCCTGAGGGCCGCGGGTACGTAGGGCTACTTCCCTCAGAAACCGCCGTGTTTCCGTCTGAAAGAAACATCTTTGTGAGTTAATGTTGGCCATTTCACTCCTAATGCTTTTTGCTGTAATTCAAGAAAGAGATTTTCTGGCTCCTGTCACTCTCGTTCCCTTACAGATGGGCTGGGAAAAGATCTCTCTGGTCAACAAAGCAACTCGTGGAGCAGCATCCATCTATAAGGACTTTAACAGGGTCCTAAACTGCTCAAATATATGCCATAAACAATAATCCTGCCTCTTGCTATAATCCTCCGTCTCGTTAAAAGGGATTCTGTTTATTCCCCACTGACATGCTTTTGACTAGAAATATCTCAACTTCTGCAGGTTCACACCCCTTCCTAATAAACGTGTCCAAGAATATTCTCTACATTCAATCAAGCCCTTCCCACTCAAAACTCTGAGCTTAAGCTCATCTTGTCTTTTGGTTTGTTGGGATATATTTGGAAAATACCTGACTAGCAAATACACTACATGTTTTCTTATGGTGCAAGATGATTCAAACTTTCTGAAGGAACAGCAGTATTTGTCTCTGTAGGAACCATGCATGCTGTGGATATTTACATCTCACCTGGCACTCCCCAATTAGAATTGTTATTTTTAAAATCAGACCTATGTGCATATGTAATATGAATTGTAACAAAGCCAGTACCTGTTTGTCCAATGCAACTACATGCTCAGTGTCCCCAGAAAGGATCAAAACAGGGAGGTGTGAGGGCGACAAGAGATTAAAAAAACCCTCCTTGGTTAAAAAGTCTCGGTGAGGAGTGAAAAAGCATGAATTTAAACCACAAAGGCAGAATGGGTTTGGGGGAAAAAGATTCTTTTCACATGGGTATTAGGCATGTATATCTCCTATAGTGGGGGCAGATGTAATACAAGACTCACCATGTGGCTCTGCTTAATATGCACCCATGATCAGGTAACCTGCATCCTTTATAGTCTTCCTCCATGACTCCTCAATCCACGTGTGAGCCTCCAACTTGTTAGACACAAGGTTGCTGCTGTGGATCATGGATTTTGGCCCTGGGAGGGAAGTAGGGGCTCACAGTTAACATGCACCTATTCCCAATGACTCACTTGCTCTGAAGCCCGTTTCCTACCAAAACCCTTTGCTATATCACAGAGGCTCCTTCTGCACTTCCCACTCTCTGAGCATAAATGAGCTTTTTCAGTCCAGACAGCCACAACAGAAAGCAAGTTCTAATACACCTGGGCTGTCCCACAGGTCAGTGCACAAGAAACTACATCCCTCCTTGCCTGTGGCTGCTGCTTTTATTTTAGTTTTTTAATCCATCTTTTCCTTACAGTAGGCCCACTGAATGTGTAAAAGGCCACCAAAAGGATTTTGGTGTGTCTGAGAGAAGATGGGCTTTAATGGTGGAGTGACATTTACCAGTGCTTCCTTGCATTAGCTGCCCAAAAGAGCATCCCCTGTTCCACAAAGATCCATACAACTGAAATTTGGGCAGTGAAATAGATTTTCCAGAAACAGAGCTATTGCCTGTGAAGAAAAAAATGTGACCAATGCCAAAAAGGAGACCTCTGCACCCTCAGATCCCACGGAGGTCTGCCCTGTGGCCCTCCGGCCTCACCTGCAGCTACTTCCCTCTCCCACTCTCCCAGCCACGGCCTCCAACTCACCGCTTCGCCTCCATAATCTGGGGGGCAAGCAGCTCCCCAGAAGTCTCCCCCAAACCCGAGCCATGTCTCCCGGAGTGCCTCAGGTCGCAGGCTCTCCCGATGACAACCACTTCCTCAGCTCCCGCTCCGCATAGGGCTCCTGGCTGCCGCCAACAAAATCATGAGCTAAAAAAACTGGGTGTCTTCCCGCCCTCGGGCGTTTCGGGGACGTGCCGGTGTCCTCCCAAGGGCCGGCAGTGCGTCGTTCCCCACCCCGGGCAGGTGCTGACAACGGCTGTGGGGGTGTGACAGGGCCCGGCGCGAGCGGTGACACGGCCCCGCGTGTGCCCGAAGTCCTCCTCCCCCTACAACGGCCCCGTCNCACCAGCACCGGGGCCAGCACCCGGGGCGGCCGCCGCGGCCTGGGCCGCCTCACAACCGCCACGGACAGACGGATTCGTGTATATGGGGGGAGGGGGGAGGCGGGCTGTGGGCATACTCCGGGAGAGTGGCGGCCCGGAGGGGAATATGATCTCCCCCCGAGGGGCCGGGGAATGAAGGGGGAGCAGGGGTCCCGACCCCGGCGGTAAGGCTGGGCCGCGGCGATGCTGGCTACCGCCCTCCCCGGAGCTACTTTCGGGGATGCCAGGCTCACCCTGTAACCCCCAGCAGTGGGGTAAACCCCGGCCATAGAGTGAACTGCAGCTGTGGGGCAAACGCCAGCTATAGGGTAACCCCAGCCGTGGGGCAAATGTGAGCGCTTGGCCCCTGTCCCCTCCAGGCTGGCCAGCATCCCGTGATGGGACCTCTGCCTGGAGCTATGGGTGACCCGGCAGCGGGGTTGACGAGGGTGTTATGGGGAAGGGTCTTGCCACTTTCTCCTGGTGATCCGCAACAGTCCCATACAAGGAAGATGGCAGGAGTGTCACCTGCAAAAAAAAGCTGGGCTTCAAGCTCAGACAAGTGGTGCTTGCAAATAAAATAATGCACTTAAAAACTGAGTTGTGGTAACAGTTTGGGGCTTGCTTAAGTACTTTTGGAAAGTACGGCAGAGGGCTTGGTTGCTTTCTCACACACCAAGTTTTATCTGACCTGAAATCTTCACAGAAGTAGGCTTTTTCAGGCCATTTTTTAAACTTTGAATAGGCTAAGTATTTGCTTTGAGGAGATAAAATTTCTCATGAACTGGCCTGCTGATAAGAATTTTAGATGTCCTTGTTTAAGCGCAGGGTGGTGGGCAGAGGTTTTCTACACTTAAATTCATACCTGTGCCATCCGCTGTATGACACTGCTGGTCAGCCAAGCACAAATGCCATCCCCTGCAACCTAAAACTAGCCTGGAGGGGAAAACACCTCATCCTGAAGTCACTCACGGTTATACTTCTTGTGTGTGTAGACATGGCTGATAATGAAAGTAATGATAGCGTATCTATTTTTAGCTTCTGCAATTCCTCTGAGGTGTTTTTGCCCCAGTGCTTTTTCTTTTTCCTAAAAAACAAACCCAAACCATTATTTCTAACTACAAAGTCTTCCCTGTGACACAACCCAAGGAATTCCTAGAAGCTGTATCCCAATTTGGAGGGCCAGAAAGCTCTGACAAAGGTGGAGCACGGCGTTTACAAACACAGCACTGCCAGTGATTTTATTTCTGCGTCCTCCCTATCAAAATAGGAAGCAGTGGTGAAATTTGTACTGCCACATGTTGCTCTTCTGAAACATAGCCTGCTTTAGGTACGGCCATGTGCTGGAGATACCTCACAAAAGATAAAGGCAGGCTTTACTTGTGAGGTTTACTTTGCGCTGGATGCAAGTGTCGCAGCCTGACCTGACTTCCTGTACGTAGCCCTTCTCCTTTGCAAAGCCCTGCACTTCTTTATTCATTACTGAATGTGAGTGGGTTGGGAGGCACCAAAGCGTTTGCCTGTAGCTTTCGTTTTCCCCTCAGAGGGTGATGGGTGTGTATTTACAGCTTGATTTTGTAATTTTGCTCCAGAGCAGATTGGCAGTGCGTGCTCCTGACATCTTGCTGCTCTGGAATAACGACACGCATCGTTGTACACCCATCCCGCAGTACTGTGTTGATTTCATCTGAACAAAACTTACGTTTGAGTGTCAGTTTGGGCATTAAATCTCCTTCCCCTACTGTCTTCAAAATGATTGAAGATGACAAAAGCCCTGTTAGAGTTTGTGCAGTTTAATCGAACGGTGGGAATTCAGCAGTGCTTTCCTGTCTGCTTCACAAATCCTGTTAACCACTTCGAGTTTTGTTCTGTTTTTACCATTAAAAGTGAGGGCAGTCTACTCTTGAGTGCTACAGTACAGCAGAATTTAATTTGTTCTGGTTTATCTTTTCTTGCTACAGGGGCTCGAATTTAGTTGAAGGATAAGGTACAGTGTAAATGACTGATAGGTATTGCCATGTTCCTGAGCTAAGTTTAGTTTTTTTCTGTCCTCAGAAACAGAAATCCTAACATGTCAGCAGCGCAGAGGTAAGACTACCCATCATCAAACTAGTAGAAAAACTTAGCAGCAGCACGAAAACCACAAAACTTTGCAGGTTCATTTCAGTTGTTGCTGAGTTTCCCACCAGGTCTGTATAGCAAACTTCTGCTGGCACAGCTCTGTCTGCGAGCACTGTGATGAAGTGTGACCCGTGACTGACATAGCTGTGCCAGCAGAAGTCCCAGCTGTAGAAGCAGTTATCTGCAAAAGTGCACTTTTACTGATATAGCCTGTTTTCGCTTTTGAAGGGTGTTTTTCCCTGTCCTGGTAGCAGTGCTTCTGCCAGGAAAGCACCATGTGCTTCCAGGGATGTAGTATAAGCAGACATTTATCTGCCTGGCTTAGAAGGGACAGCTAGTCAGGGTGTATTTTCTATGTGTGGCTCTCCTCTTCCCACCCACAGTCTAAAGGAGCTTGGTCACATTTGCAGTGGGAATTCTCTGGTAGAAGTAAGTGATGTTATGGCTGCTACTTGTTTTCTTTCCATTCAAAGGTGTTTATAAAACTTCCATTTCATGTGATAAGTTGGGATATTTTTTTCCATGTGGACTGTGGTTGTTTTTCATTGACAGTCTTGTTTTTGCAAAAAGCAAGACAGGCTTTAGACTGAGCTTGCCAATCCCAGTAATCATAGAACAGTTACAGCTGGAAGAGACCTTGAAGATCATCAGTCCAGCCTTTGTCCTAGCCCTATCAACCTGCTAAATGATGCCCCCCGATGCAACATCCACCTATCTTAAACACCTCATATTTAGCTTTCACACCAGTCTTACAAGAAATAAGCCAGAAAGTGATCTCAAGGTGTGTGCAGGCTCTGGTTGTAGGATGAAGAGGCACCACTGGAGAAAAATTCATTTTCACACTAGGGTAAGTCTTTACTTAACAAAAATTTTTGGTTGGACTCAGTGATCTGAGAGGTCATTTCCAGCCATGGATGTTCTGTGATTCTGTAAAATATAACACACCAAGAAGAAAAACTTATATTTAGGTAGATCACAGCAGCTGCTGTCTTTTTTGTTCAGAGACAATATGCACAGAGAGGTGTATTTTTTTCTTATTTAAGCCTTTCCAAGAGTATTCTGGTTTTAAGTGGCAAAATTATGCTTCAGTAACATGCATAATTTTAGCACAAACTTTCTGTAACCACCAAAAAAAGAATACTGCTTAGATCAGTTTTAATCTGTTGGACACTTTTGGGTTACTTGAGTTTAAAAGGGGAGATAAATACAAATAGCTTGCTTACTATGTATTGGAAAGTGGTTTTGGGATGCCAAAAGGGCACTTGAAGCACTGGATGTAACCTGACTTGCAGAATATTGAGAGAGCAAATGTAATGGTGGAGCTTAGTTGTTTGGGAGCAGAAGATAGCATTTCAGAAAACTTTAAAAAATAAATTAAAATATGTCTTAGGCATATTTAGATTCAGGAGGATTTGCTGTGGATTTACTACTTTAAAGCATTAAATGCTAAGCCTCTTGTAATTTTTTTTTCCCCATATTACGGTTCTCTTGATGATAGCCTGTAATCAAAGTTTGGGTGCTTGTTACTCACTATCTTCAGTTTAACAGAGCATTTCTCCTGTTTTGAGCAGATTTGTTAGTGTCATAAAGACACAGATTGCTCTCCTCTGCATTTCTCTACATACCCTGTACCACTGCTGGCTCAAGTGCCTTTAGTGCTGTACTTACTTTGTTCAGGATGTCCAACTGTCAGATATTCCATTGCTCTTGAAAGCTGGGTAGAAATTGTGACTAAATCCAATCAGGTTATCAGTTAACGTACATGTCAAAACATGTAGCAAGCTGTTTTGATGGTGCAGCCATCCCACTGAGCTGATTGAACTTTGCTAGTGCCAGAGGGGAAGTGCTGCTTTGCTCCCAGCCCTGACATGCATCAAGCCCTGTGCTGAGCCACTTTTGCTCCCTAACCTGATAGTAAATAAACAGACCAGGAGATGGAAGCTGCAGGGGTTTAATGTGTTTCAGGAGCATTGATTCTTATTATCAGCAGTGACAGTACCTTGTAACTTCACTTTTTGATTAATTCTTTGGGTTTTAATGGTTTGTTTGTACAGCTTCTACATCTCACCTGTAATGATGAAAAAAGAGACTGTATTAGGATGTTTCTTTATTGGTGTCGAGCTAGTGACCACATTTCTGAAATTCTGTTGCTCTCCTTCCCCATCTGAAAAGATTTGGGCATCTCAGATTTCAGCAGACTTCACACATGTACCTACTGCCACAAGACCCCCCAAAAAAAGATTAAATAACTCAGAGGGGACAAATTAAACTGAAATATCTTGCAGGAGATGGCAAAAAGAATTCATATGCACAGGATTTACTGGATCCATTTGTGCCTGTTTAAGGAGTGCGTTGGAACTGATCTCAGAGCAGGGTGCAGAGAGGAATGTATAAGGCTGTTAGCTGAACATGCTGACTGGCTTTATTTGAAGCTCACAAAAGGGCTACGTGACACCTGCCTGTAATGGCAGGGTACTAGCTGTGACTTGAATTCTGTTATTTGGGAGAAAACATCTCTCTTAGAGTTAAAAACAAAACAAAAAAACCCCACGAAACAATACCTCAAACTGAAATTACTCAGAATAAAAGAGACCACTGGAAAGAAATCTCTGCAGAAAAGTTTTTCTGGAATCCTCTTTAGAAGATCACTTGTGCATCTCCTTGCAGCAAGTCAACAAGTAACTGAACAGTGTTCAGACATTACCAGAAAGCTTTTTCTCCTGAGAGGTGGTCATCAAACATATGCTTAACGGTAGCTGAAATACTTTATATAAGGCAGATGTTCTACAAGAAAAAAAACCCAGCCCTTTCAAGGGCCAAGGAACAGAACCCATTTAGCTGTTGCATGTCAGGCACACAAGTAATTTTACTAAAGCTTGTAACCAGCATGTGTACACAAGGAAGAGATAAGGTTGTGTGCGTTCACCCTTACTTTGGCATTTCCTGATGTAAATGATTAATGGTGTTTTATGATTGCAGGACATTTTAGCTTTTTATAATTAGCATTTAGCTAAATGGTTTAGTCTTTCATGTTCTGGCTGCCTGTAAAGGACTTCTATGTTTTCTCTGAGAAAGGTATAGAAGAGGAGACTAAAAGGACTGTAGGATGTTATCTGCAGATTTCCTAGGATATATCTGTGCTATAGATGTGTATTTTAAATAAAATTAGCACTGTGTGTGTGTTTCACAGATGTACAACAGTCATGTTAACAAAGGTGCTTGAATCATCTACACTAGCAGCAGAAAAATGAAACACTTTTCCCTTTTTGTCAAAACTAAACAGATTGGGGAAAGTGAAACTTCTGCTTTGAGCACCACAGTGAGAGTAGGGCCAGAGGAGAGAGGAAGAGGAGGAGTTTTTGTTCAGTGCCGCGTTGCTGAAAGCAAGTTGAGGCTTGCTTGAGATACTGATGGTTAAAAGTGGCAGTGTCAAAAATAGCAATCTAGGGATGAAAAAAAGCAGCACTGCTGCATGGCTCTGGTTCATGTAGGTCCACTTGTGGGAAAAGTCTAGGAATGGAGATGACAGCCCTCAGAAGCAGGTGTATACTTTCTGTGTCTATGGGGTGATGGATCTTCAGAAGGGTATTTAGTTTTGGGTTCCGCTTGCCCCTCTGTTTGCAGTTGAGGATTGGTAAACCTTTGTTTACAGACATGAACAAACTAATCCTTTAGAGCAGTCTGCCATCATCCCTCTGATATGAATCTGGATTATTTGTTACCCTAAACGAAGTGTAAAGGAAAACCTATTGTGCCCTCAGCTAGGAGCAGCAGGAATTTTTATGGCAGGGAAACTACCATAGACAGGTCTCTTCCAAAGAGCCCGTGGGCCTTTGCCCTTCCTAAGTTACGCACCCAACTGTGGTCTGTGTTGGAAAGGGGAATGGAAACCACAAGTCTTGACTAAGGGTCCTTTATACTGGTCACCTATCCTCCCACAACTACTACTACAAGTCAGCAGCTCCCCAGTCTTCTACTTATAACTACTTGAAACTGAAAACGCAGTTAAACTATCTTAAATGTTTTTTAAAGGGAAAAAATATTCACGGGCTAAGTCAGCTCTGCAAGTTGCAGAAAAAAGAGGAATGTTTAGCCTTATGTTGCTGCAGAGGAAGGTTTTGTTGTCCGCTTTTGGGACAGGCAGGGAGAAGGAGGGTCATTTCAGGAAAAGTGCCTTCTGCTTAGCAATACACATGCCATGGCTCACAGCTATAGATGAAGAGATAAGTAGTCTTCACCTTCTGGAGTCCTGGTATTTTCAATTTCCCTGTGTAAAAATGGCTTTGGTTTTCTTAAGACATTTTGGCAACTCCAGAAACCTGCTTTACTGACAGATCATTTTGTAAAGGAGGTTTTTATGTACTGCTAAGCAAAATTTTGGATAAATTTGAAAACAAACAAGCTTTCTGAGTCTCATTTCTTCAAATGTCCGCTATCAGCTAAAATAACTTTTTTTACTGAGTTCCTTCTGTTAAGTGAGAGACCTGAACCTCACATTGGGAGCAAGTGCAAAGTGACCTCCCTTTTTTCCCCTTTGCTTTGGAGTCAGGGACCATCCAACATTTTTTAGTTCATTGGATTTCACAAATATGAAGATAACTATAAAAAAAAACACCAGCTTTTGGTCAAACTGTTAATAGCAGTCAGGACTGTAGATTGTGCTCAAATTTGCTGTTTACCCTTGAGGGCAGCTGAATGAATTGATGGGGTATTTTTCCCCTTGCTTTTCAGGAATGCTTCCATCTGATTGAACATCTTTGTGCCTTTTAATCACAAATTAGTTTTGCTTTTTTTTCTTCCTAAGAAATCAGTTTAAAGGCTCTCTTAGAAGGTTCTGGCTTGGCCTTAAGTACCTAGAGAGAGAAGTGTGTTGAAGACTTTCTCCTGCAGATTTTTAGCTCATTTTTTCCCCACACAATACTTGCAGGAAAATTGAGAAAGAGGGAAATCAGAAAACATACTTTGTAAGCTTTGCTGGATATCACCATCCTCTGTTTTGTAAACAGCAGAGTGGAGAGGTCTTGTTTTTGTTTTCAGTTAGGTAGCCTACAGCCATTCCTGCTCTCGGTGCTTAATGCTAAGATTTCATGGCCTAGAAAGGTATTTAAGAGCTTCTAATGGAAAGGTCCTGTTCAGGCATTCCAGATATATTTGTCTCTTCTGTGTAAGCTGGGGAGTTTGCTCTTAAGGGTTGGAGGTGAATGTACACCTGACCCTTCCTTACCATACATACATGTTTGAGGTCAGACAGCTTCCTGATGGCACCAGAGGGGTGTATGTCCCACAAATAAACATCTTTTATCTTGAGTCAGCCCTAACACATGAAGAATATCCTTTGCTCTTCTCAGTGCCTCAGGCTGAGAGCTGGAGCAGAATTAAAACACTGGGAGGAAAGCATAGAGTTGCCACTCAGTCATCCAAGGGGAGAAACTCAGATAGGAACCACTACCAGCACTGTGAAACTGCCAATGTTTCCTGACCTTTCAGAAAGGGTTGGCTGGCTTGCTTCTTATCAGAGCATGTATGGGTATGCGCTGCTCAGCCCTTGCACACACGACACAGGCTGCTGCAAGACAAAGCTTCATACTGGTACATATATAGGAAAGTTCAAACTGATTTGCAAGGAATATAAAAGCAGCACAGTTACCAGAAACTGTGCTCTCCAGGTGAAAGAACAGTCTCGCTTGCATTTTGTTAGACTCATGCAGTTCCAGGCAGAAAAAGGCCAACTAGAGCAGTGCTGAATGTAGTTCCAGAAAACTGGTTACTGCTTCCTCTATACCTTCAAATTCAATTTATATGTATTCTGTAACATGAATTTACAACTGGCCCTGGAATTGAGAGAGCACTAGAACAGGCTAAATTATCCACCCATCAGAAATTTCCACTTGTGAACGCCTTTCCTCTAATCCCTTCTTCTTTTGGAAAGTTCAGAAAGCAAAAGGAAAATGGGGCCAGACAACTTCAACCATACCAGAATATAGTCTCAAGTGCCAGGCCCTTGGCTTGCATTTTTTTACCTCCAGCCATATTACATCTTACTATTGGGAGTAGTTCAATCTCTAGGCACATTTTTGTACCTGTGCAATAATCCTCTTCCTTCTCCTCCTTAGTATGGAGCTAAAGGTTGTGAAGGAGTGGAGTTCAGCAGATGAATTAGGAATATTTTGAGTGGAAGAGAGAAGCAAATATATTAAGTATTTGAGACCTGTGGATACAATAGTAGGGTTGGGTTTTTTTTTACGGTACTAAGATCTCTTTGCAATGTCTCAGATTACAAGGTTATATAGCCTTTTTCCAGACTTAAGTAGCAAAGCCTGAGCGAAGCTATGACTTTAGGATATTTGTTTAATTCTTTGATGTAATTTTTTTGGTGTATGGTTTGGCTTGAAGACTGCACTAGTCCTGTGATGAGCTGCAAGATGTTTTTCTGCCTGTTATAGTAACCCCTAGGTGCTGCCAGACAAAGCTCATTGTGCATGTAGAGGTGGAACTGTTACATTGATGAGCGTTTATTTCATGGCAGCTACAAGTATGGACAAAACAACCCTGGACATGTATGTGGGTTGATGAGTATAACTGAGAAGTATTTTCTACTTGGAAAATTACGTGTTTTAAAACCTCAAGCTGTCAATAATGCTACAGCATTCCTGAATCCATATCTGCCTCTTCCGCATATCCACTGTCTGTGCTTTTGCTTTAGGCTCTGTTTCTGTGAAGCAGTGAGTGTGTGTGCAGCCCCGCAGTGAGCAACACTTGGTAGGACTGAGGCTTCAGACTATGTTTCTCTTCTTTAACTTCCTTTCAGAGATCATTATCTTCTTTCCAGGTTTACACAGCACTTAGTTTTATGAATACTTGGATCTCCTATCCCCTCAGTGCATTGAAGGTGATCATTAGTGCTCGATGGCTTGTGTAACTCTGAATCCACTGTGACCAAATCACTGTGACTGTGGCCAAAACTCAGGATGACAGGGAAGGAGGGGGGGGACTGCAAAGAAGCCTTTGCAAATACAAACATTAGGGAACTCCTGAATTAACTTCTCATGTGCTAGTATATGAAGAAATAACAGAAAATTGTTTGAAATCCAGATATCAGCATCTCACTCATCTGTTAAGAGGTGTATTTCCTGGTCTCTGCAGAGGTTTTCCTGAGTTATTGGTAATGCAGTTTCTCCTTTTCCGTTTTGCTAGAACACAGTGTGTAATACTTATCAACATTGATTCGAAAACTAAATCTAGTATTTGGAAGTTTATACATGGTGTGAATGCACACAGAAAAGATTGGGATCATTAGATGCAGAAGCAGTAGAGTTAACTAGCTTTTGATATCCAAATAATATGCTTTTCTCAGGCTATCAGGCAAGCTGTTTTACTACTTTGATTAAAGAAGTAAAGTACATCTAAACATATCCTACCAAGAAAGGGCTTTTATACCTATAAATGGCTTTATTTTAAAGTGATCCCTTTTCTTTCTCCTCCTCTTCTGAGCATACCAGCCTAGCTACTTTGAGCACTACTGCAGCAGCTCTTGGCCTGTTGCAAGTGGGCTGTAGTATGAAAAGGCTGATTTATTGTGCCAACAATTGCAAAACAGTTTCCACTATTGATGTGTGCTTTAACGGCTTTTTTTTCTTTTCCTCTTCTTTCTTTTAAAATCCTGAGCTTTAACTCATCCAAATCTACCTGTAGTTGAAGAAGGTAGGCCTTGTAACTTCAAAGCTGCTAGGAGTAAGTTATGGTGGCAGATTTCCCTGTTAATTATTGCTGCAAAGAACAGATTGTGAGCGATAAGATGGCCATTATCTTTCTGTACTATAGGGAGAGTAGCTGAAGTGCTGCTGGGCTTTGCTTATTTTGTTAAAGTATTGGCAGCCTACCACGTAAAGGGCAAGATAACATCATAGCCACAGAAATAAACCCAATTCTTCTTTTCTGCTAGCACAAACTTGTCTTTGAAGGATGAAAGGTTATTGGTAATTCAAATTGTCTTTTAAAGAAAGGAATAAATGTTCATTGAGAAGAATGCTTCCAAACTGCTGCAGAGGTATGTGTGAATTAATAATTCTGGTGTAGTTTTTGCTCAAAAACAGGTCAGTAGCTGACTTCTCTCCAATTATTGATCCTGAGGAGTTCAGTGAGACAAAGTGTTGGCTCAGGGTAACCTGAACAGAGTCTTTATCATTTCTAAGTGAATGACTGAATGAGCTGACATGTCAGATTAGACTTGTCAATAAAACAGCTCTTTCCCTGGAGGCTCAGAGGGATCCTTGCACACCACCACACTTTACGCTTACTCAATTCTTGGTGTTTTCTGTCTCCCTGGTCCTGTCACTGTCAAACTGGTACTAGGAAAACCTCCTGCTTTACTTTGCAGCTGTGCACAGCTGCTTTTGTTCTGTGCCTACAGCCCAGAACAGCATTTTATCTTGATGCTTGCTACTGATCCAGCATTGGCTACTTCCTTCCCCAGACTCCCAGTGACTTCAGTTCTTAATCCTTTAAGCCACTTTGTCGTGTATCTCATTAAAAGACCAGGACTCTTCAGAGGATGGGACAGCACTGCAAGTGGGTCATTTCTTTGAAATACTGTGGGATACTGATGTAAATAACTGTGCTATTTAAACCATCCCTCTGGGGGTTTCTGGTTAGATTTGTTTACAGGCTGCCTGTTGAAGCCTCTTCTTGCACTGTAACAGACCCCTTCTATGCATTTCTGTTAAGCAGAGCTTTGCTTTTGAGAAGCTACCTACCCTTGGTTTATGTGTAAACTACCCCTAAGAGCTCCTTTGAAAGCAGGTAAATATAAAAGACATCTGCAAAAGCAGGCATTACCCTGACTTGATGCAGACTTTCAGCAGTTGTCAAGTACACAGTGAGAGGTAACAGACTATTTCAAACAGAGCAGAAACTGTTCTTTCAGAATAAGGACTGAAATGTTAGCTAAGTGCAGAAATTAAAAATAACTACATAATGCTACATAGTATTTCCATGCAGTAAATACTTCAGCTATTCTTGTAAGTGAGGGTGTGACAGAGGAAAAGGAAGGGTGGAAACCTGGATATTCATGTGTTACCTGTGATTTAAGAAAAGACTCTGTACTTCATTTAGAGGAGATGAGGGAATGGGGGAAATAACTAGTGGGTGTATGTCAGTAGGACAATTAGCATTTCCATCAAGTGAGTGCCAGTTGGCCATGGAATTAATTGAATACAGCTCATTCTTTCCCTTCCCACTTCTCCCCTTGGCTTTTGCTGTTTTGTTTTGATATTTTTTTTGGTGTTTTTGTTTTCTTTTGGGTTTTCTGAGGGTTTTTTTGCAGGGGGGTGGGGGCTCTCCTCCAGGATTTGCTTCTGTGACTTTTCTGTGCTTCTCTGGGGCTTTTAGGTTTTTGTTGAAGTGATAATGTGAAGTCTCCCTAGGATCCCACCACCAATGAATTTACTATGAGATGTAAGTCCATAGTTACTTCTTGCTTTTTACTATTCCCACCCTCAACCTGAATTTTCCTGTGCTCAGGGTTGTGTCATATGTTAAGACAGACAGAGAAGGCAAGAAGCCTCACAGGATGTGGTTGCCAGACGTGGCTGCAACCAGTTGTACATCTTGTTTTACTTGCCTTAGGGGCTCGACGGCACATGAACAGCTCTGCATGAGTTGAGCTGGTACCCTAACCAGTGTTTCTCTTTACTGCAAAGGAAGAGAGCTGTGTAAGGTAACAAAATGTTTTCAGTCCCTTTATATGATAGCCTTTAGCTGATCCCTGCAAAATGTCACACCTTTTGTTCGATGAAGAACTTGCCAGAGTCACAGAGGATTTTCTGTGAAACTGAAATAACCTCCTCTTGATGACCCTAATCTAAGTAACACATGGAATAAAAACTAGAGCAAGGTTTGGACAAATTCCATCCTATTGTTGCTGTGCTTGTTGACATAGCCTTTTCACCACACTTCTGGGTTCACTAGCTGGAGTGGGCGAGTGTGCACATCCAAAATCCTGCATCCAGGTTCTTGCAAGGTTGCCGCCGCCCTAGATAAGAACTGCAGTGCTTTCTAAGTGGTCAGCCAAGTTTATGAAGCAGCAGTGCTCTCTTCACAACCCTGAAATTACTCCATGAAGATGCCTCCTGCCTTTGCAACCTTGTTCCAAACCTGGTGGATGTCTGCGAGTTTTCCATGACTATGGTAAACAAAATTGCCAGGCAGGGGCAGGACTGTAGGATGAGACTATTCCCTTCAGCCTCTCTCACAAATATGCCTCCCGACCAGTTATAACTTAGAGGAACCTATCTTTTTTCCTCTCAGCATCCTCTCAGAGATCCCACTACTTAGGTCTTTCCACTTCTGCTAACTTTCCTACATCAGCCGCAACATAAAACATTAGTCCTTGAAGGAAATCTGCCTCGTGATTATTTTTTTTAAAGATAAATTCTATTCCCAGTCTGGTTATTAAGAATAAGAAACTGCAGAGACAGTACCTTTGTTGGCAGACTCATGGTGCTTGTTGAACTCTTGGTAGAGACAGCGTATGCAGAGGTGATTGGGCATGTTCCTGCAGGAGAGCACAATAAAGAAAATTCAGATCTGAGGCTATCAAAATTCCCTATGCACATTTTCTTGCTAGTCTATATACACTAGATACTCTATATACTAATATACTGAGTAGTTTACCTTAAGCTAACATATGTACATATCCAAGTATTAGCAGTTTTATTCTAAATCCCCTTAACATACCCTCAGTCACCTTATTTTCTTGATCTTTATCACCCCCAAAGTACTCTTAAGTCAGTTTTTGTATTTGTGGGCATTGCCTTTACTTCCCCTTCTCTGGGATGAAATGAGGAGACATCTTTAACTCCAATAAAAAGAGCACACATTACAGACAGGTAGCCTTCCTCTCCTCCCTTTGAAACCATTTAGTCCTGTTTACAAAATCCATAGATAAAAATGGCTCTGTTTTCCAGCTTATGGTCCAACTTTCATTGTTGACCAACGTGTGCCTGTGTGTATACACAGGGGCACACACACTCTGGTCTCATCAGCCAACTGGGCATTTAATTACTGGGGAGGAATCACTGTATGGCAGTGGATGGACAGTAAGCTGTTACTGCACAGAGGAAGGAGGAATGATTCAGGGACATCTGTTGGATAGTTTTCAAAATGCTTTGGCAGTTTGACTCATCTGTATACAGAGACTGGAAAAAAAAAATCAGGAAGAATGTCACTCTACTGGAGGCAAGGATTTTGAATTATGCCAACACATCGATGAACATAAGGCTGAAGCAAGATAAAGTTGCAGCTCTTTTCAATTTGTCTCCTTGTTAGGAGCCAAGTATTTATTTATGTGTTGAGGTATGAAAGAATTTAAACTGAACAACACGTTATAGTCACTGTAATTTAAGAAATACATCTTCTAACCTCTCTGGGGAAGGGTCTGGTCATTATTTTGCAGCAGCACATAGCTCTAAGGGACTTTGACCTATCTGACTTCAAAGTCCTCCTGCAACATAGATGCCAAATAATCTGGACAGCATAAAGCAGGCTTTCTCTTTCCACTGCACATACATTAATCCTTCTGCTTGTTGGGGGTTATTTGCCTTCAGAAGAAACAATCTGCTTTAATTAAAAGTGATAGTGATGCAGTAGTTCTCTCATAGTGACCCTGAAGTAGTTACTTCAGTGTGTTTGTATGTGCTGTGTAATGGAAGAGCTTTTCTATATTCGCAGCTGGTGTTGATTTCCCCCACCCATACAAAAAAACCCAAACACACCACCCAAAACAGTACAAGTTAAACAATTTCCTAATCCATAGTACTGTGTCCTTTTTTTTTTCCTGTGTTGATGCAATTTGTAGGACTGTCTTCAACTTCTCCCTAAGAAAAATCAGTTTAAATCTCATTCTAACTGTGTCCTCCCTATCTCATATTTTTCACATTCATATAACTTGAGAAGGTCTTAGATAGTTAAGTACAGAAGAACATTTCACTTTTTTGTGATTACCTTGTCATTAGAAACTTAAAGCATCCAGAAGCTCCTGTTGTTTGTTGCCCCAAAAATGCATCTTCAAAGTAAAAGCCTCTAGGACAGCCTGATAGCTCAAAACTTTCTTCTTTGAGACTCTCCACACCTTCAGTACTCTTGCAGTATTCCTTTTCTTGGCTTTAATTGATAGCCAGTATGCATCACACACAACAACAGCCACAGAACTACTGCTTACAACACTTCCAAGTAACCTCCCCCAAGCCCTTTTTATATACAGCTGAGCTAGAGCTGCTCAGGTTCACCTGGGGGGTTTCAGCTGAGTAACCTTGTGGTACCAGCCATCTCTAGGGTTTTAAGGATGAACTTGTAGCCAGAGAGCACATAAGCATGACATTGTTGGAAAAGCAAAGAAACTAAGTGCACATAACTCTGTTCCTATCACATCTGTGTTAGCTGAATTTTAGCAAAAGCCTTGCTTGAACCCACAGGAGTGCAACTCCGCAACAGCTCAGGCTGACCTAAGTCAGTGCTACTTCAGTTCCCACATCCCTGGCTGGGTCTTTCTGCGTTGTACCTTGTGACAGCACTAGTACATGCCCAGTTTTGGGGTTAACCGATTCAGTGAACTCGATGTAGGTCCCTGAAGACTGAGCAAAAATAGGTTGGGATTGGATTAGTTCCAGGAGAAGCAGAGGGGGAAATGGGAATAATAAGAGTTGGGAACCTAGGCTGAATTTGGGTTTGCATCAAAAAAAAATACATGTGGTGGCTTTTAAGTCTTGCTTAATGTTGCTGTTATGCATGTAGAATTTAAAAAAAAAAAAAAGTGTATTTGATTTAGGTTTGTTTTCCCTTTTCCATAACTGTGGAAATTACACTGATGCTCGTTTGACGCACTACTATTTCAAAATAATATTGAAGTGACTAATGTCTGAAAAATGTGTGTGTTGTTTGACTCACAGTTCAGGGCTCATTTCATTGGAGGGCCTCTGACTGCCACAGATTGCTTTAAATTGGCTGAGCACTTCTCTTAATGAGTGATATTTCGACATAATTGAATTGAGTTCCCTGCCAAGGAGGAAACTAAACCTGAAGTTTTTAATGGTGTCACCTGGTCAGTGGTCATCTCTTGGCCTGTGGGTGGGTATGGATGAGTGTGGGTTGACTCAGATGGTCTAACCGATGCGGGTTTAAATACTTCATCACCAGACTCTGGGATATTTGTCCGGCTTCTGCTCCATTGCGAGGAGCAAAGCTGCTGGGGTTTGGCAGTGGGAAGGGCAAGCCCTGCTCTGGTTTCCAGCAAAGCTGCTTAGCAGCTGGAGGAGACTGCTGCCACACCAACACTTGGAGTCAATGCGCATATGACAGCAAGAACCTCTGGCTGGATTGAGCCTTCTTGAGCTGTTAGCCATCTACGTGTGGTTTACGATAAAACATCAAGCAGAAATACAAATAATTCTGTGCTTGCTTTTTTAACTGGAAGTGCACCTTGAGAAGCCCATAGGAAGCAACTGTGGCCAAAGCTTTTGTCAACAGTGTGCAGGACAGGGAGGAGTTTCAGGACACAGAACCTGAAATTTAAATCTGATCATGACTATAATATTATGCTGTGGAAAACAAGAAGGCGAAGTCCCAGTAAGCACAGCATGTTTCACAGAGCACTCACCCAAATGCTGATTCTGAGTATTGGACAGCAAAGTGTGCGATATCCCAGGCCCCGTCTTGGCAGTGATTCACAGCTCTGCTGAATGTCTCTGGTCCATTCCAGGGGTCTAGCAAAATTGAGGAAGAGCTGTGTTGAGGCTTGCTGAAATGTGGATTATTTTCATAGGCTTTTAAGAGCAAGGATGCCCAGGAGAGAGGGTGAACTAGAGCTCTTGTGGCTCTCAGCAGGGACTGTGAGCAACCTGTTCTTGGGGCTGGGGCTGTTCCCTGTTTCTGTATATGCATGTATTTAACAGTGAAGATAAAATGCAGGAAACCTCGAGCACTGGAGATTTAGCACTCTCGAAGCGTAGCCTGTAACTGATTGTGTCAGGAAGTACCATTCCCAATTTTGGGGTTCTGAAATGAGGATTGAATGATTTCAGGTCTAATCTCATGTCCTTAAATGATCTGTTTCATTCATCACCCTTAACAGAATTGCTGCAGCTGAGGAGCATAAGCGCAGAATCCTCTTACCCTGTAGCTTTCCTCACCGTATGACTTCACCTGTAAATAGAAGTTTGCTATAATTAGATGTGGGGCTCACAACTGCCCTGCACTTTCAGCAGGAGTCTTAATTCAGTGGGAATGGAATTGCCTTGGACTTAAGTTGAGGAAAGAAGCACCAGACCTGTAACTGAGACCCTTCACAGGGGACAGCTCTGACAACTCCTGTTCCTACGCAATGCCAGAACACATCCGTTGGAAAAAACTGAAAAAGCTTTAAGCTCATAAAGAGGATGTGTGATCATTATTTAGTTGAACTAGCTGAAAAAAACCCAAGCCTGTGAACTAGTTTCCTCAAATTCTTCATAGTTTTCAGTCTTGTCAGTTCAGCAAACTAAATGAGTTATAGTTAAGAGTTTCACAGCTATTGAAGTCAATTGTAGTAGATACATATGTACGTGGGGAAAAAAATGCATCCTGTAGAACAGCTGCTTTGGATTTGTACAGAATCAAGATTTGTGTATTTTGTGTGTCCGGGGAAGAAAACAGACCAGTGAACAGTAAATTCAGCTAACCTTGTGTTAGCTGAACAGCCCCTCTCCCCTCCCAGTCTTTCTCAGCACAATGGTCTGTGGAGGTATGGAGAGAAACTTCTCCCCATTTCATCTGGAAACTATATGGTTTTTGAATGGGACTTTGGAGCTCTCTTCTGACAAGAATCTGGAAAATGAGTTGGGTTGAGTTTGTTTGTGTGCGAGCTCAACCTTAGGACATGAGTACATCTGATATTATTGTTTTGGACTGGGCTGAAGGCCTGTATGCAGAGGAACAGCTAATGATAATTTTACCTGAGCTCATTTGGTGTCTCTTTGGCTATTAGGAGTAAAAAGGTCTTGACTAGAACTGAGTGTGCAGAAGCACAAGAGAGAAAGGCTAAATAGTTAATGTAAAAATAGAGCTAATTCACTTTCAGACTGTGATTTCAGTTCTTGTAGAAGTAGAGTGCGAAAGTGAGACATTGCGTGTTGAAAATAATAGTGTAAAAACAAAAAGCAATATGTTGTTGTAAAAGCAAAGAGAAGAGCCTTCCCTCCAGTTGTTGTGAGCCTTCCCTTCAGTCATTGCATTCCTGGGAAAACTGGAGGAGGCAGCAATCCATGTGCTTTCACCATGAATAGTGAAACACTGTCATCTTGTCTGCAGGTTCTGCACACAGCAAATAACTCTGTCATGACGTAGGTTACACTTCAGTCTGGGGGATAAACCAAGAAATCCATAAAGTCTGCATCAGATGACTGCAGAAAACCCAGCTTTGTGGGAAGAAATGTCCTTTCCCATAACGGGCCCGTATTCTACAAAGGTCTGAGCACCTGCTTAACTCCATGCACTGTGAGCAGTTGGGCTGACATCGGCATATTTATTGTACATAAATTCCAGGGCATGTGTTTTTGCAGAGTGTAGCTTGGGAAGGTAATCTCCTGGCAGACTAGAAATAAAGAAATGTTGTTGAGTGGCAGACAGTAATGGTTGTGCTGGTCTTTCAGACTAACAGGGATGCCAAAGGAAAAATATGATCCTCCAGATCCTCGCAGAATTTACACCATCATGTCAGCAGAAGAGGTAGCCAATGGGAAGAAGTCACATTGGGCTGAATTAGAAATCACGGGTGAGTTGATTTGGTTTTGGATTTTGGTTCAGCAGTTCTTGGTGACCCAGAATTGCACCAGATGCTTTCAGATAGGGGATCCTATTGTGAAAACAGCTTTTCTGAGATGAAGGAGGAGGAGTGAATGACTTGCCAGATTGCTTTCAAGCTTGTCTGGCTCACATTAAGCCCAGTTGATTTAAAACACCAACTCAGATCGGACGTGAGGTTTTGGGTAGCACGTCTGCTTCCCAACAACTGTACCTCTGTATCCCTTCAGCTGAGGTGATGAGGTAATTATTTAAAGTCTGCTCATAGACAGTATACATGAAGGTGTCACTTAGTGTTCCAGTGAAGTGGTAGAGTTTCCACACCGGAAATCCCATATTCTGACACCCTCTGTAGTTCGTATCTGATGGTTTGAAAGTGCACATCTGACTAGATAGGTGGTTCTTCACTTTTCTTTTTTAGGTAGAGTGCGGAGCTTAAGTACGTCCCTTTGGTCGCTGACGCACTTGACTGCTCTGCACCTCAATGACAATAACCTTACTCGCATTCCACCTGATATTGCCAAGCTTCATAATCTGGTTTACCTGGATCTGTCATCCAACAAACTCAGAAGTTTACCAGCAGAACTAGGAAACATGGTATCTCTCAGGTGAGAGAAATTATTCTGGTTAACTTTTCAAAAATCTATATTCTGGGTCTGGGACCAAGAATTTTATTTTGCTTTCCATTTGTATTTAAAATAATTCTGAAAAAAAATCAGAATTGATGCAAAGCTTCTGTTCTAATAATTGCTTTGGGGTTCATTATGCTTTTTTTTCTGATCTCTACAGATACCTGTCTGTAAGCTATTAAGTCTTCTGCTCTGAAACATTCTTTAGGACTTGGTGATTGCTTCCTGTTTCAGTTCTCCCTTATTTGATTTTGTGGTTTAGGGCTTTTCTGGCTTTTTGCTTCCTAATGAAAGTATTTCGGTCATGCTTTGAAATGGGAAGATTGGCATATGTTTCCATAATACAAAAAAAATCAGGGTGAAAAGTGTCATCTTTGAAGGTGAGCAGCACATAGTGCTTTAAGAGTTTTCTTCTGAAGTGATGTTAATCAAAATGTGGTTTTGCATTTGCTGCAGGGAATTGCTTTTAAATAACAATCTGTTACGGGTTTTGCCTTACGAACTTGGACGGCTCTTCCAGCTACAAACCCTAGGTTTGAAAGGTGAGTGAGTTCTTTACAGCTGAATACTCCTAGGAGTACTCCTGAACTACCAAGGGGGATGGGCTCAAAAGCTTTGTCTGTTACCTCAACATTTTCTGACAGTTTGAGATATTAAGCTTGTGGCAAAAATAACCATCCAGTGAAAAACACGTTTTTCCTTTTTAATGCTATTAAACTTCCTTATGAGGCTCTGTAGATGCGTAAATAAACCCTTTAACCTAATTGATTGAGGGAAGTGAGTTGAAGGAAGAAAGTCTACGTGTGCTAGCTATTTCTATAGCATCTGTTACTGTGCTATTCTACAGTTCCAAGTTAAGTAACCTAAATATCTCTGAGTCAATTTGTCTGTTCTCATTATGGGAGATTTTCTTTGGTTGGAAACCTTCAAGAAAGTCAGGCAGCTAATCACCCTGCTGTTGTTTTATGCTGTTGGCAGGCAATCCTTTATCACAAGATATTCTCAGCCTCTACCAGGATCCAGACGGAACACGAAAGCTACTGAACTACATGCTTGACAATCTAGCAGGTGACAGCACTACAAATCTGATTGACAGAAGTGGTTTAAAAGCATTCATTTCTGACAGCATTTTCTGCTAAAACAAGAATCTGAACCCCTGAAGGAAGAGTATTTTGTAACTGCTTTTATGGGTTTGTCAAGTGGTTCCAGTCATAGACACACACACACACACACACACACAGTGGAAGAGGTTGACATATATTGTCTAAGCTTTTCCCACATCACAGTCAGTTGTTCCCACTGTTCTGTTTGAAACCCTTGCATTACCAACAAAGTGCAAAGTCTTCCTTGCTGAAGCCATTTTGCTACTTTCCACCAGAAATTATATTCCAGAAATACCAAAGTGGTTAAGAATATCCAGTACCTGACATAAATCCTGCTTTTTGGTTCTGTCACTGAGCTTTCTGGTTTACAACTTGTTAAGACATTGCAGGAATGATGGATATAGGGTGAGGTCCTGGGAGAAGGGGAGTATAGGATGTCCGAGCCCCTACAGGATTTACTCCTACTGCTACAGGAGTGTGTTCATGGTGCAGGAGTATTTTGATGGTGCTTCTAGATTTGAAAGCAAGAGATGAAAACAGTCAGGAATCTTACAATTGACAAATTTGCTCTTACTATAGCTAGCCATTTAAACAATTTTTGTCTCCCCTGAAGCATAAAAAGACTTGGGGAGTTGGGATTGCAAAACACAATATGAAACATTGTTCAGTCATCATTTTGACATAGAAATTGTAACTTAATAGTATAAACCCTGAATTAATTACTGTTTTAAATTCTCTAGTTCATCCAGAGCAGCTGCCTCCAAGGCCATGGATTACTTTAAAAGAACGAGACCAAATTCTGCCCTCAGGTAAAGCTGTGGTTCTTTTCCCTGTGTTCACACAATGATGCCCTGAAAAACTGTTCTTTGGCTCTGTTTTCAGAGAGGTCTTACTCCTTACATGGATCAGATTGAAAACAGCAATTTGTGTTCATTTGTACTAAAACAATGAACTTGTGTGGCTGTGCTGTAAATACGATTTTTGCTGTTTGAATGAGATGCTGCTCATTTCTTTCCCACATTAGGCTTTTTCCTAACAGTTCCAGCCCCTGATGCCCAAGCAAAGGAGCTTGTTTTAAACAGTTACTTTCTCAGAAATAATAAGAACTGTAAAATAACTATATAGAAATGCCATGTCCACACACAGGCTGGCTCAAGTGAGACTTTGAGAAGTCCTCATCTGTTAAGTAAACCCTTGGAGTGCCCGCTACTGAAGTCAGTTAAATGCCCTCTATTGTTACTTTTGGTAAAGTGCAAAAGGCAGCATTTCTTCAGGCTGTCCAATGTTATGCATTTCTGTTTCAAATTCCTTTACAAATCAGTATCTCAGTGGAGTTTTGCAGACTTTGGTTTTAGGTTTTAAATCAAATTTCCTGAGCAAAACAGAATTCAGAAGTTAGGCAGCATAGCCTGAGGTGAGTGAGCTGGGGAATATTTCATGGTAGAAACAGTAACAATCCTGCTGGCTCAGCAGGGCCTTTTTTCCTTCTGCTCATGAAACACTCAGTGGAATAAGCCCACTGACTTGTGTCCAGTAGGCCCTCCATAATAGATAATGTAAAAATAAGTAAGTATTTTTGCTTGAATAAGTTCAGCTTCGGTAGTCTTCAGAGCTTGATAACCTTTGTCTGTCTTTATTTTTCCTTCCAGCTTCATTCACAGTTATGTGTTACAATGTCTTGTGTGATAAATATGCCACCCGGCAGCTCTATGGCTACTGTCCATCTTGGGCACTCAATTGGGAGTATAGAAAAAAGGGAATCATGGAAGAAATTGTCAACTGTGATGCAGATATCATTAGTCTTCAGGTAACTGGAAAATAACTGCATTTTTCATTAGAAACAGAAAACATTAACTATTAACTTCCACCTTTAGAATAAAATACTCTCCTGAGAACACCATATTCTCCTGCTTGCTAACAAATTCTGGGGCTTACCAATCCAAGCTGTGTGCACAGCTCCTTGCTTACACGTTGGCTTATGCATTATGAAATGAGATGAAGTAAATGAGATAAAATTAACTAAACTAGTAGATAATTTGCATTGGAAGAGCTGGGTCTTTTCCCCTTCAGGTAATTATCCTAGATATTCTCCCTCTAGTTGTATGGAGAGAATGTAGAACACTATATCTCCAAATGCTGCTGTTCTTAATCCATTCCTGCTTGGAACTGAAGTTAAAGTCTCAAAAATAGTCTCTTTGGCAAACAAGGGGACTCTTATGGTCAAAGTTAAGTATCATTTGTCACTGATACGTGTATCCTTCTGTTTTATTAGGAATTTATTGCTGATGTTTAGAATGCTTCTGCCTTTAAAGTGATCTTTTATTTTTTAAGCAAGTTCTGGTAAGCAAAAATCTTGCTGAAGAGAGTTACCTTGATCTGAAAACCTCAGGAGATCAACTTCTGAAATCCTCTTGGAGACCAAATGTTACTACAAAGAAACTGTATTGTTACAGAACAATGAGAGACCCTTGTGTGAAAGATCTCACCAGATTAAATATTAATTGCTGCTGGATATCTTTAAGTTTTAACCTAAGATAGTATCTGCATTCAGATGTCAAAAATATCAGGTGTAACCTATTGCTGTTCAAAATACACCTGTCACTTCCCCTTTTGGGGGGATTCCAGGATATCCAGGAATCCAGATCCGTTGCTAGCAGGTCATTAATCTAGGAAGCGACATGATATGTGCAAACAGAAGCTTTTAGCTTTGCTGAGAGCAGCTGACTGCAAGCCAAGGCAGGCCCAAGCTGCCCTACAGCTATAGGAGGAAGGGTTTACTTGACTTTGTTAGTCTAAGGTGTTTGTGTTCCATTCTAGGAAGTGGAAACAGAGCAATACTTCACCCTTTTTCTGCCAGCCTTGAAAGAACGAGGATATGATGGATTCTTTTCTCCAAAGTCACGTGCCAAAATCATGTCTGAGCAGGAGAAAAAGCATGTGGATGGCTGTGCAATATTCTTCAAAACTGAAAAGTAAGAGGCCGAAGCAGATTTGTAAAAATACATTAAACCCAGCTTGATTTAGGGTTGAAAGCTTTGTTCTCTCAGGGTGCCTGGTCACCAAAGTACTGTGCTATAAAACAAAAGAGAAAGTTCACTACAAAGAATTATCCTCCCTTCCTTTTGCTGCTGTATTTGCAACACAGGTCTTCCATTTCTTTCAGACTACAAACAAAGATACCTCTTCAGAAACATGGAAGTTGCAATATGGGTAAAAGCCTAATGTGCTTTATGTGCACATTTTTTGGCAGATCTAAGAAATACCTCACCTTCTGCTGACAGAAATTTCACCTTTAAGATTAAAGATCTATAAGCTGCACTATCTTAATCTTCAGGTATTAAAAGAAGTATTGCTGCCAAAGGATCACAGACTATTCTCTGCTTTTATGAATCGAAATACTACATTATTGAATACCTGATCCAGAAAGTTTTGCTACACTAAAAGCATCAAACTATTCAGAAGGGAGGAGAGGTGCTGGCATTCACAGTTCTCATCTGTGTAAACTGCTCACAGGTTGTACCACACTGTATGTCCTCTGGTTGTTCCCTCAGAATGTTTATCAGTAGTGAGAATGGAAGTTTCAAAATGCCTTAGCTCTCTTTTAGAGTTTGCACTGCTTCCAGGCACAAAAAAAATACGCCTTTCAGATCATTTATAAAACCAACTCGACTGGTTTGGAATAGAGGAAGTCTGTGAAAACAAACAACAGATGTCTCTCAGACCTTGAAACTAATAATGAGGGTCTACAGAGAAAAAGTTATTACACTGTGGCTCTTGCAGGTGAAAACAGAAGACTAATAGTAGTCTTTTTTAATTTTCTTAGAGCATAAAACAAAAAAAATCCCCTTTCGATAGGTAGTCTTCAGTTTGTCCTGAAGCAAGGCATTTTGAGGCATCCTAAGGCTGGAAAGGACTGAAAAACCAATTTCACAAAGCTAACAGTACTAGCTAGTGGAAGCAGTTTTTTAATAATGCATTTGCCCAAAGTAAAAGGCAAGCCTTTAATTACCATCTCATCCTCATTTTTTGCCTAGAACGCCCCTGAGGAGGTGCAATAACCTCCGAGCATTGCTCTCAATAGTCCTCTCAGAGCACTACACTGTAACAAGTAAACACTTCCTAAACCCATGTATCTCATCTTCCCTGAGACTATCTTGCTTGCCAAACTGAGAGCTCTGCACTGACAGAGAATATTTCTTAGAACTGTTTCTACTTTTATAAAATGAGAGGACAAAAGAAAGGTGTCTGGCCCTGTCCTGCAGACTCTCTCCTTGGACTTGGAAGACTGGATTGCAGATAAAAACCGTTATCTTTTGACATGACTGTATGTCACATGTTCACACATGGTTCTCTGTATTTAATCAGATTTACACTGGTGCAGAAGCATACAGTGGAGTTCAACCAGGTGGCCATGGCTAACTCTGAAGGTTCTGAAGCCATGTTAAACAGAGTGATGACAAAGGACAACATCGGAGTAGCCGTGGTGTTAGAGGTGCACAAAGAATTATTTGGAGCAAGTGAGTATGGCTGTGGTTCTCTCACTGATAAGTTCTACATAAAGGCACAAGCTATCCCTAGATAATATGGCTCTCTAGAATATTATTGCCATTGGTAATGGCAACCAAATACTCACAGATGAGCCAACACTGTTCACTGTCCTGATTTGAGAAATGATAGCCCATTGGAGACTAAGATGGCACAGATGACATGATTTCTGGTGTGGTTGCAATCATAACCAGATGCCCAGCATTTATCTTTCTCTTCTCAACCATTTGTCCCTGCTTACTTATTCTGTTAAATTCTTCTTGAAGAATAGAGCTTTTCCAAGGTCAGTGTGTTTGCATGCATATGCTCTTACCAGTAACTTACAGTAAGTAATGTTCAGCTCTCTTTCTTTCCCCTTGATTGAGTCCTTCCCTTAGTGATTATGTGACAGTGCTAATATACTGATGTGGAAGAATAAGATTATCAGGTATCTTTTCATGCCACTTGATTGACTGACTGTCACATTTTCATTAAGTTTGATCAGATGCAGTAGACAATTTCAACATACTTAAAATTGCCACCCTGCTCTGTCTGCATGTCTGGTTTTTTGATCACTTGTTGTTAATGTACCCTTCAAAAAGGAGCAGAAAGTCTAAATTGCAGGACTGTAAGGAGCTGCCTATGACTTTATGACCCATCTTTCAGAGTACTGTTTCTCAGATAAATAGTAAATCCAACTACAGCATTTTGCAGCAGCAAGGTTGATACTGCATTCATTTAAGCAGGTTTGAGGTTTTTCCCAAGGGAACAATTTGCCATTCCATGGCAGCTAAGAGTCAGGAAACTCCCTTGTGCCTTCTGTCTTGAGTAGTGGTGCACAGACAAGTGACAACCACTTGAACAGCACAGAAGAAATACAATTGTCATGGTGCAATGATTATACTGACTAATTTTTCCTATATTGAAGAGATTTAGTCTCATATTACTGTATAAATGCTGCTGATTTGGAAAGGAGTAGTGGTCCAGGTAATGCCTTTTTTCCAGCAATGAAAGTACATCCATCTGCTGGTGTGTCTGACTTGGAGACCCTAAATTTTAACAGGGGGGATCTGCTGTATTCACACAATCAGCTTTTCACTAATAAAAATATGTTTTATCCAGGTATGAAATCACTTCACGTGGACAAACAGCTTCTTATTGTGGCCAATGCCCACATGCACTGGGACCCTGAATACTCAGATGTGAAACTCATTCAGACTATGATGTTTGTCTCAGAACTGAAGAATATCCTTGAGAAAGCCTCCAGCAGGCCCAGTAGCCCAACAGCAGATCCTAACTCTATCCCTCTGGTGCTGTGTGCAGATCTCAACTCGTTGCCTGATTCAGGTAAGACTGGCGTGGGCTTAATTTTGAACTAACCTTTGTAGAATCCTCTTTTCCTCTGAGGGTGATGGAGTGGTTTGCATTTCCCTCGTTAGGTATGACTGAAGAAAATCCAAGTCCTCCAGTTGAGTAGGCTGCTTTTCATGATCAGCTGTACACTTGGAAAAGTTGTTTATGTCTGCAAAGATACAAAAAAAGCACAAAAAGATCTTAAATAAATGGTTAAATAAATACCCATGCCTTGAGCAGCAATAGTAAGTAGGAAAGGCACAAGTTCATGATGGAACATGAAAGCATTTTAAAGAGAGAGGTTTGCTTTGGTAATTACGACATTCAATACTGTAATATCAGATATACATACAAAATCTGCTTCTGTAGCAACCCATCACTTGCATACTATGGTGTATGTGCTGTGTGTTTACAGTAACTCTCAAATAGTGTCAAAAACCACTGGAGAGTCTCAGGTCCCTGAGGCTCAGATGTGGACAAGGCAGCTGCTGCATGGATTTCCCCTTAGACGGAAAGTCCTTTTCTAGTATCATGGTGTTTTGGTTTTTAAGTCCAAGGCCAACATTCCCTAAATGCTGTATTTTAAAGCATCTCCCTGAATCCTTTCCTTTGCAAACAGGTGTAGTGGAATACTTAAGCAATGGCATAGTAGCTGACAACCACAAGGACTTCAAGGAGCTGCGTTATAACGAGTGTCTCATGAACTTCAGTGGCAATGGAAAAAATGGGGCTTCTGAAGGAAGAATCACACATGGCTTCCAACTCAAGAGCGCCTACGAAAACAACTTGATGCCTTACACCAATTACACTTTTGATTTCAAAGTAAGCAGCGATTTTTCTGAAATGGCAGACATTGACCTGGTTTCCCCAGGACACTGTCTTAGTTTTCTGTCCATTGGCTGTCTTTCCCTCTCTTCCTCTAAGTGCTTCATCACTGGTTCCTACACTTGCTGGACACTTCTCCTACCACACACAAATCCTTGATTTGGTAGTGTTTTTTAAGCTTCTGGTCTGGCTCTGACCAGTGAGTTAATGAGAATGGAAGCAGTGCTTTGAAGGCAAAATGCCGCGCACGCATTTCTTACCCAGTTTCAGCGCTGTGCCTCTTCCCATGAATTGCATCCAGAAGCCGGTCGAGTTCAGGTTGCCAGGAGCCAGGTTTGTTCTCACTGTCATGTTTCTCTTTCTCCCTAGGGTGTGATTGACTACATTTTCTATTCCAACACTCACATGAACGTGCTTGGTGTCCTGGGGCCTTTGGACCCTCAGTGGCTGGTTGACAACAACATCACTGGGTGTCCACACCCTCACATCCCTTCAGACCACTTCTCACTGTTAACACAACTAGAACTCCATCCTCCCCTCCTGCCTCTTGTCAACGGTGTGCACTTGCCTAACCGGAGGTAGTGGAGCTCTGCCCCTTTGAGGGCACAGACCTGTTGTTATGGACCTGTACAGTTGTAAATCAAAGTATATAGGAGTGAAGTATGGCCAACCTTAAGCTGCTTCTTCAAGCTCCTTTCCTTATGTGTTTGATATGAGATTTTGCACATTTTTGGTGCATATTGGTATCATTTGGCACTAGGGCTGGAACCAAAGTATTATTCCCTTTCCAGGTTTTTAATTTAATTTTTTTTTTAACTGGCAAGCTTTTTCTTTTCAGTTGGGAACTGCACTTATAAACATACAAATGAGATCAAAATCTTGCTTATTAACGTATTTCAAGGTAATACCTTTTTCCAGAACATGGCAAAATGAGACAACCTTTTAGGAGAAAAAAAAACAAAACCAGGAACATTTGTTCTGTAGGAAGAATACTAGAAATACTGTTTGTTTGAACCCAAAACAGAGACTGAACTCTGCATCCAAAATAAATGTTGCACATTAGTGAAGCACTTAATACCTGACTGTAAATGATTAGTAGTGTGGCCCTGTCCCTCCTCTAATTAATATTAGAAAACCAAAGATGGCTTAGTATCTATGATAAGATCTGAGGTCTAAATTCTCCTGGTATAATTTCATTTGCAACATTTCCAGCAAAGCTCTGTCTCACAAGACCCTGCAGCGTTTAATGTGATGTGTAGATCGCTTGCTTGGCAGACACCACAGTGATTTTTCCCAGAGCTCGGAATAACTCAGAGGTACTCAGAGATCCAAAGGACCTCCGTGAAACAGAGCTGTTTCTCTGCTTCAGCCAGCCAGAGCAACACTCTGTTCAGCAGCACAGTTTGGCAGCAGGACTTAGAAATGGTAAGAAATGGCACTGGAAGCAAGCCCTTTGCAAGTGTTTGGGATCTGGGTGAAAAAAAAAGTTGCAGATCTGTCCTAGGTTCCCTGTTGCAAAGATGAGTAACTTGGGATTAACTTCTTAAGCATAGGGTACAGGAAAAGCCACTAGAGATGACCTTACCTCTGTCTCCAAAGGGCACACAGAGTAGCTATCAACATGCTTCTTCCATAGCAGTGATCTGTAGTCATTCCCTGGATTATTTTTCCTGATCCTAGTTGCCAAATAGCTATCACATTTTTAAAGTAATCTTTCTTTTCTGTTGTCGGTCAGGGATGAATAAAAAAGCTGCTGGTTCATTCCCAACTGTTAATGCTGGTTTGATGTGTTGGTAATCCTTCTTTTTTCCTTTTTATGCTCTGGGTGGCCAGTTCCAAACCTTGTGCCTCAAGAGGCGTTAAACATAATGCAATTTTCTGAAAAAAATTGGTTGGCTGCTTAATGTTAAAAAAAATGGCACAGTGATAGGAAAAGGTTGTGTCTGTGTTTTTAAGTTTTTCTTTATTCTGCTTTTTTGCTGCTATAAGATTTTTTCTTGAATTTATATTTTAAACTTTTCATGCACTTTACTGTTTCTAGTCTCAAAATGTGATATTTTTAATAAATGAAACAAATTTTCCATTATGTGAATGACATTTTTAAACAGATTGATAGCCTATATTTATGTCTCATTCGTATACTTTAAAAAGTCAAATTTAAATTGTGAAATTAGTTTTAAATACTAAGGAGCCATCTTCTGTCTTGCAAAACTGCTAAGTCAGGCTGTTCCTCTAATTAAACATTTCCTTTGTCGTTTTATACATAGGAAATTAGCCACACGGGAAAAAAACAAAAATCAATTTGACCTAGAGTAGAAGCTATTCCCTGACTCTTGTTAGGGGCTGGGGAGGGGGTGGTGTGGGACAGAACGCCAAAATCAGTTCAAGGAAACAACTCCCTTCTAAAAGAAGTGCCTAAAAGTGGAGGCGTCATCTATTGTCAACTATAAATTGGAAGTGCTTGTAGCTGGGTGAAATTCCTGTGCAGCACCAAAAAAGAAAAGCCCTTTCTAAAGACAGATTTTCCTCTAGATGCAGGTATCTCATTTCGAATATACCTCAGCGTTCACCACTCAGCCACCACAGAGGAACTGCGAAAGTGATTTGAAAGTATAGTACTGGAAAGTAGAATAGCATGAAAAACTTAATTTTGTGGACATTACCTTTCTGTAATCAGCTACTGTATCTTTTTCGGAGGGGGAGTGCTCTGCTCCAGAAGTGTGCACTAACGAAGCCTTCTCCTCCTTATCCTACACACATGGTAACTAGCAACATGAGCAGTATTTCCTACCATACTTCACTCCCAATATTTTTTGAGCTGTTTGTATAAAATGGAATTTAAAATTCACCTATGATTGTATATGAACTGCAGAGGAGCCCATTTATAAATAAAAAAAAAAATACAACAGCAATGTTTTGTAATATCGGGGTGGGAGAGGATGGGGATGGAAAAAACCCCAAGCCCCGACAAACATTGTAGACTGCTTAAGTTTGACTTTTCTTTGATTTCTAACTGATTGAAGTGTTCCGTTGCTGGAAGGTGTTTCATTGAGTTTTCTCTGCTGCGAAACACACTTCCAAATGTCCATTATGCTGTGCGATTTTTAACCAAAAAAGTTAATTTAACAGACATTGCACAAAACCTCTGGATTTAAAAAAGGAGTCTTGTTTATGTTTCAGTCGATGCACATAACCGGGGATGTGTTTACCCACCTTTCACATGTCTGGCTCCCTCCCTGTTTTCCTTCTGTTTTGTTTCCCTTCCCAGCAGGAGCAGCAAGGGGATTGCGCTTTTTTTCCTGGCCAAACAGAAACACTGCTCTCCATAGCAATTTTCTGCTCTAGGAATAGAAGGAGCTGGGAGCAGGCAGCCACCAGCCTCCTACATGGGAGGAGATCCCTTTCAGAAAGCATATGTAGCATCCAGATGGCAACACTCGTTTTCTTTTGACCCAGATGGAAGCTGACAGTAGGATGTTTTCTAGGGTAGAGGGTGTAATATGAAGCAAAATATCCCTGACCCTAAGCAGAGGTGGACAGAAACCATCAGTTCTCTCCATCCCTGCCTCTCGATTCCCAGCACATAACAATGTCCTTGCAGCCAACACCTGGACAAAAAAAGCTCTAAGTCCTTTACTGCTCCTTGCTCTCTTGGTTTGCTTTCAAAAATATGGTGCTTGGTGTCTAACTTCTAAGCAACAGCACTGCCTAAAGCAAGCAGAGGAAAAAAAATCCAACACCTTTCTACATGCAACTTTTTAAAACTCAGTATGGCAAATCTGTTAGATATGGGGTTTTGTGTGTGTGTATATATATATATATAAAGAAAAAAAGAGAATTTTGTACAATGTAGCTGAATATTTTTGTTTCCTTATTTTGATGTAAGGAGTGTGACCATTTGCATACCACTTGCTGAAGTCAGGTATGGCACAATGGGGTCTGAGACCAGCTTTTCTTCCAATTTGCCTTGTTAAAAGCTTTTGTCCTCTCTTTCTAGCACTTGTTGAGAAAAAAAATTGTTTTATTGGTAAGCTTTCCCTGTTGGAAGCCACTCCTGTTTAATCCGCAGAAACATCCAGAGAAGTTCTTGTTAGTTCCAAGTCCTCTCTGTCCTGTGTTTTATAGACTAGAAAGCCAAAATATTTGACTCAATCTTTTCAGAAGCACTTGCCACTGACCTAATGCAGCTTTCAGAACTGCACCATGATCTTCAGCGTTCACGTAATGCTGCAGATGGCTGATGGTCTCCCATCTTGATGGCTTTGCTGTGGAGACTCCTACATCCACATTCACACTCCCAAGACCCAACTCATAAAGCTGCTCCCACTTCACAAAGATGCTGAGCATCTGCAGCTCCCACTTAATCCCGAATATGGGGCTTTTGAAGTATGGCTTTCCACACCTGTCTTGTGAGATATTGGGTCCAATTCACGAGTGAGAATTTGAGACCTCAAAGGTTCGCATCACTTCTTTCTCTGGGGTTGGTTTTTGTCAGTTGGTGAGGAGGAAGCCAAAAATTCTTGTTGAAATTCTCTGTTAATTTAAAAGACAAGATGGGGAAACACTTTAAGGATTTCTAGACCAGGAATGCAGTATTCACACCTTTTTATTAGGGAGCAGAAGCCAAAAGGGGCTACTGGTTGTTATTATCTAAAGACCAGATTTAAACCCAGCATCAGTTACTTTGTTTCCACGATGCATTTTTAGCTAGCAGCATCACAATGTTCCTGTGGCATGAAACTTGGCATAGTGAGGTGGAGGGAAAGATCTTTTAGTCCTATCTTAAATTAATAACCTACATTTGAAGTACCATGCATATGTGATACACACCCTTGTAGTGGTTCAAAAGGGAATTTAATCGCAAATCACAATTGTCCTCTCCCCAGTGACCTCAGCTTTATACATAGTTATGATTCTTCTGTTCTTGGCTTCTACACAGATATTTTTGTTGTAACAGTAATGAAGATCTAAAGAGTGATTTAAACCTAAGGAAGAAGCCTCTCCCTTTTGCATGGGGAGATGACTGATCTAAGCACATCTTTTACCTGGCACGCTGGTGACAGGAGGTGGTTCAGCTAAAATAAGGCTGTAGGCATAAAGGAGCAGCAGGTCTTTGTCCTACCTGGTCACTGCAGAGGTGTGATGTTCTTCTAGGCGGTCTTTATAAGCAGAACTACCTGGTGGGAAATGAAGCAGCATATGAGGCTTGCTGAAGTTTATGTTGGCTTCAGAAGTGGTACAGATTGGGCACCAAGCACATGCACTGAAAAACCTCACCTGCCTAATTTTGCACATCCCAAAAGGAGCTGAAGTGCTTGGTCTTGGAGAGATTTTACCCAGGGGGGCAGAGGACCTGATCTGTTAGAGACTGGCAAAGAAATGAGCCCCAGATGCAGAGAGGTTCAGGTTTTCCTGATAGATACTGTTATTAGCTGAGTCTCTCCACCTTACAGTGAGGAAAAGCATCTTGCAATATGCAGCTCATCAGTTTCTTATAACACTGAAGGGTTATAGCCAGGTATTCTTTTCTCACCCTTCAGCATTCAAAAGTGACACAAACCCAGAGAGAACCTGACAGAAACTGTTCATGTCTTAAGTCTCTAATGCCGAGTGTCAGACAAGAACTCACTGTAAGAACAACTTTAGAAGGCAATTATAAGGCTCTAGATCCAGACACAGCTCTAAGTGATACACCATCTCCTCCTGTGACCACTCTGCACTAAACACCAACCACAGATTTGACTTTACTTCAAGAAATGAGAGCAGGGACAAAAGCCAGCGAGAACAAGACAGGCACAGGCATTGCATGATCAGAAAAGGGATAAAAATAACACCTTTAAAGAACTTTTATAAGTAAAAAACTATTTGACTCTATAAAAGGTATTAAGAGATGATAAAATTTGCTGATTTGGCAGTTTGAGGATGACAGGCTTTAAGAGCAGAGTTTCTTGGAGTATACCTGAAAATAAGTGTGAAGATAGAGCGATGCTTGGATGCTTTGGTACTTCAGGGTGTTCTAACTAGCACTGATGGCAAAGCACACCAAGTGATACGACTCTTCCTCTTTTTGTCCTCTCCACCTGCAATCATAAGGTTATTCAGCTTGCAAAATCTCCCACTGTTTTGAGTGGTGGAGGTGAGAGTAATACTGGTACTTGGCCTTGTCCTCTCTGTTACCTACAATTTAGGCATTTACTGGGTTTGCCTTTGTATTTGTCTTTGTTCCAAAGAGAAAAATCAACCCAGCCAAAAAAACCAACCTCATAATGGCTTTCTTTAGAAGTGACATGTTACATGACTTTGGCTTTGGTTTCAATTTGTAATTATGTTTGCTTTCCAAGCGATTAAAGTGTTTGCGTGCACTATGTTAACTAAATATGCTGTTAATTCATAAACTCAGAGGCTGGACTGGAGCAGTGGTGACGGGAGCCCACTCTCGCTCTCCTGCCCCCTTTCACGGTGCTTATTTTGGGGGGGGTTGGGGTTTTTTTTTTTAGTTGGATTTCTTTCTTGTGTGCTACCTTTGCAACCACAAGGTCCTATCCCTCCAAAGATGGAAGTGCACATGGAGTGGGCATGTATAGGCTCAAATTTTAAGGGGGGTTACGTCTCATTTTATGGAAATGGTGACTTTGCTTTAATTTGAGAGTGATTTGGGTTCTCAGATGGGGAAACTGCTGCTTGTGGAGGCCAGAGCTGGCCCAGTTTTGTCTTGCTTGCAGCACCTTCTACACCAGCCCTGACTAAAGCTAAAAGCTTTGAAAAGTTTTACACCAGCCATAGGCACCATGCTTGCAAAAGCAACAGCCTTCAACTGAGACCTGAGCAAAAAAACAAACCCTGAGAAACTTGCTTATTCCACGTTTCTCATGAGAATAAATAGGAAGAAACCTTCTCTCCTTTGCTTTTACAAAAGGATCCTTTTCTTCTCTCCCTTTGAAAAAAACTCATGTTTTGGAGAAAGCACCATGCCATGGTGCAATTCCCTGCAGAATTATACTTTATAATGAAAAACTCATTGAGAAAGTGAATTCCCATTGAGCAGGGAGAGACAGTAGGTACTCAGGCAAGGGGAAGATCTGGCAGGCCAGACACAGCCCAGCCAGAACAAGGAGAGACTAAGCTAGGGAGCCCTGCCTTTCTTTAACCTTAGGGCAGCTCACAAAAGGGAGGTCCTCAAAATCCTGAACTGTTACCTTTTTTTTTTTTTTGGGGAGATGGGGTACTGCTCACATGTAGTAGACAGGGCTAAATATCTGCTTGTTTCCTCCCACCTGTGTACTTTTATTTCCTTCTGTAGGCAATAAACAGCCCTTTTGCAACCGCTCTTGTTCCTTGCTGTGGTTTCTGAGAAGCACAGGGTGGGGAGGAGTGGGACACAGAGACCATCTGGGTGTTTCACAGCTTGCCCATGTCCTAGGACATGCTTTTGACATCCAGGGTGGTGGGGTGGGTGATGAAAATTTGATTTCTGCCCTTTTAGGGAGGTCCCCAAACTTCAGACATCTACCAGGAAGGGCAAGCCAGATTTTTAAACTGTGATTATTTGATTCAGGATTGCAAGTCACATCTGCATCACCTTGGTCCATATGGGCAAGGGACATTCCTGTACCACACCCCCACATGACCCCATGGGGATCCCCCTGGATGTGTGCACCATCCTAGGAAAATGAGGGTCTATGGAGAGAGCCTCAGCCAGTCACTGGGAAATTTCCCAGTATCTCCCATTTCTCCTGCGTTTGCACAACTGAGAGCGCCAACACCACTAGGCTGCAGAGATCAGATCCCATCCAGCTCCTGACAGCATTCCATAGCAAAACCTGCACCTCCCAGGAGCTATCACAAAAAGGCACAAAAACTTAATGTAGAGGAAAGGCAACATGTTAGGAAGTGCCCTGCAGCAAAGCAGCTGAGGGCTTCATGCTGCCATACTGTAATCTAACTCACCCACTCTGAAAATCCCAATTTTGATGCAAATCCGTGCAGAAAGAGCTACCACACCATAGGGAGGGGAAACGCATTCATCCTTTTATTGATGGTGCCCAGGACAGACTGCTGCTGTGTGCAGGAGCAGCACTGCAACCTGAAATGGAGGACAGATGCCAGATGCTCAAAGGAAACACATTTTTGGGGAGGGGTGGGGAAGTAGGGGAGGGTGAAACCTGGCATATCTCGGCACAGAGGAGATGTCCTCACAGAGGAATAAATAGCCACAACTGGTTATTTATTTTTGTACCCGGACAGAGGGAGGAACGAGGCAGGGTGTCTGTGACGGGGCCAGCACCACTGCTCCACTCCCCCAGCCCAGCGCTCTGCTTCCCGCCGCAGCCGTGCTGCTGCTTCTTTTTTGGTGGCATTCCTGCAGATTTTGGAGGGGGAAAGAAATTAAAACAGTCAGGAGGAGGGGATCATTCTGCCAACCTGTTTGAGATGTTGCTCCTTTCTCAGGCACTACGTACCTCTGCATCAGCTTGTGGATGAGCAGCTGGATCCAGGGCGCCTCAGGAGCCACACACACCTTCTTGTTTTTCTTCAGGGTGAGGCTGCAAGGCAATGAGACGCCCTCAGTCTCTCACACACCTCTGCCTCGAAGTTATTTCTAACTGCAAAGAAAAGTTCTCTTGCTCCCCAACGCCATTATGAGCACACCTCTGCAACACTTTCTGGGAGAAAGAGAGGATTTTTTTTGGGCCTCTGTGTTTTCTGCATGAGTCAAGCTGGGGATAAACTCCATTAAAACAGACAGTGGCATCCCATGTCTTGCACAAGTCACCACAACATCCAGAGGCTTCAGAGAGGGTGCAAGCACTCACATATTTTTGTACTGGAACATGAGCAAGCAATTTGCAGGAATTGGAGATTTTCCACTTACATGATCTCCTTCCTCCTGCAGTGAATTCCCGGCGGTGTAACATCGATGGCAAGGATCAGCCCCAAGTTGATGACCTGAGCAGTCGATTTGATGCACTTGCACCTCATGTTGGTCAGCAGGCTCTCCAGTGACAGACCTGTGCCCGAGAGCAACCCACACCCAGGTCTCCATCCCCCACCATCCTTGTGCCACCTTCCCATCCCCTCCCTGGTGTCCATGGGCAGGGATAGGGGCTTGTGTTAAGGGGGTTTTCAGTGGTAAGAACAGCAAGGCTGACACAAGGATGATCCCTTCCAGCACAATCTCAAAGCTTTCTTTTCATGCATACAGAGAGGGTTTAGCTTGAAAACGTAACCAGCTTTTTATGAATTAAACCCACCAAGCACTTGACTTTCACAGAGGTCTTGAAGAGAAGCAGCTTAAACCCATCAGGCTAACCCTGCCAAGTCCCAGGCACCACCACGCCCCGCCCCCACCTTCAGCTTTGCCACTGGGTTTAAAAAATAAACTCAAGCTCAAAGATAGGCAAGAGACAAATTTGAAAGCTTAGAGGAGCCCATGCTCAATACTCAACACTGCTGCCTAGGGATTTGCAGAAGGAGACAGACAGACACCCAGAGGTCACTCACCAGCCCCTGGCACCAAGTTGCTCAGGAGCAGGGCCAGAGCCAGCGCTGCCAGCAGCAGCCGCATCCTTGCTGCCTACCCTGAGCTACAGAGGGGGTTACTTTATAGCCAGCCCTGCCGGGGATTTTGGACACGGGAAAGGAGCTGTCCCACACTTTAACTTCCCTGCTGCCGCTTCCCCCTGCCACACGTGGTCTATGCCACCTTCCTGCTGAAAAAGGCAGAAGCCAGCATGGCCACCTCCTTAAGCCTGCCTTGCCTGCCATTTCTTGGTGAAGAAACAGTGGTGACCCTTGTTCTGCTTTCCACCCGATGGAGACTTACCCCCCTGAGCAACCCTAAGCCCCTGGCATGCTGCAAGAAGGGATGCAGGTGACAGTGACCAAGGGCTGCTGCCTTTATTGGACCTGTTAGGTCACCCAGCACATGGCAATGGGGTGGGAGGTGAGGGAAGCAAGAACTGGCATTTTCAAAGGGCTTAAACACATAAAATGCAAAGGAAAAAGGGGCTCAGGGCATGACTCGGCAGCCTGCTTCCCTGCACAGGACAAGGTGACAGTGGGACGCAAGAGGATCCAGTTTTGGGCCCAGCACATCTGGCCATCCCACCAGTGGCAGCTTCCTCAGTGGAGAGCCTGTTTCTTCCTCCTGACAAAAGCAGAAAAGGGGGAGAAATGAATGAAGACCAGTCCCCACGGGATGCCTCTGGTCCCATAGGGATCCTCTTGCTCAGAGTGGAGGGGGCTTACAGGTTAGGGAGGTCTTGCAAGAGTTTCTTCACCCAAGGGGTGTCAGGATCCACACAGACCCTCTCCAGGCTTTTTAGCTTAATCCTAGAAAACACAAGGGATTTCAACACCATCACTTCCCCCTCCATGGGGAGCTTAAGTAGCCAAGCCCTCCTGTGCTGCACATAAATAGCATAAAACTGAAGAAATTGAGAGAGGACAAGGGGGGAGCAGGGGGCTTGTACTCCCCTGGGAGACACTTACACCACCTCAAGGCGCCGGCAGCTGCTCCCCACTGGCCAGACCTCAATGCTGCTGTATCTCCGCGGGGAGATGAAGTTTCTGGTGGTTTTGGCGCAGCGACAGCTCAGGTTGCTGTTGGTTTCCAGGAGAGCTGGAGGGGCATACAGCTCCATCTCACACCACCAAAAAAACCACCACCATCCCCAAACCATTTCTTGGCAATGCATCTCCCCCACATCCCACCAGGATCACCACATCCCTTTCCAAAAAAGCCTTGGTGGTATTTAAGCCCCAGAGATGGTAGCAGGATGCTGCCTCCATAAACCTCACAAGGACACACCCAGCACCCTCCATCCCTGCACATAGGGGCACAGAGAGCCTCACCTGCATCTGTGGGATGGTGGGTAGCCAGCAGCACCCCCAGCACTAGAACCACCCGTGCAGCCATGCCAGCCCCAGCCCAAACCCCAGCAGCATCTCCCTATTTGAGCTGGAAAATAGGAGAAGTGAGGCAGTGCAGGCAGGAGGCCACTGGGGTCGGGGTGGTTTTCTTCCGTCTCTGTTCCCTGCTGACGATGCTCAATGAGCTTGCAACACTGCTGATAAAAAGCAGCTCGGGGCTCGGCAGGGGTCTGGGTTTCCTGAAACTGGCTCTGTTTTCGCCTTCCTATGAAGCTGAGTCTTGTTAAGGGTATTGGTCATTTCCCCCAATGCTTGTTCTTAGCGTATGCAGCTGCACAAGCCTGGAAGGAATTCTGAGTACTTTTCTCTTCTGCATAATCAGATATTACTCAGTTCTTCTACAACCACATCTCCCTCCTGCAATGTGCATCTCAGCCTGAGTTTTGGTGGCATTTGTTCTTTTCCCCCTGTGGCTGATTATCCCAAAACTTGGTGCCAAGAGGCCTTTGCACCCATCCTCTGTATTTCCTTATTGGCCTTTACTGCTTTCAAAAGCCATACAGCTGCCCGCAAACACCAGCCCCATTCATGAACTCTGGTGCTTGGACATGGGGTGTGTTGGCCTCTTGCTCCCTGCCAGCAATATCATGTTCTCGAATCAGCACCGAGGTACTCAACAAGCTATGCTGGGAAGGAATTTTGCTTCCCACTGGCTGTGCTGGAGTTGCTGGACCCTTGTTAGTGGTTCAGGGCTACCACTGCTGCGCTAGACAAAACTTTCTCTGCCTGTGTATCATTCCTCTGTGTAAAAGGGGTTTTCATCGTGCCTGACATGCACTTGGGTGCTACCCTCCTTCCCCTACCTATAGTAGAAATACCTCACATGCATTCAATATGCCATATATTCAAATATATATGACATATATTCAAATGCACATTCTAATACCTGCAGCACATCTGTGAATAAGTATCAAGACAAGAGCACTGGATGCAAATGACAGTAAATTGAGTTCCAGGAAGGCTATGATGATGGGGTTTATCCAAGTTCTGCCAAGTTTCTTCAAAGCTAAAAGATCCATGGAAAA
Source organism: Bucco capensis (assembly GCA_013396975.1). Taxonomy (NCBI): domain Eukaryota; kingdom Metazoa; phylum Chordata; class Aves; order Piciformes; family Bucconidae; genus Bucco; species Bucco capensis. The sequence continues at coordinate 425,574 of VWZO01011706.1, read as the reverse complement.
TATAACAGAGGAAAAAACCTTGAGTTTTATTTGACTTGAGCTCTCAGCACAGGACACACCACACAGGACACATACTCTGTTGACGAGTGCTTTGCACGGAAAGAATCGCAAAGTCATTCCGATAGAGACAGATGCAGCCCCTGACAGAGAAAGGCTTCACAGTCTACAGGCAAGTAAATAACTGAAGGGTTTGTATTCATGCTAATCCAGGGATTGAATGCAGGGGGAAAACATTCCCATGAACCTGCCAGGCTGGGCTCAGCAGTGAGCTGCTCTCCCTGCAGCTGCACCACCAGGGCCAGACAAGAGGCTTCCAGGAAAAGAGGAAAGCAAGTGCCAGATGAGGAGTAGCCAGGTTTGCATGCCTGTGTATCATCTGCCAGCCCATCTCAGGGCTCTGAGCCTCAACTTCCTTAGCAGGAAATTTACTTTTTCTTCCTGCAAAAAGCAGAAGGAGGAGAAATGTGTAAGTGGATCCTGGGGGGAGGAAGCTCCTGCCACAGACACATCTCACACTGTGCCACAAAACTAGGCATGATGGAGGGCAGCTTTCACAGCCAAAAATCAACACAAACTCACAATGTGCAAATTTCTGCCATTCTGCCCCCCAAATATTGAGGGGTTTTTGCCAACGTGTTTTCAGTGGCGTGGCACCACGCACAAGCCAGGGAGAGCACCATCCATGTATCGGCACACAAACACCCGAACGCTGCTTTGCATAGCAAGGTCTCACCCCTCATCATGTTGAGAATGGGTCCCTTGGCTTCCAGCAGCCCCCTGAGAGCTCTTGGTCCTGTGAGCACTCCCCAGGACCACAGACATGACAGGATGTTGTCTGGAGCCACCTGAGCCAAAGGGTTCTTCATCAAAGCAACTTACGTGCTAGCAATACGCTTCAGTAGCTTCTTTACCCAAGGGGCATCAGGATTCACACACACCTTTCCTGGGGATCTTAATTTAATTCTGAAATTCAAGGAAAGTTTATGAGCATTACCCTCCCCTCCAAAGGCAGGGACTCTAGCAGGCAGAGCTGACCTGACACACTCAGCTTTCATTTACAGCACCACCAGATCGCAGAAAGCTGCCTACAGCAGAGGGAAACCACAGGAGAGTCAGGAAAAAGCAAGATGCAACATGTTCCCATGCAGAGCAGAGAACAAGGACAATTTCCTCTGTAGATTCACAAATGTATTGAGCTTTAGTTTTCAGAAAGAGAGCAGAGCAGTGGGGTGTTCACAGTAGAAAAGTTGCAGAAGGTGCAATGCTGGTCCCGCTGCTCTGTGGTAGCTGGAGGAGAAAGCTGCTTTCTGCCCCACAAGCCACCTGAAGCACTTACATGATCTCTGTACGTCTGCAGGTACTTCCCACAGGTCTTATCTCAATGCTTTCATATCTCTTTGGACTGATGTAGTCCGAAGTTGTCTTTACACACCTACAGTTCAAGTTTCCATTCACCTCCAGGATGGCTGAGAAAGAGAGAAGGTAGAAACTTACAAACAGTGTTACTTAGGCAGCAACTCCAAATCTCTTATGGATCCAAAGCAGCTGTCCTTTTCCCTGCTTTCACTGGCAGCCTTTTAGGGACCATGGTAAAAAACTGTTATCTGTGCCTCTGCTTGATGCCCTGCTCTCACACAGATCCTGAAAGCTGAACCAGATCCTAGCAAAGGAGAAGAGTCATGCTATGACAAAACCCTCCATGCTAAACAGCCCAGAGGAGTCCTTGTCCCCTCCAGTCTCTTTCGGTGCAGGATGCAGGTGATGATGCCCACCTATCAGAAGGACTGGGAGCTGACAGCTGTGAGTATCTCTGCAAAGACACCAGAAGCTCACCTGCGCGAGCCAAGTGGGACATCACCAGCAGCAGCAGTAGCCATGGGAGTACAGGTGCTCCTGTCCCCACCCCAGCCACCACTCGCATCCTCACAGCAGGCTCAGCCCCAGAGATGATCTGAGGAACCAGATGAAGAAACAGCACTATATATTTGGGAGGGTCACACTCTGACACGAGCGGCAAGATTCAAACTTCAGCTGTCACAGCTGAGTGGCAGAGCATGAAGAGAGGTGATGTCATTTCTCGGATGCTCCTCACAGCCAGGTCAGAGGCTGAATTTACAATATTATTGATTAAAACCAGTCACTGGGACAAAGCACTTATTTGTATTCCCCACGTAATCTTCCCCACATCCCATTTCTGACTAGCTGGGTCTGTACAAACACCATCCCTCATTCCCTTTAGCATTCACCCCTCAACTGCAAGAGGGGCCCAGAATAAAATCAGAGTGGAAACATTGGGTAAACAGGGTTTTTTTAATGCACTCAGATATTTACATGTTTCTTTCTTAGGGCTGTAATTTTCCCCATGCTATTTTTGCTAACTCTTACATCAGCTAAAATGCCTAGCACTGTACTGTGGAAAAATAATAACAATCTCTGCTATGTATTTCCATTCAGACCCTTCAAATCTAACACTTGGCTGCATGAGTAAAACAATAAGGAAATGCAAGAGATGACTTGTACCAGTAGCACCAGGAAAAAGTAAACTATTCTGACATCTCTGTGCATTTGTGACCAAGTGTTGACATGCAGTTGCCAGCAGAGACTTTCTTGGTACCTGGGAGTGAAACGGATGCCAGAGAATGGCAGCAGGAAAAGCTGAGATGGAATGGACTCAGGGATTTGAGAGGGTGAGACCTGAGCTCTTTCCTTTCGGTGTTGGGAGCAGAGGAAGAGGAGCTGCAGCCCTGTAATTTTTGTTGTGAACACCTCTATCTTATGTCTCGTAACACAGGGATCAAATCCCCATTTAGATGCAAAAGCTTTTGAGCCATGGGCTGGGACCAGGAGTAGTTTCAGGGGTCTTCCTCTTTGACCCTATTTAGTAGCCCATTACAGCACTTAAGACATGAGATAGTCTGGGCTTAGTTAGAGGTGTCCTGCCTGCTTACTGTTTCAGAAAAAGCAGCTTTTATTACATTATCAGCTCAGGGGCCTAGTCAGTGAGCAAGTTGCCCATCATTCATGGCAGGGATTATCAAATGCTAGCAGGCAAACTACTGACACTAAAGTAGATGTGTATGTGCCAGTGAGAAACCATAGTCTGTAATAGGGTGGGGAAGGCAGTGATTTGCTGGAAGACATGAGTCAAAGTGCTATTGAGGCACCAAAAACATTTATCTTGGGGAAAACCAAGAGAAGTGAAAGCATCTTTCCCCGGAGCTGTGCAGCACAGAGGATGGAATTGGGGCATGCAGCCAGCACTCCAGACATAGTTCTTGCACAAACCATGAAACCAATACCAGTGACAGCAGCACTTAAGGAAACTAGTTCAGGAAGAAGCTACCCCTGGAAGATATGCAATGGGCAGACCAAGATAACTCACAAGCAAGACCAGATTTGTGGCTGGTATCCATTATCCATCTACTCTGGAGATAAGTAGGAGGTACAGAAGCAAGGTTTGGTTGGATGGATTTAGAGAGGTGGCTTTAAAGGGGTCTTGAGCAATCAACTCAGCCACAGCAGCCTCCGTTTTATATTTTGGCAGATGTTTGCCCCTAGATCTATGCAAGATGTTTTCACAGAGACTGTTTCCTCTAGGGATGTGCTGCTTTGCGCTGACATGCTGCCTTACCCATCTTCACAACACTTTCATGACAGTCATGGTGCTCATTAACTCACTTTGTACCCAGGATAAAACGCACAACCTCCTTTAAAAAGAGACCTTGGCAGCAGATCCCCTCCATTTAGAAGCCAATGCTACCAAGACAAAATAATGCACTCACTCCAGGGCTGCAGGGAAGGAACAGCCATAATGGCACCCTTTGGGATGGCAAACACTGTCCCTGGTCTGGCCTTATGGATGCTTCTAGAAAGACAGCTCAAAGCATGGGCTCAGCTCTGCGATTTCAGACAGGGTAGCATGGTAGTCATAGCTTATCCAGCTATGAAGATGAATGGAGCAGAACCAGAAGTTCCCTTTCAGACATACCCTCTTGATTCATACCTGGAGGTAGATTTTCATAGTGAAGCCCAACTCTGGCTGTACCTCTGAAGCAATGTGCTTGGGTTTCCCCCAGGACACCAGGGTAGTTTGGTGAATCCCCAACACATCACCCCAGAAGAGGTGTGTTTGCTTAGCTGGTCCTCAAGCTGCTACAATTTTCTACTTTGGGTAGGAAAGACAAAATAAACGTGGATGCGGCGAGAAAGGAGAAGTTGACAGAGATACTGTAATCCCAGGGTTTCTGAATTGACTTGGTAGTAGTGTCAGTGGTTTTGATGTATGACTAATGTGTATATTGATAAACATTGTGGTGTTTTCTCAGGAAGGAAAAGCTTGCAGCCATTGTGGGCATGCTGAGTGGTAATTCTGAAAAGGGAGAAGGAGGATGAGGATCTAGCCTGTGACTCTATTTAATCTAACCGCTTCCTTGATGCCAGTAATTCGGAAGAGTGGCCCTCACATATTGTTCTGTGGCTTTATCCAGGCCAGCATCGACTGAAACATGCTAGAAAGATCCTAACACAGCTTCTGTATTTTCTGCAGTAGCTGTACCATTACAGGCAAGAGTTTGATTTGAGTCAATTTTTATTCCTGTTATTTTTATCAGGTTTTAAAAATTGTTTTGCTCCTCCTGGATCCTCCAGAATTCCTGCCAATGATACCTAAATCAGAGGCCTACAAAAATATGGTGCAAGCATCTCCCCCCAAGGCCATGACCATAGCCCATGTAATGTGAATTTGCTTTTCCTCCCTGCCCAATGAATCATAAGACCTCTGCAGAGCAGTGATGAGGTATGTTCTGTTGAAGGGAAAGCAATAGCACATATTCAGCTGTGTGTCAGAGCATGCCACTGAACCCTAGAGCATGGACAGTTTCTGGGATATCCTATCCTCCCCAGAGATGTAAACGGCACCAGGAGAAAAACCCCAGACTGCTGTGCTGATTTGCACTTGCTGTTAGAAAAGCAGGCAGGAGAAACAGCCTGGTATCCCTGTGCTTCTTCACCTGAAGCTCTCGATTTGTTTCAAAGATGAGTTAATCCAAAATGAACTAAGAAGCAGTGTTATTCCTCAAAGGCATGAGGAAAAGCAGAAAGTACTGTGTCACCTGGCACAGATGATGTGAAGTGGGAATGAAACCAGCACTGCTCTCTGGTAAATCCCTTGGATGTTGGTGGCTTGGCCATGGACACCAGGTCCCTCTTGGCACATTTGCATGCAGGCACAGGAACCAGTCTAGACACTGCAGGTGCCACCAAGCAAGCACCGTTAGCCATTTGCATACAGGCTTCATGCAATGATGACAGCTTGGCCTCTCGGGGGGGAGGAAGTGCATGAGGGGCTGCAATGAAGTTGGACTGCAACAGGGGGGGAGCCAATAAATTGCAAGTGGGTGCAGTGTAAGCGAGATGTGCCTGTTGACGTGGCCTTGCTGCTCCTATCGTGTAGTTGGTGCAACTTTAACCCAACGCTCTCTGCATTGACACCAGCTAGGAGGAAGGTCTCTTGCTTCTAGCACTTCATTTTTTGGCTAGCAAAGACACAGTCCAGGTCTAATTCCAATGGCTAAACCAAAATGTTCTCCCAGAAACTCCCCAAGCTAGATCTAGCCTCCACTTCACAAGATGGGAAATTTACACCAAACTTGAAGGAGTCTCCCACAGTCCTCAGCACCTTTCTCTGGAATAGAAAGAGGATGCTGCCATGCCAGTGAGGATGCTCCAGCAGTTCAGGAGACTTACAGAATGGATACTAAAAGGAGGAGGCTAAATCAGAGTGGTAGGATTACACTGCCTGCTTGTCCCACAGCACAGTGTTGGTGGGAGTCTGGGTATTGAGGATATCAGAGCAGCAGCTCAAGGTTTCAAATTCTGTGTCTGTATCAGCACTTGCACCTTTTGCTGTGAGACTCAAAAAAGGAATTATATTCAGGGGATGGCCAAGATATGGAAGGAGTCACACAAGCTTTCACAGTTGAACCTTTCTGCATGCGACAATGAAGAAAGAGCTCTCAAAAATGTCACAAAAGCGAGAAACACAACAAAGATATTGATATGCAAGTACATTTCCCCTCTATACCCAAGGTGCATTATAGCAAGGTCTCTTTCCCCTCTCCTGAGAGTCTGACATCTCAATAAATGCAGCCAGAAGCTGGCAGGCTTAGTTAAAGTGGAATTTTTAAATTTTTTGTATCTCATAAGAGTAGTGATTGCTATTTTAGTTGAGTCAGTAATTAAGCTGTCTCCACATTATTTGGCTTGCAGAGTAACCCATAACTGTTATTTCTGATAGAGCTAAACATGGTCTTGACCCATTTTCTACTGTTTAAGTCAGAAGACAGCAGCTCATCTTTAGAAAAGCAGTGCCTCTTGCTTTCTAGCTTGACACAAGCTTCCTCAACCACAACAACCAACCTCTCTGATGTCTAGTGGCACATCTCCACTTCACACTTATGTTAGTGACTCATTTCCCAACAAATGTCACCTCCTTCCAGACTACATGGGTTTTATTTCTGTAGTGTATATGACATTTGTCTCCACTGTTTTCCACCTGTTCAAAGCATCATCTACAGATCCTGTGCTTGCAGGACATTTCCCATCTAAATGAGTAACGTTAAGCTTATCCACCCTATTTGCAAAGTTCACCAATCATACATGATATCCAGCTCCCCTCCTCAAAACAAGGTCTCATCTGATGAAGTCCAGCCTGATTAAGCAAATGGAAGGTGATAGAAGCTAGTCAAAGGGTTTGCAAATCCCCATTGTTCTCAGGACCCACTTATCCAAGTAGGAACTGCACACAGAGACCGCAACCTGGCATATTCACAACCTCAGATGAGCTACCTAGAGAATGAGAAGCTAACAAAGCAGGATGACCAGCTAAATGGACCATGAGATGAGCCACAGCCATGCTCTGAAGAGATGGAGAGAAGCCACCAGAGTCCTTGCAATGTACAGCTACCCACACCAAGATCTGCTCTAAAGAGTTGGTACCATTTAAGTGACATGGTCAAGAGAGATGGATGTGCCTAGCTACCTTTGAAAGCCCCACTAGCCTTATGCAGGAGGCATTTCTTGCCGCTCCAAGTCCTAGGTCTGCTAGCAGCAAGGCGAAGAAGTACCTGTAAGCACAGTCTGGAGCACTGAAATGTGCTAATTTTGGAAATGCTGTGTGGTTGGGCAGGAGAAGGAGTGACAGCCCTAGCCACAGACAGGCACAGATGAATACCTGCCATCCTGCCAGGGTTAATCACTGCTGAGGGGTTGCTGCCAATGGTCACAGGAGTCTGCAAAGGATGGGAGGCTACCCAGATATTAAAAATTTATTGGGAAGGATGAGATACATGGGAAATGGTTCTGGGGATGGAATTATGCATGATTCCACCTCCCAGGATCTCTCAGTCATGAGTGGCCATGGCTGCCCCATCCACCCTCCCCTCCCAGGTGTGCTGCTGGAATCCCCAGATGTTTCTGGCTGGGATCTGAACCCTAGTGCAGCACAAGACACTCATGTATATCACTTCTGTCATGAAGCACTTTGTACCCTAACAGACCAGGAATAGACCCACACTTGACCATCAGACTTAGGCTTACACCCAGAGTAGTTATTTTCAATTATGTCCACTTAAGTTTTCAAGGCTTTTCCTCATCCTCTTTTTGCCAAGTGTCTCCCCACCTCTTCTCCTTGGGGAAGATGCTTTCTCCACATTTCACTCAGAAGACACCATAGGACTAGTTCTATTTTAAAAAAATAAACATAAAAAAAAAAGGCAGCAGGCCAAGGGTGACTGTTCTGTACCAGTGAGTAGACATGCACATGGTGAGGAGGGGAAATCCAGGTCTTCACCAAAAAGGAACCATATAGCTGCAATACGAATGTCTTTTGAGGAGATAAGCAGTCCTCCTGCCCCTGGAAAGCCCCTTCTCAACTGTTTCTCTTGGACCCAGCATCCCTGAATCAGCACTTCAGACCTTGGGCACACTGCTGAGCCAATGCAGCTACCCAGAGATGCTCTTAATAGAGAAGGAGAAACTTGAGCCCAACTTCTGCAAATGACGTCTCACCAGCTAAGAGAATTGATACTGAAAGGAGTTGTCTTGCAGCTAAAATAATCCAACACTGCTTCATGTTTTGGGGATGAAAGAAAGGCTGGAAGATCAACAAGCTCTCACCTGTTAGGTGGAAACAGTGAGGCAGATGAAAGGGCAGCATGCAGAGAGAGAAAAGCTTAGGAACATACTGGAAAGTGAAACCGAGAAGCATAAACCCATAGAAACCATGAAATCTGCTTTGATCTTTCCTCAGCTTTTATCTTGGTTATTGCTTATGATGGGGACTTCAAGCTATAGCAACTGGAAGTGGTGAGCTAGTTCAGAAAGACAATAAGGCTAGAAAGGACTTTTCCACTCCTGGATGTGTTTTTCTTTTCTACAGTATTTGCTGAGGACATTTGACCAGATATCCATGGTCTTTGTGGCAGAAGGAAGTGGCTATGTCACCTGGCAGTTTTGGAAGGTGGAGGTGGCACACAAGGGAGGTGCTTGGAAAGTTGTTTCCCCAATATAACACATCACCTTAGCATAACGAAATGGGATACCTCCCTTCTGTCTCTGAGGATGGACTGAGGAACATGGGCAGCTGAAACACCCACGTCATGCAGATACAGAATTTAGACTTGCCATGATAGAAATAATCTCTGTAAAAAAAACAAAGCACCAGCTAGATTCTCACTTTACAGTGTCACAGAATTCACGTACAGCAAGTCAGGAAAACAAGCCCTCTCCTTAGTTTCAGAGCCACATCAAGATGTTTTACTCCATTGCACTGATCCTAAGGCACAGCAGTTGTAGCTAAATGGTTTGTGCAACACGTGTACCCATACCCAGGAATAAAACACACCCCAAAACTTCCCCCGAGCCCTTTCCAGCGCCTGCACACGTGTCTGTACTCAACAGTTACATGAAAAGCTGTTGGGATGAAGGATTCCCTGGGAGGCTCAGGGCTTAGCGCCACTAGAGAGCGGCAGACACCAGTGCTGGGATGGCAGCTGAGCAAGGAAAAACGCAGTGGGAAGGGAAAATTTCCTACAGCCCAAGCGTCCAGCGCGTAGGCAGACGATCACTGTCAAAGCTGATGGACGGTACAGGAAAAAATGTTAACACCTTCGCAGGTGTTACATGTGCTGTCATCACAGAGGGCTTTTTTCCACTAACCCCTTAAGAAAGGCAATTTTCAGAAGTATTTCTGAAGCACCAGCTTTCATTTTTCCCCCAGTTTGTCATTTCTGTTAGTGACTGTGGTGCAGTAGAACTGGAACTGGCCAATGCCACGGCACTGCCTGGTGTCATCAGACCTGAGCAGAGGTGGGTGCAGCACAAAGACTGGAGTATCCCCAGGAATAGGCATGGAGATAGGATGCAGCTGAGAAGGACCAAGCAAGTGGGTGTCAGGGTGGGAATGAACAGAGGAAACAGTCTTGGGCTTGGGGAAGCAAAAAGAGAAGGAAAGAGATAAAGGGAGACTTTCCTCCTCTCACAAAACACATAGGTTAGGGCTCTTTGCTCAATTCCCAGGCAACAGCAACTCGTGGAACAGGCTCATCTTGATGTTCTGCAGCAAAGCTCAGTTTAGAGTAGGTTTTTGGGTGGAGAGAGGTACAGAAGCATCCTGGAAATCTAGTAATGCAGGTTAGATCCTACAGACCCTGCAGCAATGCCAAGGGACCTTTGAGGAAGATTTCTGCATAGAGCCCTGATCACTCTGAAAGATGAGGAGAAGGAGATGTAGACAGAAAGCTTTCTTTCTCCTGCACTGCTGTGGGACTGGCTGAAGCCTACAGTGTGGGAAAGCAAAATAGCTGTAGTCAGCATATTGCCCTGGACAGACAGAGCATTTCCAACAGGACAAAGGGCACAGGACCCTCTGTGGGTGGAATGAGGAGGCTGGGGAATAAACCACCAGAAATGGAGTAACCACACAGCATTTTGCCTGCTATAGAGCCAACATTGGCAGTGGGAAAATGCCTCCTGTGCCATGTCAGAGAGAGTTCACACTATTCTGTGGAGGGTTGAAGGAAAAGGACTCCCCTACACAACTGCACCATCACCAATGCATCTAGAGATGTCCCTTGGTTACAGAGAACTGAAGCAAGCTCAGGTAAACAAACTCAAGATGTATGTTGCCATATAGGCAAAGTACTTCTGCAACTGAAAACAGAGGCAGAAGGCTTCTGGCCTGTGTGCTGCCCCAGTGCCTTCAGCAATGCTCTTCAAAAACTGACATCATCCTCCAAAATGTTGCTCTGCATACTGAGCACAGCAGACTTACAGATCACCACCTGGATGTCTGATTCTAGCTTAGAAAAGGCATCCCTCCAAGCAGAACCTAATAGAGGCTACCATTTGTTAGTCTGACAAGCTGTCACTTCCCTGCTTTGGGCTCTAAAGCCCAGGCTTTCCTTCAGAGAGACTGTAGGGCCCTTCTTTGCAAATATACCTGGAAATCTTAGTGGGTAGAACTGCTACAGTACATCTGCCTGACTTTGCAAGCAGCCTAAAATACCATAGTTAGTTCTGAGTTAACCAAATGTCTTGTGCTTGTGGCATGAAAAAGTATTAACATAGCTTCACGCTCTAATTAAAGGCAGCATGGCTGAGAAATACATACTGTGAGGGAGTCCCACTACTGAAATATGCTGTGATAATTGACACTACAAGCATGCTAGCAATAAGTCATCTAGGGAAGTATCCATCCTGCTTTTCCAAGTCCAGAGAGACTTATTAATGTATCTTGAGTTTTGCTAGAAGCATAAAGATGTCAGTTTAAATGCAATGCCTTTTTAGTATGTGTGCTGGCTATGTTCCTAGCTAAAAAGCTTATAGGTTAAATAGTTTTAAGCTGAGATGTAAGTGTTCCTGCTCAGCTGCACACCTGGAAACAGCTGGAACCTGTTAGTGTCACAGGAAGCTAGTGTGCCACATATAAAAGTGGAGAACTACTACAACGGCTGAGGCTTCCCACTGGGAGCAGCTGAAGAACCAGCGTGCAGGATGCCTGCTTGGATCACTTGAGCACACAATCTCACTGCATTTGTGTGATCTCACACGTTTGGGACCTCTATTTGCTTTAATCCCAAAGAGGAACAATGGTGGGATCAAAGTTTAGGGGAGCTTAAGGTGGACTTCTTTCCTATTTTCTCCTGGGTTTTTGCTTGCAAGGGAGTTTTGCATCCCAAAGATGTGCTTCCTCCAAGACAATGTTGGATGCTTATTTTCCTAGAAGTAACATGGGTGCAAGCCTGCAGTGTAGGATTTCCAGAGATGAAATATAAAGAAGGGAGAGTCTGAGGAATGGTACTGTTACCCTAACACCTAGCTAAGCCTAGGAACCTTACAGCAGACTACTAAGTTACTCCAAAGCCCTCCATTCTAACAGTTCCTGAGATTCTCCCCTGTAAAGTACAAGACATAACTGTGAACATGACACATCACAATCTATTCACTTTTGTACAGTATTTCTTGGTTCTGTGACAGCTTGTACTTCTAAGTGATACAGGTGTCAAAGAGCTGAGTAAACTGCACAGTCTAATAGAAACAGAAAATCCCCCATAATACTGAAGTGTATATATAGAGAGACTTTCTTTCCAGACAGCCACAGGAGGGCAATACAGGAGCTGGGGTGGCATTTTCCCCAGGGTTTGTGCAAACTGTCCCCTAGGAAGTTTTCAGTCCTGGGTACTGGTTGATACAATTAGCTTGTCTTACAGTTACTTCTGATCCTCACTTGAGCCTGGTTTTACCTGTTTAACAGTACAGTTGGTTATCATTCAAGCAGGAGGGGAGTGATACTGGGAAAGCCACTGGGCTGGAGGGCATTGAGCTGCTTTCCTGGAGGGCAGCACAACTTTGCAGAGAGACTGGGCAAAATTTATCTCCACAGCAAATATCTTCAAAAGCTGGGATTTTTAATACTTTGGAAATAGTAGTCAACACAAACTAATAGTTAAATGATGCTTTAAAGTCTATTATGTGGTAAAAACTTCAATGCTCGTCCAGCATTTGTAGGCAACCACAGTGGACCCTCCCAACTGTTTCATTTGTCATGTTAGAGGAAATTACACTTATCTGCCCAGAACTCAAATGCATATGACTGGGAGACCACATAATGCAATGGGCATCATGATTCACAGCAGATTTACATCACCTGCCTCACCCAAAGTGTTTTCTAGGCTCAAGTTGAATCAGCCTGTGAAAGAGCTTAAAGGTCACGGTGCTAAATGCCATTAGAATATTTTGCTACTCAGAGGGTTCTTTCCTGCATCAACCCAAGGATCATACCTCCACTGCTTCAGGTAAGGAGAGAAAGCTGCTGCATCCTGCCGTAATACCACTAGATGTTTCATAGTATGCACAGCTCCAAGGTGAGTTAGCCATGTTTTGCCCCCATCACTGGCTCTGCATTGCTTTCTTGTCAGCCTCCCTTGAGATGACCTCTCAGAAGAGCAGCTACAAACCCACAGGCAGTGTGCCTATCTCCCTTCCTTTTTTCCTCTCCTTTAGACAGGCACAAATCCAGGTGAAGGTGCAAATCTGATTACATATCTGTGTCATGCTCCCAAGTTGTCACCAGTTCCACCACCTCACAGGTAATGCCACAGCTATTTGCCCTACCCAGCTGATACTCTGATATTTCCGCAGATTCAGAGGTATTTCCTCAATTGCTTGAGCTAGGGTGTTTGCATAAATCACAGCACACTCACACCTTCCTCCCCCAGCTTCTCCTAAGGTTAGTCACCTCTCTGTTTAACCTATAAGCAGGAAGGCCACAGTTCTACCACACCTGTGGAACCCTTCTTTTGAGGCACAGTTACTCTGTGCTACTCATAATAAATGTTTGCATTTCAGGCTAACAGAAGCCCACCTGCTCCTGTACAATCAAGCCTGGGAGACAATAGGAGACCCTTTGCCAACACATAAGATCTGAAAGATGGAGAAATCAATTCAAGCTTGTTACTCTTTCCCGTGCAATACATCCCAAACAATGATAGTCAGTCACAGGACACACAGTACAACACCTCTATAACTGGGTACATGACAACTATAGCCTACACTCCCATCACTCGTTTGTCCAGCCCTCGTGCCTGATAACACCTAACTGGAAGAAAGGCTCCCCACTGCAAAGTCAAACAGAGACTTCTACTTGCATCTGAAAGAAGATTAGGTCAAGGTGTATTTCTAAGAACAAACCAAGTTCCTGTTCAAGTTAAATAGCAGACACCAGCATAAACTACTAGTAAAACAATTGGAAAAAAATGTATGTACTTACATATGGAAGTCTAACTGCTGTAAGAGGAGCAATGAAACAAGAATCCTGCCATCTCTGCAACCAAATTATGCTTCACAACTCTGCTCCCAGAGGCCTCTCTGCTAAGAAACATGACCACCAGGTTTCCTGAATCTTGCTGTGAGGGAAAGCTCTACACCTGGGCTCAGCAAGGGACAGGTGTGCTGCCCAGCTCCTTGTTAAACATTCCCACCTGGGAGCCAGAGAAGATGAGGGAGAGGGATGCTTACTTCAGTGCATTCCTCAGCTATCTGGTGATTGGAAGGAAAATGAAAAAATGAGTTGAGCTAATTAGAGGAAGACAGAAGCTAGTTAATGACATTTTAGCCCCTGACTACTTTCTTACAGGTCTGTCATCCCCTCTCTGCAGTAATTTCCAGCCTTAAATTTTACAAGCTCTGAGAAGTGTCTTAGTTGGCAGAAGTACAGGACCTGTAAGGGAAGCAGGTGGTTTTTCTGTACTGGAGAATCACAGTATGTTAGGGATTGGAAGGGACCTAGAAAGATCATCTAGTGCAACCCCCCTGCCAGAGCAGGATCACCTAGACAAGAGCACACAGAAATGCATCCAGGAAGCTCTGGAATCCACCACATCATCTTGAATGCTGGGAGAGGAGAGTTATACTGTACCCTCCCCTCCAAGGGCAGGGTAATGCTGGACATTTCCTTTGTAGCACGAGGAGAGGATGCTAAGTGAATTCTTCAAAGTGCACATTGAGTTTTCTTCATCACATGGCAAGTCACTTCCATGAAATGGTACTGAAGTGGGAACACATTGGCAGAAATAAATGTCTCAGTAAATCACTGTTGCTTTCAGAGGCACAGGATTTCCCATTCATTTGTTTTACTGTTCTCTCTCCTCTTTGTAGCAAAGCTTTTCAGCACGTGTCAATCCCTCAAGTAAAAAAAAAATTGTGCTCAAGGAACCAAAAAATCCAGGATTAACAGGTTCTCCTCTCTCCTTTCATTCTGCTTACATGTTTCCAGTGACCCATTTTACACAGCCTCAAGGGCTGAGGGGACCCTGCAGACAGATTTTTCCTAGTTGTAAGTATTTCAACACATACATAGCCCTGAACTTGTTTTACCCTGGCCATGATATAAAGGATGCAGATTGCAAAACAGGTAGTTTCTCACCATTCCAGACACTCTGTGGCAGACTACCCAGAACAATAATGCAGTGAGAAACAGAGATAGAGTTCAGATAATTAAGACTGACATTAAGTACTGAAAAAATTCAAACTTCCTTTTTTTTTTCTCCTTGAAGCCTAATTCCCTGAGAAAGCTAATGAAACCACAGGATAAAACATATGACTTTCAGGAGATTATTTTTCTTCCTAGCCTCAGAAGACTCTTTTTCCTAGTACAGATAATACTCATGCCCAAAGAGGACCTGAAGTTCTTGATAGGAAAGCTCTACCATAGGATTAGTCACATTCATAGTCACCCACTCCATCAGTGGGCTGCTAGGCTTGGAGCATGTAAGATTTGTCCACAATGCAATATCCCAGGGAAATGCAATGCCTCAGTTTAAAAAAATCCTCTTACAGGTTGCATGTAGAGGCTTGTCAAGCCTCAAGTGCCCTGCAGGCTGCACTTTAAAAACCTACGTCCCAGATGATTTATCTGTCAGATAGGTTCTTTTTCCCCTTGGCTCTCTTTATTTGCAGGTGTTTTCATCTGTGGAAGTTTCATTTCTCTGATGCTAATGAGGCTGAACCCTAGGAGAAGAGTTGGATTTCTATCAAGCCTCCCAACTCCCTAGAGAGCCAGTGTGAAATCAGCTAAGAAATAGCTTCTCTCAGCATCTATTGTCTTCATACAATTTCTTAACAGACTTCTCTACATGAAAGCATTTCCCTTCCATTTGCCATCAGCTGCACATGGAAGAAATAACTCCCCTCTTGCCACTGCACTTCCACCCATCCTTCCCCTAAATTAGCACCCAGCATCTAAAACTTAGACACAGAACTCTTTTTATAGTTATCCACAGCTCCCTCTTCTAAATTTAAACACATGGGAGGGCTGAATGACTTCTCTTTGCCTCTTCCTCTCCAAAGAGGCTACTGACAGCTGTCACTCAGCACTTCCTCCCTATATAACCTCTGGCCCTGCAGATTTGGCTCTTCTATTACTCTTATCAGTCTAGCATGAAGCATAAGCAAATAGAGAAGGGCTGCACCTCAGCTTGAGCACATTGTGCATCCCTTGGCCAGCTCTTAGCTTGCAGACAACTCACCTATCTATGCTGTTTCAAAATCAGGACAACTAACTATCAGTATGAAATAAACAGCAGAACTCGTAAAAGGGAGAGATGCTGTGTTCTTCACCAAGGTTTTGAGCTGAAGTGATGTTGCTGGTGTCAATCTTGCTGAGCAACACGAGGGCAGAGTGAATGTGACATCCCCTAAAGAACATTTTGTGGTCACATTATCATTATCCACTCCTGTGAAGACAGGGCCAGCCCACAGCACAACTGGCAAGTAGGTAGGTACAGATGAAGGAGCAAAGCTGTCTATAAAAGCCCAAGAGGAACTGTGGATGTAAACTTGGAAGCAGGGAGGAGAAGAAAGGCCTCCAATCTCTGTAATATACTCCAAACAAGGGATTGGCTTGGTTTTGCAAAACAGTTGTGTTTAAGTTATCAGGTGTGCTTGAAAGAAAAGGCTTGAAAGGCACCCAGCCACACCGGATTGGATCTTTCCCAGCTGTCAGAAGCAATTTCACTGGAAGACTGTAAATTAACAAACCTGAGAAAGACAATTCCTCTTTTGAGGCTGGGCACAGGCTCCACTGGTGGTTTGAGACATGGTACAACTTGCTTGCTTTTATGGCTAAGGGAGTAACAGTAGCCCATGGGCTCATATCTGCTGCTCCAAATCCATCTGCCACAAGTGAGCAAGGGCATAGTAATCAGCAACTACCTGTTGTGTTGATCAGCTTAAAACTACAAATTCTACCTCTGAGCTTGGACTTCTGTCCCAATCTTTCTGAAGGAAATGTCTGATAGCTTATCCATGACAACTGCTGGCATTTTGCCATTATAAAGTGACCACATAAATACCAAAGGTATCCCCTACTGCTTTTTTTGGCATACAGGAACCTCTCCTCCAAAAGTTTCCCAACTCCAGCAAGGTAAAAAAATCTACCAAGTTCTTGTTCCCATCTCAATTTTGTTTGTCTTCATCTGGCAGGATGAAAAGTGTTGCTGCCCTAAACAACTTACAGCATTTTGAGTTTCAGTCTGCTGGCAGAGACATAAATTGTCCTGATTTTTTACCCAGAAGGGCATGGCAATTCTAGAGGAGGTTTGAGTAAGTTAAGCCACAGCCACTCTTCACCCTTTGAATTTTTTTCCACGTGTTTCTGAAAACAGTTTTATTTTCAGTTGAAAGAATCTTGTGTTCAGACTCTGACATTCCTTCTCTGGCCTTGACAGAGCATGGGAAATGGCTTTGTCTAAGCCCTGGCTCTCTGGAAATTATGCTCCAGCTAGATCCTCCTCCCTGCAAACATACACAGAACAATCAGCATTGCTACTCTCTCTAAAAATGCTGGTGACTAAAGACAAAATGGTACAATAGGTATTTTCCATCTTGGACCTTGCAATCTTTGCTCATATCTGTCTCCTCAAAACTTTTTGTTAAGACACTTGGTCTGGCCAATTACTCCTGTCTCAATCAGCTGCAGGGTATTTCCACTTCTGAAATAGAAATTAAAAGACTGGCTCAGTCTCAAAGTACAGATTTGAATTTCAGACTTCCTGAAGTTCAGGAGCATTCTTGACTTTGTTTTAATTCAGCCCACAGTAACATGGGACAGTTTTGTTTGCCTGTTTGTTTTCAAAAACCTGTTATTAAAGATAAGAACTTACTCAAGCAAGCATTTGCAGAAGTCAGGTGTTGATGAGGTGTTTTCTATCCAAAGTTTTCCCCCCTGGCATAACTGTAGGATGGATGAAACCCAAGTTTCAGAGTCATGAATCTCTCCAGCTCCTTCAGAAAGTAGTGGCAGATGGAGGTGTTCAGTTACTGGTAAAAATGGAAAAGTGGAAAAAGCTGCTCCTATTTTCCACCCAAGGAGCCTCTACATCTCCTCTGCTATGAACTTGGACAGTCTTACTAGAGCAGTGTTCTTCAAGGAGTTGCATGTAACATGCATGCATCACATCAAAGCAGCAATCTGTATTTCAACAGCAAGCTCTGACAATAGCCCAGCCCACATCACTTTGGAGCAAATGAGTGATCTGCCAGCCCAAGTTAGGTGCTTGTAGGATCTGATGAAGCTAGACTAGCAGCTGGACCACAGACTGTCAGTGCTCCAGACTTGAGAGCTATTGTGGATGGGACTGTTGCAAGAGCAATTCCCTGTAGCTATCTACCTCCCCTTCTTCAGTTTCTCCAGAAACAGTGAATTCTGAGTATCCTTGAGTGATAACACAAAGACTAATCCATTCCTTTTGGCTATTTCATAGCCAAGATGACACTACAGGACATAGCCTGACACACACAACACCAACAGAGTCAGTAGCCCAGGCATGTGCAGCTTCTTTCATACACAACTAGTTGTTTTGCAAAGGACCAGGCCAAATTTTGCATGCAAAAGTGCAGGGTTTTCCAACCAGGTGGGAAAGTGGCTTTAGTCAGCTGGGTGCATTCCCACAGCATGAACATGCTTCTCAAAAAACAACCTCTTGAGGTCAGGTTTGAAGCAGGGACAAGAGGAAGTACAGAAAAGAGTGTGTGGCTGTTAGCTATTTGAAAAATGACTTTGATCTCCAGAGCTGACAATCTAACATCTCTAAGAAGCAATACATTTCATAAAGGATTTTATTTGCCTTTTATATAAGGCAGGCAGGACACCAGTTGAGGGATAAGTATCAGATAGAAAGCACTGTCATCTACTACTGCTTATTAAAAAAATGAGTTATCTCCCACTTGCAGCTCAAGAAATCCCAAAAGATATAAACTGATCACAGAGCAGCATCAAGCAATGGACAGCACAGACCTAAACACCCCACGTGTCACAGAGTCTAAAAGATTGGCCTGGAAAGATCTCGAGACAGTGATAACATAAAAGCTTGAACCTCAGTGAAGCAGAAAATGATTTATGACCAGAGCTGGCAATGGCTTTAACCCTCTGAGGATCAAAAGCTATAGAAAAAGAGTTCAGCCCTGTGACTTCAGGTGGACCTCTTGTAATAGATGAATCTCAGAGGCATTCAGAAGGCAGGTTTCTATGGCAACTGTGGTCAAAGCCCATTAAATAGTAGAAGAGTTAGCAAATTCTCCATTACACAAAGTCTTTTTCCAATAACTGTGGTAACACTAAAAGAATTCCAAATAAACACTGATTAAAATGTACATCAGTATATCCAGCTCAGTGCAAATAGGACTTCATTTAACAGTCAAGCCTTTAGCTGCTTTCTGTAGAAATCTGAAGCCATGCTAGACTTTTTTTATTGAGAATGACATGCCAGTTTTCAGCTGGCCTCTAGAGCAGCCTGTATTAAATGCCAAAACCCTCACCAACCTTCTTGCAGCTCTGCATTTGTGTGCAATGGATAAACATTTGAGAGAGGCAGAGTTAGGCATGTAAAGGTAGGAGCTTCAAGAAAGGCCTCTGTGGCATCAGCAAGGACAGCAGCTGAACCATTTGCAGTTGCAGACATTGCCCCTTTCTATTTAGAGAGAATAGAGAGGGATGGATCTAAAGCTGTTCATTCATGAAGAGATATGATACCCTTAAGTGTTTTCTAAACCCAGACACTGAATAGCAGCATTCTGCACAGGAATGGCTGGTCCTGCTTGTGTTTAATTGCATCTAATTGCCCAAACTTACATTTGTGACTGCACACTTAGACTGCTGGCAGCTGCACATGCACTATCTGATCAGTGAAGTAGGAATAAAAAGGTCCCCTCTTTTTACAGTCCTATTCTCTGATCATCTGACAAGTTAATTGTCTGGGTTTTCTTCAACTACACATCTAAGGATCCAGTGTTTTCTGCTTTGCAACTATGGCCTGGCAAGATCAAAGCTTATCAGCAGCATCCTGTGCCAAATCCAATCCAACAGCAAACAATGGGAATGTAAAAATCAAAGAATGTTTTTAGTACAGTCCCAATATTAATACTACAGCTTCCTTTAGGCTGCAACAAAACGATACTCATTTTCTAATCATACTTTTGGCAAATCCATGAGATATGCTCTGTTCATCCAGATAAGAAAATCCCAGGACCCAGACTCTCCGATGGAAGCCACTCTCCTCCTGCCAAATGTTCATACCAGGGATTTTTTTTTCCTATATTCCCCTGTTGAGCATACTTTGGACAAAGACACCTCCCATCCAAATGATAAACATACATAATAGCTGTCTAGCACTCAGCTAACTATGAAGAAAAGTTTGAGATGTTATATGACTGTGCATTCCTCTCTGCTTGGCAGGATGAGGTGCATGTTTTTTACATTGAAACAGAAATCCATGTTTTTTCATAAGCCTGAAGAGCCACACAAAGTATATGCATACAGATCAGAGGAGTAGGTGTCATCATTATCACTTACTTGATGTTAAAGAAAACAGCACCCTGAGAAATCATTTGGAATTAGAGAGTTTGGGGTGCGGAAGTGAATCCCAAAGTCAGGCTTGTAAGAATACTACAACAGCTACTCCAGTGGCAATGGTAGGCTGTGGAGGTAACTGATCCAAGTACACAACCTGAAAACAGAACAAAGCCAAATTCCTTCAATGGAGCCACATTTGATTTCACAAGTGACAGAAGTAGCTCAACATGGCATTTACAGGATTGAATGTGTGGCTTTTCCCAATTGCCCTGACATGATACAAGCAGCAGGATTAAACTTAAAGGAACAATAAAAGCTTCGAAAAGCAAAAGGCATCACGCAGATGAACTCTGGATGCACTAGACAATGCCTCTGGGTAGAAACAGCACTGCTGAATTTGGCAAGTGGCACGCTAAGAAGAGGTCTTGGCCTCATGAGCAATACACCAAAATTGTTTCTTATGGCAGTTTGAGCAAGGGACAGCACACAGATGCTGCAGGAGCACAGAGCATCAGCTGGGACCTGCAGTGTCCCTTTACTCTCCTGATACAGTGAGGGATGAGCACACCACTTTGCTCTTTGTCACAGAACAGCTTTCCCCTCCTATTTGTCTTGGGCAAGGAGCTAGCACATAAACCACACCTCAGTTCTGATCATCTGTAGCAAAAACCTTCAAACTACCTGCTTTTGCTTTTGTTATCTTGGCAGGACAGCAAGCCAAACACAGGGATTACCTCAGGTCCTTTTGGTCCCTAACATAGTTAATAATTGAGTTCTGGATGAAAAGAGACACCCATAGATCCCTGGCTTAGCCCCTGTACAGAAGAAGACTGCTATTTAGACCACAGTAATGTTTTCTAAAGTTCCTGGGACACTTGGGATTACAAATTTAACTCTAATCTTCAAAATATTTTATGCACAGCTACATGAAATCCTCAGAAAACAAGCATACAGGCCCTTGCAAATAGGGATGCTGCATTTCCACCATTGTGTAACTTGCACATCTGCAACTCTCATAGTCCAGATAGCCACATGTGGCACACAGCAGGCAAAGCTTCAGGTGCACACACGAGGCTGTTAGAGCAGTGGTACCCTTAAGGCACAACACAGGACCTGCCCAGCAAATAGAGGGTAGCTGTAGTTGTAAAATGCTGAATACCTCTTTATGCAACAACTGGAGCAGACAAGGGATGTTATCGAGGACACCACCAGTCCTGCCATGCTAGCAAAGGCAACATTACAAAGAGTATGAATCCCTGCCTGGACACATCTTTATACATGAGCACTGGGAAGACACAGATGGCCTAGCTCCACTCCCACCAGCCTACAAGTGCTCCTTTTTCATCTGCCCATACTCATCCTGCCTTTCCACAATGGCTATGCAGTTCTGTTTTCAGCCCGTTTATCCTTCACAAATGAGAACTACAGTAAGGATCTATTCCTGCCTTTGTTCTACTGACAGGGAACAAAGGAAGCTAGAGATTCAGAAATACACAGAAGGTCAAGGAGGAAGCGTGTGACAGAGGAAGGAGATGCATTAGCCTTTCTAGGTCCAGGACAATGTTTCTCCCCATAGGCTACCTCTCCCTTTGACTTCACTGGATGGGAACAAAGCCAGTGCTGAACACTCTGGAAATCCCATTGCGAATGCTTCCTTCATTTAGATGTTTTAATAGTGTTCACATCTCTCTGATGAAGATGTACTTGCTGCAGCCAAAACCCCCACCAATGTTCTTTGAAGAAGAAATGAAATGCTTCATTAATTCAAAAATCGTTGAGATTGCAAATCAGGAACAGAACATACAGGTCTAGAGGCAAGATTGCTAATAATTCATGAGCAAAATGCCATGTTTATGCAACACTAAGGATGGGATTTTAATTGCTTATTACCCTAATTGATTTCATTCAGTTGTTATGGAAACTTTCTCCTTTTAGTATATGCACTACACTAGACCCTTAGAGGCTTAAGCCATGAAAGTAAGGCTATGTGATACCACAGTTGCAATATGTATTTTAAGATTATCTACTCATATGATACATAGTTAAATAGAGACCATAGTTAGGGCCATCTACCACTTTCTAGTCCAATGTTTTATTACATGTAGTTTCTCTCTGCTGTCCTGACTGATGGCTTCCATGCTCATCTTCACTACTAACTATTCCCACTTTACACTGCCTGGCACTCTGCTTGAGCAAAACCAGTGCCCATTTTCTGAAGAAACTAGTTAGTTAACAGCAGTTTTGTCAGCACATATGTTACATATTATCTCATCTACCATCTGACTCTTCCAGAAAAGCTTTTACACAACAGGAATTCAGAGCACAAACTCAAAACCTGACAGTTGAGACCTGAAGTCAAAACCAGGCCTTTTGCTGTTTAAGGAAGGTATGTGGCTCAGTTAAAGACAACATTGTTCAGAAATGGAAAGAGATATTGTCCCTTGTTAAAGGCCCTGTGCAATGCATGCTGAACTGGAAACTGCAGAAGCTGGTCTTGCCCCAGTATCTACTGATCCACATTTCACTGAGCTTCAAAGCCCTGACATTCCAGAATTACATTCTGGTAATTGGTATTAGCAGAATAAGTCATTCACTTCTTAGTCCAGACCCTTCACAGGCAAGGAAAGAAATGGTTTGAGACTGAGGCAGTGCTACATTTTAGATCAACTGTTTCCTTTACTGTATGGTTCAGCCTTTTACACTGCAGTCAAATGCTGAGCATGCTAACAAAAACATATTACTTATTCCACCAGAAAAAATGGGAGCTGTTAAAAGACCAGGGCCTGAATATACTGACTGGTTTATGATGAGATTTTATTGCTCCATTGTCACTTGTTATGTAGTCAAGTAGCAAAGTCAAGTTTCCTGTTTGGAAGACGATTATCATTAATTATGAAATGACTATTCACTAGGAATAGAAGTGGTTCCCTACTGATCCCCTGCAGCCCAGTTCAGCCACAGAAGAGCAGGTGAGCAGTACAGTAACATCTCAAGAACCTCTCAGAAACCAGGGCTCGTTTGCACCAATGTGAACCTTCAGCTCTACACTTGACATTCAGCAACATACTCTCTGAAAGGCACAGGAGTAGCATCCCACAGCTCATGCAGAAACTGTACAGCTAGGAACTGTCCCATGGGATGTCTTCCCCACAAACATTCCTTTTGAGCCCTCTCATCCCCCACCTAAACCAGTCTTACTAACAGGGTAGTTATGAAAATGAGCATATTTAAACTCTTGAGACTGCAAGCATTCAAAGTTTTACCTCATGGTACAAGAAAGACCAAGACAGCATTTAAAAACCATGCACACCTCTGCTATTAAAAACAAGACAACCACCAAAAGCCCCATTCTTTGAACAAAGCCAAGCAAATCTCCTTTGAGGGATACACAGCTATCTGACTCAGCAAAATCAAAGCTGAGCCTAAATTATCAAACCACAGCCATAAACCTGACAACATTCTTGCAAGCAAATTTCTTTTCTTGCTGGGATGAACTTGAAAGGGG
Organism: Bucco capensis; assembly: GCA_013396975.1. Classification (NCBI taxonomy): domain Eukaryota; kingdom Metazoa; phylum Chordata; class Aves; order Piciformes; family Bucconidae; genus Bucco; species Bucco capensis. The sequence continues at coordinate 402,163 of VWZO01011706.1, read as the reverse complement.
CTGAATGGTACACCTCAAGCTTTATTAAACTAATGCACACAAGCTATTAGTAAACCCAGGGACATTGCCCATGGCTTCCTACCCTCCTAACAGCTCACCTACGCAGCACACGCGTTATCTGCTGACTCCCAAGGGAGGTGGTTGCTGTACTGAAATGACCTGAGCAGGCACCTTTGAAGTAGCAGCTCAACATCTCTGCTGTTGCAGCTTTCATGTTCAAAGTGGTCACAACAATGGTAAGGAAGCCATTTCTCAAAAACATTAAGAGTGCATGTTTCAAAGATGAACAGTTCCATTATATAACTAACTTTCAGTGGTACATGTGAGTTATTAGAAAGGAATTTCACACAGAACTTTGTAATCTTAAGTGTCCATCCCTCATCTGTTGTCTGTGGGAAGTAAGAAGCCTTGTAGTCTGTTCCTGCATTTAAAAAAGTACCTATGAAAACCATAAAGAAAAGACTGAGTAGTATTGCACTCAAGGATTACTTTAACAGTAATTAAACAGTAGGGCATTGGCCCTACTCTTCCCACACATGCTCCCTGCCACTGAGTGATAGCACAGTCTCACAGTACCCTCTTCACTCCCAGCACCAGCCTACTTCCACTGCTCCAATGCCAGAACATCCAAAGCAGGATTTCCCCTTTGCAGTAGCAGTGGCTACTTTTTCCAGCTCAGGAAAACAAGTTGGCCTGGCAGAGAGGGAGCATCTTTGTTCTTTCTCACTCCATCTCTTGCAAAAAAGGACAAAAAGCAGGAAGATAGCTATCAGCTACAAGGTGCAATAGATCTATCATGATACTTATAGCCATCTCAGCAGTTAGCCCAGTGTGGGTCCTGGCTCCCTCTTTCAGTATTTTCAGGACTGGAAACATCTTTCTAGCAAGAACCATTTAGAGTCCCTTATTCCTTAATTTTTGTAACACAGGCACCATTTGGAAACGTATCAGCAAGAGGAAACAAAAAGGAAATGGCAACAGCCACAAATCCACCAAAACCCAAAACACTTGGCCTGCAATGGCTCCTAACTTAACTTGCCATAGAAGCTCCCATTTACCAGATGTGCAAACATTCATACCACTCATGCCAGCACAGAACCCAGCTGCAGCTGGGTGATAAGCAGAGGATACCTCACACTAGCTTCTAAAACTGGTAAGAGTAAAGCTGAGAAGGGATTCACATTCAGCAGCAAGCCATAAAGAAATCTCTGCTTTCTTTGAAACCAGAACTTCTGGGGAACCTAGAACATCCAAGATAAACAGAAACAAAAAACAAAGGCAAGCAAAAAGCTTCAAAGAAACCACCCATAACTGACATCAGTTAACAAATACAGCACTTGGTTTATTTTTCTTCTCGACTGAAACAAGACTCAGTAGGTTTGTTACCTGCAACCAAAGTATTCCATTACAGAAGTGAGCCTTCCAGGTGCAGAGACTGGCAGTAAGAAGTCTTCAGATGTACAGTATTTATATCATACAGAGTACACAATAAATTACTATCTACATGCAACATACCTACAAAAAGTTACATACAGTGTAAAAAAATACAGTATTTTCTGCTCATTTTTGTTTAAATTTTTTCTGTACATTTTTTCATTTACATTTTTATATACATTTTTGTAAACTTTTTGTATTTTTAGAAAAATCACCTAAGTTAAACTTACAGCACCACTCTTACCATTCTAACAATACCTGCATCTATCGAACAGCCTTTAGTTTGTTTGCTCCTTCATTTCTACTTTGGCACCAACACACTTCACACCGTTATTGAGCTAATTAGTCCACTTGCTACCTAGCTGTGTCATACCTCAACTTGTGCTTCAGTAAAGAAGTTCTGAAAAAACCCATTACATTAACTACTTCATCAACATCACATTTACCTGATATTACTGCATAATATCAACTTTTCCTGCACTAATGCTTTACATAAGCATGCAAACAAGTCTGATTATGACTCAATAACATGAATATACTGAAAAACAACTACAAGGGTTAAATATTAAAAGGAATGTAGACTTACCAAGATCTACCGTGTTAAGTCAAAGCTAATAGTATGGACTGACATGTTAACAGTTGATACTTTAAACACTGAAGTATACAATGTGAATTTCAGTGTAAAAACATCTGTATTAAAGAAAATATGAACTTACTAACTTCATACTATCCTTTAGTGAAAACTAGTATTGACTAGAAGCCTCCTTGTCACAGGTACTCCTGTTGTGAAAGAGGGATTCCTGAAGTTCATAAAAACCAAGCTTTAAGAAAATCTGCTTTGAGTACACAACTCAAGATTCTGCTGAAAAGCATCAGAGTAGGTAAAGCATTAGTTTTAGTATTTGGCCCATTTGACAGTGAATTGTTTCAGTCTGGTACTATGTATACATGTCATTCCACACCACCTACTCAGCCAATTTGATCTAATCCCAGAATACTAAGGAGCAGAGATGCCCTCAGGAGGATTCTAGTCCAACCTTGCAGCACAAAGCTGAATTCAAACCAAGCCTGGGGTTTTGTCATGTTGAATCTCAAGACCTTCCCAGGACAAAGCCTGCACAGTCCCTCCTGATTCACTCCCATGCTTTACTGTCCCCACGGAGCAAGCTTCTTCCATTAACTGAGAACTTCACATTTCAGCTTAATTCTTGCTTCATGCTTCTCAGTCAAGACTCTGGAATCTCCTCCTGCTTCCTGTTGAACTTGCACAAGTTGATCAATGTCTTGAGCCCAAATGAGAATGAAAGCCAAGTCAAGGGAGGAAAACCCCTACTTCCCTCAATTTATTGTCTACACTCCTGTTCACACAGCCCACTGTGCTGTCAGCCTTCATTGCTGCCAGGGCATGCTGCAGATGCATTCAGCTGCTAAGCATTTTGGACCACCAGTTACAGGAACACAGCTATGCTTGAGACAGCAGAACTATGAGGTTTTTTCCTGAACTGGGGACATGAAGGGGATTTTCTCTTCCTTAAAATTACAACAAAATCACCAAGGCAGGCATTCAAAGCATTGATATACCACAGCAATTCTTGCCTTAATACAGATTACAGGTTACCACCTCATTTATTATTGCCAAAGACTCTACGGTGCATTGAAAATCTCAACATTAATACAATCAAGATTGACAGCTAAGAGTTTGCCACTTTGTTTTAGGTTTGAGTTCAAAGAAGAAGGTGCCTTCCAGATCACTCAAAGAACTACTAAGGCTTTCTTCTCCACTGCTCATATCTTCATAGGAGTCTTCACTAGAAGGAAGAGTAGGAAAGGTAATTTAAACAAAGCACAACACCTCAGTGTGTCAAAATACTCCTTAGTCCTGTCTTTTCTTGCATGTTTTTGTGTTCCTAGTATATCATCCCAGATATAAACTCTTAGCACTATGGTTTAAATCTTAAGGTACAATTCTCTTTCTAATGTAAAAAAAAAAATCTACTGACCAAGAAGTCAGTGTTCAAGTATTTAATATACATTACTTTAGAAGATTTAAATGCTTTGTAAAACTCCTTGCCTTAAAAAAATAAAAGAGTAACTCCCCCCACTCTGCAAAGCACTTGTACTTTTTGAACACAATGACAGTTCCCCTTTTTTCTGACAGTTCCTTTTTTTCTCCTTTCTATTTTAAGTCCATCAATAGGGTTTTTTTCCCCAAGTAATAGTGAGTAAGCCGAGTTATTTCCAAAGTAAGAATTCCCAAGAAATTAACCATCTGATGTAAGTTTTACCAACCTCTCACTTTCATTGAAACATCCACCCTCTGGTATTGTTGGCAACTCAGGAACACTGTAGTAGCTGTTTTGTAGATTCTGAGCTGTACGTCTTGAAACAATCCAAACTAGCTTTTTATGATCAGGCTTGCAGCATTCAGGAGAAGAATAATCTGCTAGGCATTTTGAGACCAGTTCTCTCCAGTAAAGTAGGTCACTATCACTTATCTGAAAAGAGAAGAAAGAACCTATTTAGTCTATTACACAAAGGCTCTAAAGATAACCCCTCTCTCCATTTTACTTTCTTGGAAAAGACACAGAAAAAATTCAGTCAAGATAAAAGCAAGTCATTACTGTGATATCTTTGTCCAAGTTGGGCTGCTTTTGAAGAGGAACTCCCATACACCTCTCTGAAAGGTCTACGTTGAAGTTGATAGTTCGCCTGTCAGCTGCTGCTAACATTTTCATTGTCACTTCCAAAGGAAAAATGAAACCAAGAATATTCCATTTTAAAATGGAATAATCTCACTTTAATGAACTTATTTCCACCCTTTAAGAAACTGGGTTAGTTCTATTTGACTAGGAGAGTGAAAGCTTGTTCTAGACCATCAACTTATACAACATGCAGCCAAAAGCTACAAATCCCATGTTATTCAGGCAAAAAATAACCAATCCAGCAGTCCTTCTAGTCCTACAAACTGATCAGAAGTCTCTTTAGAACATACATCTAAAACTGTACAATTTAAATCAGCTGCTTGTCAGAGCATGTATTGCTTAGCATTAGGTCAGCACTTCTGATTTTATACATTTAAGCTAGGTTTTTTAAAACCATAATCCTTTTCCTTGCCAGGCAGCTGTCAAGATGTCCCAATGCAAAATGTCTATCTGACCTCATTCTTTAAGCAGCAGGGTTTTGGTTTTGGCATCTACCAATAAAACAGTGTTAGTTACAAGAGCTGCAGACAGATGCTTAAAGACCCATTTCATTTCTTCTTTCAGCTGGTGCCAAATACTACCTGTAAAGATTGTCTGCTGACAGCAGGGGTCCCTTAAACATAACATGGTACATCATTAACTGCATAAGTCTCAATAATTGCAAAAACAATTCACAGAAAATATTTACCTTAGAATGCTTTTGAATGCTCAGAAGGATCTCAAACAGCTCAACAGATTTCAAAGTTTGAACTTCCAGAGTGAGAAGGCACAAAGCCAAGACAGATGGCTAGAAAGACAAAAACCACCACTCAACAAAAAAATAAATCTAAACTTACTCAAGAAATCAAAAGAAACCTACTTTTACTTACTTTTGCTTTAGAAAAGACTAAACGACAGTTGCAAGCTTTTAGCTGTGCTTCCAATTTGTCAAGATTCAATAATTCTTTCCTGTAAGAGACCCAAGAGAATAGCAAGGGTATCAACAACAAGCATTCACTTGTCAAGAAGGAAAAACAAAGGAGCTGCCTCCGCTACAGCCATTGCCATAATCATTTAAGAAGCTACTGAAGAAAAAAAAAAGGGCTTAGCAAACAATACATCACCACCAATGTGCAACTCAACTCACCTTTCTGAGGTATGACAGAGTACAATAGTATGGTACAAGTGCAAGAAGGTTAAGGCAGTAGTAGCTTTAAATTCAAAGTGCAACTTTTCTGAAATGATCTTTTCCATCCGTTTCAGGTCAGACACAGTACATTTACATTGGCTGATCCGGATGAGCTCATGAGCAGATGGAATATTGCATTCTTCTTCGACTACTCGGGCAGCCAGTTGGAAACAACAAACTCCAATGCAAGATAAATGCTTTGGTTTCACCTAGAAATAAAAGGAAGTACTATGTATACCTCCCCTCCTCAAACACCACACTTATCAAATAGCAATGCCAACAGCTCACCCAGCTGTTGAGATTTGCTTATCTCAACTAGACCTGACGTCAGTCAACTCATATGCCTCACCTAGTTTAGTTTCGTCACTTAAGTTTCAGCAAAGACAATAAAGCAATATCTGCCATAGCTAAGTTGGAGTAAGTGAAGGTTGACAGCTGAGCACCCTCTACTGAAATCATTCCACATCACTGCACAACAGAAACTGCAGTAAGACCTGCAATACGCTGCTTCCCCTAGCAGCAGCGCTCACTCTCACTCAAAGTCCACACAAATCCAGCCTGAGCCTGTTCTAGGCAGTCCTATCCCTCCACGGCCTACCTCTGCTATTCTCTATGTACCAGCATAACATTTTTTGCAACCTGAAGGACAATCAGACCAAAGAACTGACCCAACATTAGGGTTTTTGCCAACTTAATTAGGAACTGGTTTAGGTTCAAATTGTCTGCCATAAAGCAGCACAAACACCGAAAAGAAAAACACCTAGGAAATGATCATTTGGTATTAGTTCTAGCACTAAGCTAAGCTTTAACAGAGTACCTAAACAGTCTAACACAAACTGTTTTATTCTTTAATTCCTCCTTTCTTAGTCTTCTACAACATCTACTCGAAGGCTACAGACTTAGAGGAAATAAACCATGCTGCTACTTAGTCCTTAGAGGTAAAAAGAACTGTACTCAACTTCAGGTTTACAAAGAAGGACTTGTGAAAGGTTTACACAAATAGCCACAGTTACGTCCTAGATCACAACCTTCCCCTTTTTGTCAGACAAGAAAGTTCACAGGAAGCTTGTGTATTTCCAGCTGATACTACAGCAAGTCCTCTCCCCCCAAAATACCTTCATAAGAGCCAAGAATCTGTCCAGAATGTTAACAGCCAAAACAAACGTTTCAGTTGCAAAACCAAAAAAGTTGGTCAGACTCCAAAGATCTTCCACCTTGGCATTCCTTTGTCTTGGACTCAGAGTATTCTCATTCTATGGCAAGAGAAGCAAAGTCAGAATTACTCACGGGCAGCAGTGATGACTGCGACCACTCACTCCCTAAGTCACCTTTTACTTAGATCAAAGGGAAGCAATTATTTTTTTCCTTAAGTACTTTATTTCTCTTAACTTAAAATAATTCACATGTTTGAGACTCAAAACACACCCCTGGTACATGGATTTTAGTCTCAATGGTGCAATACCCAGCACAACCACATCTCGAAGTCTGCACTTGTTATTTTAAGACAATAGTTACCAAGGGCATCCATACACAGTGACTCTTGACCTTATGGAGACAGATGACCAAACCTAGCTTGTTCCTCTCTCTGCCTGCATGTCAATATTTAAGCAACAAAAGTTCTGCTTTCAAAACAAACAAGCAGACCGATTTCAGAGGCTTTGTTACACATTAAGGCCCTTTCAAAAGAAAAAACAAAACATAAGCTTCCGATGGAATGTAAGCCTGCCCTAAACTTGGTAGGAACTCTGATCATTTACGTGTAAATGTTTATGCTTTGTTTCTTTTTTTGCTGTCAGGTACTGAGCATTTCTAGGTTTATTTTCCTAGACCTTGCTAATTAAAATCTGGTCGTTTTCCCACTTGTGAACTGCCTACTTGACATCCCAGCTTTCCCGCAGCAGTACAACACAGTGGTACGAAGCTCTCGAGATAACAATAACACACTTCTTTGGTTCTGTGTTCGCTCGAATTTTAAACAATAAATACGGAACGCCTGAATATTTTACTTGCCCTGTAGGCCACAGTTCTTTGATAACGTAGCGTATGTTAATAAACACAGATTAAGACAAAGATAAAACAAAAGGGAAGTGGCGTTTACAGAGAAAAGAAATTTCGAAGCTATGTCACGTCTCCCGTCTAGCTCGGAGTTATTTTAAAACACGTATTTCCTGCCCTAAGGGAACTGTCGCCTCCCACCCTCCCAGCCTACTCCAGCCCCGCTGCCCGGTCCCCCCCTCACCTCGGCGGTGCATTCGATGAGGCTGAGTCCCTTCTCACGGGGCTGAAATCGCCCCTCCTGCTCCAGGTGGAGATTTAGCTGCTTGAAAAGCCACAGCGCCTCGTTGCTCATCTTCTTCCCTGCCTCCGGATCCTTTACCTTCACAGCAGATACATGTCGTCAACAGCTGGCAGCTCTCCTCCCCCCATCCTGGACAAAGGGAGCCAGGCGTCTCTCACCCCCTCCCCCGCTGGAAGCCTTTCTACCGCCTCCCTCCGGAGGGGGGAAACCCCCACAGCACTGGAGAGACAAACAAAGGAGCTTGACAAGACATCTCAATGAAAGGGCTACCCAGGCTGCCGGTACACTCACCCGGGGCAGTGGTGAGGGGACACCGGGCCCCCTCCGCGACCCTCACCGCTGGGTTCCTCCGCTGCGGGGAAGGGGGGAGGCGAGCCCGGCTCCCGTCACCGCAGGGACGCGGGTCGGCCTCGCCGCTGGCCCCGCATCCAGGCAGGGCGGCCTGCGCCCCTGCCCGCGGCCGGCCTCGCTCGCCTCCCCCAGGAGTCACGGCGATGCCCGAGGCAGCGGCACCATCCCCAACTGCCACCGGCCGCCGCCCCAGCCCCGCATCAAAATGGAGGCGGCACGGCTCCGCCCCCTTGTTTTTGTTCTGACGGCCCGCAGATGGCCCTGTGCGGAGCGCTCCCACTTAGGCCCGGCCGGTGAGGCGCCGCGTAGAAGTAAAATAGTCCGCTCCAGCCGCGCACCCTTAAGGGTACCCCGAGAAGGCTTGGAGGTCAGGGTTCCACGCAAGCACCCTGCAGCACCTCTGCTCGCCGGGAACTGGCGCAGAACCGGGCTCCTTCGGAGGGAGAGCTAGGGCCCAGCGCAGGGAAACAGCAATGGATCGCATCACTCCTTTAAAGGGACCCAAGAACGGAGCGTTTGTGGCCGCTAACCCGTATTTAAAATGTCCGCCCAAACTTTCCAGGATTCTGATTGGGCCGTGCTTCCCAGCCGTTGACTGGCCGGCAGTGCGCCTTCCTCCTCCCCCTTCCCCACCCTCGCAGAGGGTGTGTTGTTTACCAGTAGTGATTGGCCTCCGACCGAGGGTGGGTCTGTCCGATTGGCCGGACGAGTTCTACCTCTGCGCCGCCTAGACCTACCGGCCTTAGCAACCGTGACAGAGCTGTGCGCGCCCTCGCGCGGGGCACCTGACGCTGAGGCGGGAGGGGACTCTTGGCTGCCAACGCCCGGAGCCGAAGCGTCAGTGTGCTCCAGAGCAACTGCGGCCTCGGGGGCAGAGAAGAAACATTTCTCGTCCCCAATGCTGTAATAAAATGCTGTAATAAAGGATAAAGACAAATGCTGACCTGTTGCCCCGGGGAGGAGGGTGGGGGGGACGAGGTAGCTTAGCTCTCCTGAGTGTCTGTGTGGGACCCTTCCCTCATGCTGTTGGAGGATTCAAGACACCTCTCTGGGTTTAAAAGCCCCATTTAAAAGCTTCAAAACAAGAGTCAAATTTATTCACAGAGTGCACTTCCAACCTTCATTTTATCATCACAGTCCATAAATGTGGAGTGCGAGTCCAAGGTCCAATGCTTCAGGTAAAAGGTGGCTCATATGTGAGCAGCTTGTGACTACTGACCCTCTAGCAGATTGCTAGTCAGAGGCTGCATCAAAGGGCTTCTCAGCTAATAGAGCCCTAGCAGCAAGATAAAACAGGATCTTGCAAAATAAATCATTGTCTGGAGGATTTGTGGGGCTGGTTTTACTCATTCCATATTCTGTCTTTTTCATGGACAAACACAAAGGAACAAATGTGGTAGGACAAAACCAGCAAAACCACAGTGACTAGTGATGTGTACATACTGGAGACAAAAGTCCGCAGCAGCAACTCAAGCAGATTAACATTCAGTTTGATCTAGTGAGTTTCTGCAGTTTCAACAAACAGAAAATGTTTATTAAATGTCACAATCTGGAAAAATAAGCCTCCTCCTCTGCAAAACAGCCAGCAATGTTGCTATGCCAATCTCTATTTCTAGGCACAGTTCCTGTCTGTTATGCCAGTAATGATGGCCAACAATTTCTTCCAGTTTATTTTGATGACAAGCACTCTTAAGATTCCCACAAACATGCACAACTTTTCCTCATGATATTCCTGACACAGGCCAGCACTCTTGTATATTTTAGCACTCTTAAATACAGCATCCTTGCAAGGTGAATGAACATATATTTCATTTTACCTAAACAGCAAAAAAGGTTCATTTTGTAAAGAAATAGCATGACAATTATAAAGATGCTAATTCTGACATCTCCTTGAACACATACATTGCTTTCCTTTTACTAATGTAAACCTAATAGAACACTGCAAAATTAGCATTCATATATCATCTAATTTGGGGGGGAGGGGGTGTGTGGAACTCTGTTGTAAGAGCTTGGTTCACCAGTGCTTTCTCTGCAGCCTTGCAGCAGAATGGATCATTTTCTGCTTTTTTCCTCTGAAATTAACTGATCTGTTGCATAGAGCTGAGTAAGATTGAGATAAAAAACCAAACCCAAACCCCAAAGATCCTTAATAGAAGTGATGAACTCATCAGCTCTGGGATTATAAACAGGGAAAATTAGTCTACTCCCTGTGCTGTCTGGACCTGGCAGAGCAATCAAGTAAGGCAAAGGAGGAGCCATGGTAAGGTCTAGAAATAACATGTGGTTTTTTTTCACTTATGCAAGGAATTTTCTTTTAATAGCACGTTTATTTGTGATTAAGGGAAGTGTGTATGTGGGGGAAGAAATGAAAAGTGTTTCCAGTATTGTGAGAAAACACAATTTATCTATTCTGTAATATGTGGTGCTTTACAGAATAGCAATTCCTTCCTGACATTCTTTGGGAAACTAAAGATATATATATAAATTGCTTAGCTGCAGATGCTCTATCACATGATATTTAGAAACCTTTGAGAGGGGAATTCTGGACTTACAATGAAATGGATGGCTGGTCTGAAATCAACAAAAAAAGGAATTAAAACTGGCGGAAAACCCATCTGAAATATTTTGGGGTCCTTATAAAAGCAAATATTCATACTGAAACCTTAACCTCTGCAAGAAGGGTTTTAAACTGCATAACAGTATTTGTTGTGATGTGAGACGTTCCAATGCTGTCAAATTAAATAGGTATTATTTTAACCAGTCTTGCTAAATTACCTTCCAATATGGCTTGGCAAAACTTGTCCTGGCATGTCTGCACAGCAATTCAGCAGGAATAGTTATGGATAGCTAATAGCTGCGTATTGACTTGTAGGTGATGGTATCAGAGATGTTAATTGGGTGCTTTGTGACATGTGGATCTCCAAACTGAAATAGGATTAACAAACCTTCATGATTAAAGAACATGTGGTAATTAACACTTTAGACACAAGCAGTCTGCCCACTATGCAACTGGACACCAAGGTAAGAACAATTGGGGTCATTCAGAACAATAGGTTCCTTTGAACCACTTAACCAAACTGTTCCACACACTTTACAGCCACTAATTAATCCAAGTGCCCCACTGCTATCCCATTATACTGGTAGGGGTGAAGACAGCTGCACCAGGAGAGCAGCAGTGCTGAAAATGGGAAGTCAGAGAGTTGTAACTACTTTTCCAGCTGTAACTGTTCTATGATTCTATACTTCTCTTCCCCTAAGACCAAACTGCTGCTATATGATGATTAGGGATTTAGCAGCTAATTTGTGTGTGTATGTGTGTGTGTAATTTGCCTAGTTTGGCCAATATCCTTGTTTTTCTGCCATGATGTAAGAAACAACAGTTCATGCATGAATTAGCATTTGCTCAAACATAATTCAAGCTCATTTGAGAATATGGGTGAAGCATCAAACATCAAGAGAGTGTGAATCAAATGGGATTAGCCCTGGAACCTTTCTCCCCTTGAGAGCTGCTTATTCTTCCCTAACTCCTTAAGAAGAATCATATGAAAAAAAAAAAATCTGTTTTAATTAAATGGGATGATTTGACAGATGGGTGTTTTCCGTTTAACTGAGGGGAGTAAAATCGTAGGTTCTCCAAACAAATAAAACAACCTCAGTGTGTACATTTTATATGGAAATATACATATTAGAAAACGCATATAAAGGCTACACATATATACATATGTACATATACATAGATATGTGTACCTAAGAAATATTTGGCAGATTCTGTTGCTTTTAGAAGCAGTGGGACCAGTGCCTGGTGATAAAAGCTATCAAAACTGAACCCTTTGCATAGGCTTCCCCTCACCAGGCCCTTTGTGAGGGAACAAGTCTAGCAGATGAAATGATTCATAAATCTGCTGGAATTTAAAACTTGTTTCCCTGACAGCAGACCCTAAAGGCAAGTGGCATTTGATCCTCTTGTAACTGGCACAGCTCCTGTCTTCAGTACAGAGGAGTGTAATTTCACACTTTTCACCTTGTGCTTGTGAAGTTGGTCAAGTTCATAATTCATAAATAAATGAATTTATTCAGGTTTACAACACACATCCTGAAAGACATACAGAGAGCAAGGCTTGCCAGTTAAGGCCAAGTGTAAATATGAGGTTGGTATTGGGGAAAAGGTTCACTGGCAACACGAACAAATCTCAATGTCAGTGTGTGCATGCCTGCCCCGGGGACCACACCCTGAGTTCAAAATAGCTGTTGAACTTGGGAAGGAAGGGTGCAGAAAAAAGAAACGCAGCTTGTCTACTCAGGAGACGGGAGCTATACTTAGCAGAAAATATTTTGAGCTGACAAGACCCTAACACAAATCAATGGAAACTTAATAAGTTCAGGACAGACCTTAAACTGTTAGAGATTGTAATTTTACTGTTTTGCTGCTGCAACATATGGCAAACCAGTGCAGAAATAGCAACTAACAGTGTTAACGGGTGCACGAGAGGAATTTCCATGACAAGAGGAAGCTCACCGTGAAGGAAAACAAAGAATTAGCCTATGGAAGACAATTTATAACAACACAGCTAGGCTGTTGAGGTGCATTACTTTGTTTTGCAGAGGCAAAGTTTACACGTTTTTTTGATGGGCATCCAGGAATGCTGTTCAAAAGCATCCAGAGAGCAAGCCTGGAAGCACTGTTAGTTCATTGGGCTCTTTATTAAGCTGCCACGCACGGTTGACTGCAGGGCACCTTCAGCCAAGCATTTCTGGGACAGGCCAGACGCGGAGAAGCCTGGTTGTACACAAAGCTGGTTATATAGACCCTAGAAATCCAGTATGCATTTAGAGGAAGCATCTATCATTCTTGTATATAGTATAGATATTTATTAATTTACACATAAAATTATGTTTACATTTAAGCTGGTATAAAGCTGCCATGCACTGATACCACATTGTTTGTTTACTGAAAAAAAGACTTTTCTCCTACAAAGACCTAGAGAGGTGTTACAGAGCTAACTAACAAGGTTGCAAGCACAGTGTCCAATGCAACCTACTTTTGTAACATCACCCAATCTCATTTTGGAAGCCTTAAAAACAGCTCTGGCATAAGAAGAGGAAGGGGGAACTACACCCTCATGTCTGTGTAAACCCTCACGTAAAGACAGTGAGAAGGGAAAGGCACTTGTGGATGACTTCACCAGTGACACGTCAAGAACATGCAGTTTTGTTGCTGCCCCACCTTGTTCAAATTCCACTCTCTGTGCACTGAGAAAAAGGAAGGAGCCAGGAATGACTCCAAATCTGCAACACATTCCACAACTTAGCCAGTGAATACAATTATTATTCATGATTTCTGTGTTGGGTGGGTTTAGGTGCCCTTTGTATTAGTCCCCTTGCAGCTACTTTGTGAGCTGACTCAGTCTCACGTATTTCCATTGCAGCTATTGCCAGAAATCTATATTGCATCTCTAAGTCTATTAAAATATTGCTTCCTGTCTTTTTTTAGATAATAATATCAGATACATATATCAGTTTTCTGCAAGAAGATGTTGCAGGCAGCATTTGTAACGGCAGCTGAAGACACAGACTCAGTTCTGATCCCACTGACGTTGTACAGCCAGGGTAATCTTCTAGAAGCCAACAGAAATATACTAAATGCCTGAGCAATGTGCTTCAGTGCTTTTATGGCAAAAATTTGCCTTCAGTGCAAGTTAAATTGTCTGAAAGGAAGCTGTATGTTTCAATAACCTTGCGCTTGTCTAAGCATGACCACATAACTAACAGTTTGTCTCTCAATAACAATTTGTTACTGAAAGGTGTGTTTCATTCACTGTGTATTTCTGCCACATATTTCAAGAGGGTTCTTTTATTTAATTGACAAGATCATTCTAGGCAATGTTGTACTTAAGGGTTTTTAAATTATTTTGTTAGAAAGGGAGTTGTGCATAATTTCAGAAGGTATTTTCAAAATCACAGGGATTCTGCATAAATGGAATTTAAATTAGTCATTAAAAGTTAAATCAAGAAAAAAAAGAGCAGTCACCCTTCTGACTGTAGAACCAGGCATCTCTTGAGTAAAAGGATTTGCTAGGAGACATTCAGTTATGAGAAAGGAGAATGGATATTTTAAATGTATTTTCAGATTTAACATGCTGCAAATCCAGTTTATATAATTTGGATTAAAAACTTAGAGGCTGAAAGACCCTTTGCACAAAGCATTCACTGAAGAAAAGGAAGATTCTTTCATCTTTATTTCTGATTTTTAATCACACAATGCAAGAGCTGATACATGGCTGTTGGGAGATGACAGGTCACACATTGCCTCATCAGCTCTCAGCAGAAACCCTGCCTCAGTAGCAGCCAGCGACAAATTTCCAGCTCCCAGCTAGATATCCTCCCTCCCTTCTCATCATGCCACTCTCTGCTGTGTTACCACAGACATTCTCAACTTCTTACACATTTGCTTCGCAAAGATTATCCAGTCTGAGTTCTCGAATACAACAGCCTGTTACATTACAGTAAGCAAACCTTCTAATGACCTAATGGCTTAATTTGAAAGCCTCAAGAGATGAAAAATCCTTTAATTATCTAATGTGCTATGAAAAAAAATACATCTCATTGTCTTTTCCCAGAGTTCCTTAAATTCACCTTTTTGTATATCTTTTGCTAAAATCGAGTTCTTCAGGGCAATGCCTTTTGTACTTTGCATAGGGATAACCATTAACAGTAAATAAGAAACAATGTCAACCTAGATATACTTCCCTTTATCAGACTATATGAACACAGACCGTTACAAATTATCACAGATGGAAGTATTTTTCCAACTGTAAAGGGATCACCCCTCAAGTCTAGTACATTGGTTATTCTTACTCAAATAACTAGCAGTTGGAGTTCTGCAAGACTCACAGAGTCTGCCAATCTTACTCTCTTTCCTGTGCCAGAAATGGAATATTCCATTTTTAACTACTTTTAGCAATTCCACATCCATTAGTGCACAATTTCCTTGTATTTCCCCAAAATAATTTGTTTCACAAGATTAATTGCTCTGTGCTAATGTGAACAGAGATGTACACATTTCAGTGTACAGTACCACAGATGTTTTCCAAGTAACAGCTGCTGGAACATTTCCAGCATAGTTCCATCTTAAGCTAAGCTACCATATCTAGGCACTCTTGATACTTGCCAGAAGAAATAATTCAGATGTACTTTCTCAGATGTACAGTCAGTAGGTAGCTCTGCCTGTCTGGAAATATCTGGGTCTTACTCCAGAGTTCACACTGCCTGACCTCATATTTAGTATCACGTATCACACAGTTCCCTAAATACTCACAAAGCATGCAGAAAATCCTCCAACACCTTGCCTAATTGGAGTCTGCTCTCCTCCTGTTGTCACTGCAGCCTGTGGCAAAGCTCCCATCTCCTTCAGTGGAAGAAAAGCCATGCCCCAGAAGCAAGGGTTCCAGAGCATGGACAGGACATGAACACTGCTGTATCCACCTGAGCTGTAAGGTGATTTTAGCAAACAGGAGTGTGTCACTTGTAAACCCTGCAACTTTTCTTCTATCCAAAAGAGATTGAGTGAACGTGATCCTAAAGTGTAAGTCACTATGTTAGTGTCCAGCAAATGGTCCATCTAAAAGGGCATGTATACAAGTGTCACAGATATACTGTACATTTTGCAAGATCATAAACTCCTACAATGCTGATATGAACTATCCAGGACAAAAAAAACCCAATTATAGATGATGATGTCTACAGTGAAGTATAACCATAGTCAGGCAATTAATGTGAACTGCCTTTAAGTAGTCACATGGAAAACAAGAAAGGAATTTCTATGTTCTGGAAGGGAAAAGATTACGAAAACCTGTATTAAATAAGCCAAAGAGAATGAAAGGTATTGTTACTCACATTTTCTCCCTTCCTGAAAGACCGCGATGTTTCTTTAGCTGAAGGTTTGTTTGGAGTAGGTGTGCTCAAGAGCACACAGCTGTTGTTGCCTTGATTTACCTTGATGTTTGTTCCCATGCACTTACCCATCGACTTTGTTGCATACAGTGTAGAAAACTATTCCACCTCATTTACCTTTGAAATTAGCTCTGCTCTGAGTGGGAGTTTGGCCTAGAAAACCTCCAGGGGCCCTTCCAACCTCAGTTACTCTTTGATTTTACAACTATTTATTGCAGCTGACACTTTTGTGTTTACAATGCCCATCTACTTATTGATCTTGGATGGTGAAAGTAGGTAATTTTCTGCTTCTCCTGTGCTTCTGTATCACCACACTGTTTTGCTTCTAGCACTATCTTAAGAAAGGCCATAAGAAATCATATTGTAGTTTAGAAAGCAATTCAGGAAAACACATCCCTTCAAATCAAATTATACAAGAATTAAACTTAGTGGCAGGTGATGATTATTTGAAAAGAGTTTTTCCAATAACTGGGCACTGTTTTGTCTTTTAGAAGGGCAGGTCAAAAGATTTGGATGCAGTTAAACTAAGAAGGATTTTTTTTCTACAGTAACCTGAATTCAGGCATGTAGATCATATATATGAAACAAAACTAAGGAGAAGTGGACATGAAATATTACTAGCAGCTGGCTGTTTCACTGTATCATTCACTGTGCCAGTGTTAAAAGGGTAAAGTTGGAAGAGCTGTAAAGGAGATGCATTTCTATCTGCTGGTGTTCTTGTGTGTGGCAACATGCATTTCTGTCTCCTCATCTGTTTTTTCAGAAGAATGATTGGTTTACAGGTGTGATCCCCAGGGGGAGGGACACAGTCTGAAGGTTTTACTATTATCAAATGAAATGGAATAGATATGGAATCAATTAGAACATTTTACAAATAGTAAAGAAAACCACAGAAAATATCTATTCTGGTTGAGAAAATGACACGATGAGGCCATTTATTTAGCAAAAATAAATCAGGTAAAAAGGTTAATTAAATGCCTGCAGTTTTCCTCTCCAAATTAATCACCAAATGTGAAAGAGGTATCTCATTTGATAAATGTAAGCATGTATGTCACTGTTCTGAATGAAAGCAGAA
The DNA here is from genome assembly GCA_013396975.1 of Bucco capensis. Lineage (NCBI taxonomy): Eukaryota > Metazoa > Chordata > Aves > Piciformes > Bucconidae > Bucco > Bucco capensis. The sequence goes on along the minus strand of VWZO01011706.1, from coordinate 385,184 downwards.
GTATGTCTTGGTGTTTCAAGAGCTCTGTGATGGAACAGATAGCAAGGGAGTCTTTCTCAGATCACATGGCAGGGTTTGTTCCCCTAGTAAATAATTTATATTCCTGCTGTCAGGAAGGAGTTGCAAGAGTCTGTTGGAAAGCAGCATGGTAACAGCTATGATGTCCTAAGAGGCTGTGGAGTTGTTACACTTGATCTGGTACTCCTATGATTCAGCTTCTGGTGAATTCTAATGTCAACAGACTTCTTTTAACATGCAATTCTGTGGACTTACAATTGAAATCAAGTGGCTGCACACCTGAGAGACTGCCTCTCCCTGCATGACAGGTGATAGCTTCTGATAAAGGAGAGCACTAAACCTGACAATTGATTTAAAGGAGACAGAACAGATTGCACAATTGGGTGAGTGTGTGCTACACACGGACATGGCTGCTCTTTATGTTATCTATATTAAATATGGATTCAGGTATCTGACACACCTAGTAAGCAAGCTATTTTATTTCTTTGTTAAACTTTTTTTCCCCATAAAGCTGACAAGTATTTGAAGAGGGAATTTATGTTGCTTTTTTTCTCTGTTTTGGAAAAAGTAAGCCAATGTAGAGAACACTGGAAAGGAGCTCGCTTGCTGCTCGTTTCTCTTACTAACCAGATGCTTCTTCCTCTTCCATGCCAGGACAGCAATCTAGCTTTAGTTTCATGCATGGAACAGCTGAATTCTGCTTGTGAAACTCAAGCCAGTATTCATCTGTCCAGCTGCAATGGAAATCTATGTTTTAAGTTGAAAGAAATGAAGAAGCCTACGTCTAGTTTCTTTTTTTCCTTTGCCACATAACTCAGGAATACTAGATTATTTTTTTTCAAAGGGCAATGCATTATTGCCTGTAAGAACAAGCATAGCTCATGTACTTACAAGGTAAAACAGCCATATAATTTGTATTTACTGACTTCCACACCACCTACTTAGAAAATAAGCATTCCACTGATTGATGCATTGCACAGAAAGGGTAAGATTTGCAAAAATAACTGATGATTTTGGATAGTTCAGTTTTCACAAAGGTCAAAATACAGTGCTCAAACCTATTTCATTCCTCTTTGAGAGTTCCTGTGTGCTGATGATTTTTATTTGATGAGATCCTACTCCCAGGAAGCTGGGCAAAATCTTGTCAGGTAATTTCATCGTAAGCTATTTTTTAGGATTCTCCTCATTTCCTCCTGTTGCTTTTCCCAATGTTCCATGATACGGTTTTGCAAGTTGTGCCTCTAGACCAAGAAAATTGAGTGTAACTTTCTTTGCAGCTTTAAATAAATCGCTTCCTTAGAGTTTGTTTCATTCCAGGCTTTGAAAAAAGGACTTCCCTATAGGAAGAGGAGTCTTTCTGAGCTCCAAGAAATCCTCAGTATGATATTTCTTTAGCACTATCAGCATATACATCTCTCCTCATTGCTTCAGTGAGCACTCAGATGCCTCTGCGAGGGATTCCTCCACCAACAGCCCAAGCCCAGCCTGCCTGTTCATCAAATTTTATGTCTGAGATTAATTAATTTTTCTTTTTTCTTTTTTTTTTAAGGTTTTGTGTGTTCTGTTCTTCAAACCAACATCAATATTGCCTTCTCTGGGCAGAGCTAAACTTACTTGCTATTTTAAAGATCTCAGGCTAGCAATAAATATAGGTAAGTTATATAATGGTTGGAGTCAAAGCACAACCACACTGTACTCGACCTGGTAAATCCAAATAGCAATTATCATTAAAAGTTTGCATGTCTCTAGCCCCTCAGGATAGTCAAATGCTTTACAAAATATTTTAATTTAGCCTCACAACCAGCCTGACATGAGGATACATCTCCTGTCATTCTAAAATTGCTGTCTGCATACAGATCTGAACTCATCAAGCTTGCTTGCCAGTGCTGGACTTTGTGTGCATCTAAGCTGGGTGTATATGAAAATTAATGTTAATCTTTGCATCTGTGGATTTAACTGACTGGTCAAAGTCACACAGTGAACAGCAATTGGGTCTCCAAAGCAGGACACAGAGCCAAACCACAAGACCATCTGGTTTTCCCTTTGCAGTGTGTTTAAACAGCGCAGATAGAAACGTCTGCTGCAAACACACATGACCGGCCTTTTTCATACAATCATAGAACGGCCAGGTTGGAAGGGACCTCAAAGATCATCTAGTTCCAACTCCCCCTGCCATGGGCAGGGATGCCACACACTAGACTAGGTTGCCCAGGGCCACATCCAGCCTGGCCTTGAACACTGCTAGGGATGGGCCATCCACAACCTCTCTGGGCAACCTGTGCCAGTGCCTAACCACCCTCCAGGTAAAGAACTTCCTTCTAATCTCCAGTCTAAATTTCCCCTCTTTCGGCTTGTAACCATTCCTCCTTGTCATACTGCAATTAGACCAGCTGCAAAGTCTCTCCCCTTCTATCTTGTAATTCCCCCTTTAGGTACTGAAAGGCTGCTATAAGATCTCCTCAAAGCCACCTCTTTTCAAGGCTAAACAACCCCCACTCCCTCAGCCTGTCCTCATAGGGGAGGTTCTCTAGTCTTTTGATCATCTTTGTGGCCCTTCTCTGGACTCGTTCCAACAGGTCCACATATTTTTTATGCTGAGGACCCCAGAACTGGATGCAGTACTCCAGGTGGAGCCTCACGAGGGCAGAGTAGAGAGGCAGAATCACCTTCCTAGACCTACTAGACATCAGGAGAGGCATGACCACATGTTGAGATTTGGCTGTGAACCCTGTGGCATCTCTTCGTTCTCTCCACTCAGTGGTGGAAAAATCAGACATCGAATAAACTGAAAGGCAGGTACTACAAATGCCTTCTCTGTAGGATTTTCTTGTTTCCACTGATGTGGACCTTTCACTGGTCTAATATTTACTGATTGGTCACCTCCCTAGAGCCTAGTCTGTCTCTGCACGTGGAACACCTGCTTATACTTGTGCAGTGACCTCCTTGCTCCAACCTCCTTTCAGGTAGTTGTAGAGAGCAGTAAGTTCTCCCCTGAGCCTCCTCTTCTCTGGACTAAACAATCCCAGTTCCCTCAGCCACTCCTCATAAGACTTAGTCTCTAGACCTCTCACTAGCCTTGTTGCCCTTCTCTGGACACACTCTAATGCCTCTATGTCTTTACAACTGTAAGCAAAGGGATTCAAAGTTAGTTGTCAGGAAATAAATAGAAAAAAAATTCTATGCTGTCTCTACACTTGATTTATGTCACTGTGCTTATTATCTCTAGAGGAAATCCTCCTTTGTGTGCTGTCTGAACAGCTAATAACTAAAGATACTGGAAGGAGTTTAAAGAAAACGAGTTGCCTTTGCTCTGAACTTCTTGCTTTTATCTGTTAATTTCAGCCTCTAGAGGTACAACAAGGCTTTGTCACTCATCCTTACAGTGCCAGGATTTTCGTGCCAATTATTTACTCTGTTCCTAGTCTATACTGTACAGTATAACACTCTGCAGCAAGCAACAAAACGAACAAACAAACAAACAACGACTTACATTACAAAAAATTTGAACACTCACAAGTTTAGTTGTCCATTTCTTAAGCTGCGCAGACAAAAGGAATAAATGGAGCTGTGAGAAAACATCTTGCCTGCCCTGGCACTTGAGGCATCTCTATCTTCTGATGTGTCAGTAGGATTGCCAGACAGAACCTGCCATCTGGAAAGGAGAACAAGGAGGACAGCGAATCCCTCCTGCAGGCCTTTGTCCTGGATGTAAGGCCCAAGTAAATAAATAGAACAAGTAAAGGGTAAATCCCTGTTTACACTGGTAAATAAGTAGTAAATAAGGCAAGTCTAGCAGGGACATGGCACTCTGTCCCAGTAAACACAGCCTGGAATACACAGTAGACATCAAAGCAGCAAGAAACTGCCTCTATCGCTGAGCGTCCGGACAAGGTGTTTGTAAATAAACGCCTTTACTAATTTTGTGGTTTAAATGAAACTTTAAAGCTATAACCTGTCTGCTACCACAGTGTCACGGACGGGAGCGAACTTAAAACTCCTCTGGTCTTGGGGATGCATAAAGTCGCAGATAGACGACGACATAGCCCACAGCCCCGCTTGCCAGGGAGAGGCGTGCGGAGGGTGGCGGTGACCGCTCCAGTAGACACCGAAAGGACAGAGGACCAAGGTCCCGTCACACCAGGAGCCAGAGCAGAAACCCCTGCTTTTAAGCCCGCTTAGTGCTGGCACTGCGGCGGCAGCCGCCCGCCTAGCTAGCCCCGCAGCCGCGCATGCGCCACAGAGCGAGACGGTCAAGCGCGTCATACTGCCTCCGCGAGATCGTTCCGCCAGGAGGCCCCGAGTAAAAATAGTCCCATCTGCCTTTCACCTCACAGATGCCCGCCGCGCCGCCTCCCGCACCGGAGCAGCGAACCATGTTCCGCGGGCGGCGGCGGTGGGAGGGGAGGCGAACGGAGAGTTGGCACGGCCGGAGTGAGCCGCGCGCGGCCTTGTGCCGTCTGCCCCCAACCCCGGTAGTGCTGAATGCCCTCCACCGCCGCGCGCCTCGCCCCATCCGCGCGGGAGGCGGGAATGGGCTGAGAGGAGGCCGAGCCGCCGGCCCTTTTTTCCCTCCCCTGCTCCCCCCCGGGAAGCGGCTGGCTGCGGGCTGCCTCTCGCTCCCCTCCCCCCCCTTCCCTTTTAATTTTTATTTTATTTTATTTTACCCCCCCTCGCGGCGGCGGCGGCGGCCCGCCTTCCCTCCTCCCTGCTCTCCTTCCCTTGACGGCCCCACCATGGCGACATGAGCCCTCCGGCCGCCGCCGCCGCCGCCGCCCCGGCTATGGGGCCCGCAGGGTGCTGAAGTGCCGCGGAGGAGCCCCGCCGCCGTCGCCCCGTCATGGGGTGCTGATGGCCGGGCCCCGCCGGG